>CACRXP010000263.1:644354-711199 GCA_902702965.1 Spirometra erinaceieuropaei
GGCGAACTCGTGCATAGCGACGGCGTGAACCGTCCCACGTCATAAGTACCTCAATTAAAATTAGGCAAGATAGAGAAGTTCCATCTCTTTGTTATAAACGAGTTAGTTGGTGTGGAGGACAAAACGCCTGTGTCTGGGTTACTTACGTACCTCCCTCAGGGCTTTTAACATAAGTGAAACGAGCCACCGCGACGTAACCCCCCCTCCCGAGGATCTTAGAGAAACCCTCAGACATGCGAGCCAATGTGGACAGTATATCGGGTCAATGTAGCATACAGAACGTCAAGTTAGTCTGTCACAACTGCACGGTACGTAAAACCAACTTTACGGCCCGCCAGATGCTTAATCACGTTCGACTGAGGAACTTAATAAGGTGGGTAGACAGTTCCGGTAAGAAAACCCCTTCAAAAGGCGAGTTTTCGAGAAGTTGAAACAACTGAAGGGATCCGGGATGATAAGGGAAAAAACAAAATATTGCATAAGGCTCACTACACTTCGGAGGGAGGGAGAGAGAGAGAGAGAGAAAAAGATAGGTGCTTTGTTATAACGCGCCTTTGAATATATGAGTCGGTGTGTAGACTAGCAGGTTAGCGATGTTCACCTATGCATCCGAGTTTATGTTGTCTCTTGTATCCGGGGCCTGTTGGACCTGCTGAGTACGGGAGGGCACGCGTCGTGTGTCGATCGTGCATCCAAATACGGAGCATAAGATTAATTAATTTTGAAAAGATGTTTCATGGCTGGCGAAAGACGTCGAACGCAGAACTCTGCCGGCGAGTGAAGACACGCCAAAATAAGATACCGACCTCTCTCCCCCCCCCCCTCCCGACAAACATTGAATTTACTACGTGCTTCATCAGCGCAGGAAAAACCTATTGATAAAACTTGACTCCTTTCTTTGTCAAATACCGTCTTAATAATGGTGAGCTTGACCGGTCAAGGCATTTCTTCTCAGGAGACGTATCTAACGACGAACTATACAGGTTTGATTTTCAACGACAGGATGGAACTCGCTTATAGTGAAGATAAAATAAAACACGCAAACACTCCTCAGCGGAAGTTCTTGTGAGCAAAAAGGCTCGAAAGGTTAAAAAAACATATCGACAAGGGTCATGTTGTGCACGATGTGTCCTCTAGCTCAAGGTAAGCATTCCGTGAACTCTTGATATTATCGCTCCATCCTCACCGAACTAGCGTTCCCACAACCGCACTGTAAACCAGCTTGAAAGTCAGCACTTCTACTGGGTTCAGACGGGAGGAGTCGATATCCACTGCAATTGAAAAAATTCGGGATGGAACGGCCAACCGGAACTTTTGTAGTCACTAGAAAACTTATGACTGCCGTCAGTAGCCGAGGCCTCTGCGACAGCACACTCCGGGTGAGCCGTGAAATCTGCCCCTCAGACGTGCCACAGATGCAAGCGCGCTCCGGTCCCCATGTCCCTTCGCGTTCACAGGTACATGCGACACATCCATCACTTGTCCAGTTATCACCAGTGATGATCCACCTCGCCCTGACACTAGTGCCGTCTCCTGATGAGCTGGCCAGTGTCATGGCTTCAGCCCACCTCTGGTCCAAGCTATTCCGATAGTCTAGCAGGCAGTCGATGTCTGAAAGTTGTGTTATAGGACTCGAAAATGGCTTTCCTCTTAAATTCGCCTACCTGGCTGGTGAGCTAGATGTGGGCTGCACTCTTTACATGTCATTGTCCCAATGAATGCTCACCTCCCAGGAATGTGTATTTAGGCTGTCGAGGGACTGATGGTCCTCAAACCCGTTGAACCGCTATTACGTCAGACCAAAACGGGGGTCATAATGACTCAGGGCAGATGGTTGTCGGGTTGCGGAAAGTCTGCAGGTATTCATAGCTGTTTTCGTGCATGCATGTAACATGCTCAGACGAAGGCCTGTAACATCTTTGGCAACTACGTCACGCCAGGAATCATGTGATCATGGCTCCCGAGAGACTGGAACGTACGCAAATGATAGTTCGATCGTCGTTGCCGAAGATGTCCACCGCGTCCTCCACTACGAGTTGGAGCAAGTACGGCGACTTGCGCGTGACTTAGTGCATTGTGAGAGTAGACTTGCGCAGCATCTACCGCACTCTCCCCTCCCCACCTGGGCCCGGTGTCAAGACAGAGTCAAGAAGACAAGAGGCGGGGAAGGCGCAAGCGGGTGGTGCGGTCGAACCCGCACCTCGGCGCTCCACTCCACGGCAAACACTTGATAAGGACCTTGACCAACAATAACAGAAAAGACGTGGATGACTGGACGGCCATGCACACGACCTCTATACTCAGCAGAGAGCAAGCACATCAGCCGCAAGAGAACCAGGTACCGGAAAATTGCCATCCCACACCAGGCTGCAAGCGCCATGGTTTGCTGGTCATGGCATGGCAGACGCTCACAAACCTTGCGACCCATACGCAAATACAGCCTTTAGGACGATCAATCACGAACGCCCGATAGTTCGACCGTCGTTTTTTGACAACGCCTACTGTGTTTCCCACATTAGGGTGGAAGTAGGCACGGTGGTTTGCGTGTAAATTAGTTTAATATCGGACTTTCGTAGTGTCTACCGCGCACTCTCCTCCCCCACCTGGATCCGACGTCATGACCGAGTCAAGAAGACCGCAGGCGGGGGAGGCCGCAGGTGGCTGGTACTACTTAACCCCGCATCTAGGCGTATCACCAAGCCATGATTTTATACAACGAAAATGGAGAACAGCAGATACCCCAATCAGCTCGCCATGAGCCTGCAACCGGGTCTGCCAATGCTGACATTGGTTATGGGTGCACATCTCCGATAACGCCTGCCAGAATCCGGTGTAGTCCCTGTGTTTAACCAGCCCATCTACCACATGGTCCGTTTTAAGTGCGTCTACGACCTCCATATTCACCCAACAGACTCATCGAGCTGACATCATCAAAGCGGACATACAAGCGGACTGGCCTCGCGTCTGTGGGCTCTGACTGCCACCGAGCTTCCGTACAGAAAACGTCCCCTACTGGTGTCTTTTCCCTTCATTCTCCAAAAGGGGACTGAGCCGTGAGTAGAATTACTACTTAAGCGCTACAGACCCACGCTAAACCAGTTATTACGCCCAATCTCACTAGCAGTCGGCGGAGACGCTCAGCCAGATCACCAGTACATGGGGTGGGCTCCTGGGCAAGTGTTTGTTGTAGACCAGGGGACGTGACGGGACACCTAGATCCGGGCCCGGACGTGCCGGCTGCATGCGCCCTCTTTCACCTCCGATCTTCTGGACTAGTCTTGACATCGGACTCAGGTTAGGGAGGACAGAATGTGGTAGATGCAGCGCAATTCTACTATCGCTATAAGAAAATTCCACACAAGTCACGATGTCTGCTTTAACCTTGCTATGGAGCACATGGTAGACATTGTCGGCAACGACGATTGGATTGTCATACGGGAGAGAGAGAGAAGACTAAGTGGAGCTGATTCGAGATACCATTTCTCCTGGCAATTCAGGATGCTCCTCGATAGGACACATTTGGCACACTTGGAAACTATCACAACACGCTTATTGCAGTAACTTCAAAGTTAGACAACTGAAGGCCTAGCTCGGTACTGTTCAAGTCTGTTGGTTAATCTGCAACGGGTCAGTCTTAATGGGACTTTTTTCACAATCTCGTTAACATAAGATCGGCGACTAAATTAAAGTCATTTGCATGTAGAATGTAAGGATCAAGTAGTGTCTGTCATCCGTAGACACGTAATTTAACATGTTAATTCACTACAGCCACACCTATCGCCGGTCAGCTCAACGTCTCCATGCAATCGGAATACAGCGAATTTGAGGAACTGAAGTCACATAGGTGCTTCTGAAGTCGGCTCCACCAGCAACACATTCAGTAGCAACTCGCTGCTGGCGTTCACCTCTGTGGGCCAGTTGCAAGCCTCATTGCTTGCAATGGTCGAGCTGTCGGATTAGAGCTCTGGCGGGACGTGTGACCGGTAATTACACTAATAAGCCCAAATAACTACAGGCAAGTGGAATGTAGTTTATTCTCGGCATGATAGAGGCCAACATTATCCATTTTGTCGCTAATACGCTGCACAAAATGTCCTGTCGTACCCCTTATATAATACTTTTCGGTGGAGCAGACGCATAACATTAGGCCTTTTTATAGTTCGCCTTAATTTATTTAAAATATCTTATTGAGAGTATGCCGAACGGATTTGTTTCCATTGCATCCAGACAAAAATAAAGAAGGCTGATAATCGGCTGCATTTGAGAAATATCGCGAAGTCTCCAGCTCCGAAAACGCATATATCTCGGTAATGGGGAAATACTTTACCAAAGATAGGAACATACGGAAAGGTCTGGTTACTTTAGAGGTTCTCCAATTTGTGCGTCTCGCAGGGATTTCCAATCAACTCGCATTTGCCAGCTGTGAGTCTTTCTTATGACAAGTTAACGATTGGCTCTTTAGAGGAAATTAACATGACGCTCTTGAAGAGGAATTCAGGTCATATTAGCTTTGTACGATTCAATGCGATTCAATGAGAATAGGTAGATAGAGCAGGATCAATGAGGATGGGAGAGACCAGAATGACCAATTGTGGATAAGTCAGGTGTCATCAGCCATAGATACCTTTATCTCGAGCAGCGACGAACACGGTCTCGAACCCGGAACATCTGGTCATCGAGCATTCGGGCTAATTCAGTGCCGCCTGCGACCGCGAACACTGATGGTTTTGCGGACGTGACGCCTTATCGACTCGACTGTAGGAAGGAACATTAATACTCTTTGTACATTGATCATCTCTCGCTAAGCGACCACCTTGGAGGGTTCTAGAGTGGAGATCCAAACACAGGCAGAGAGAGCATGGTGAATTGGTGAAATGCCAAATCCAGATAATAGTCAACAGGACGTGGACTACGGATTCAGCCAGTCAACAGTTCGACCGGCGCAAACGACGACTTCCATCGTATGCTCCCACGTAATGGATGCAGCATAGGTGAATGCAGTGTTAATTGGTTCATAATGAAGCATACTTGTTCAGTATCTGTCATTAGTATGTTCAGCTCAAACGCTCCACAAACAATTGACTCGGGTTCATGTTTTTTGTCATCCCGACCCGAGATTAGATTTTGGCTGGTTGGCGTTGACCAGGTAAACCATAAGTGGCCATTCCCGTCACCCTCGTCTTTGTCGACATTCGTTCCACGGAGTCATCTGCTTTATTGTCATTATTCGGCCTGATGTGCGTTAATGCAGATAAGGGAATAGTTTGTTCCGAGCCACGTCTGCGGAGCGCTCCGATTAATGACCTCTTACGACACGCCTTTTTTCGATTTTCCGCAAAACGCCGTCGCGACTGTGAAACCAAAACTGCATACGATCCCAGATTGCTAATCAAACCATTACCGCTGCACCTAAACATTATCGCTCGATACATCTAATAATCAAACGCTAGTCTAGGAAAGCGAGGGGATATGATTAGAACAAAGTAGTTATGAACATGTCAGGAAGAAGAAATCCGGTGCCCAGGAATGCATGCATGGTTAGAATAATCGTGACTGGCTGTCTTAAACAGCTGTTCTAAAGCCCCTGATGACATAAAAAATAATTCCAAAAATTGTAATCGATGAAAATAGGCCCATAGTTAATTACGCCAGCTGAAATACGTAGCGCCTCAGATGGCTGACAGCGCGTAGGAGGATACGGAACATGACATCCAGCCGAGGTAGGTTCCATTCGTACGAACTTTGGCGTCGGCTAAGGAAGAGTCACTTAATGTTTGGTTGTAATAGAGCGTACGGCCAATGCCGAAGTAGGGCTCTTATAAGCCTATTCTGGTCTGTCGTGAAAGCAGAGCCTCTAGTAAATTTGGCGGGATTATGGAGGGACAAGATACCTAATGATCGGCAGAGTTAAGGATTAGACGAAAGGACACCAAGGAACACTGGTTAAGTGTTTAATCTCTAAAAGGATAAATGAGAAGAGTAAAAGAACACACCTCAGTTATCACAGCCCCCACATTCTCCAGAGATAGTAAATAGGAAACTGGAAAAGTAGAATAGAATAAATGAGGGTGTCAGTGGATTTAGGACCTTCGTATCTCTTTTATAGGGTGCCAAACTTGGTGGAACACCCGAAATACCCATCGGCATGTCGAAAAGACTGCGCAAAAACCAATAACATTTCACAAGCAATCGATTTCAGTATGCTTGCCCCTTGACGGCTCCGATATACTTATCCTGCATAGTCTTCCCGATGTTCATACAACTAAACGGCGACAACGAGCATAAATAGGGATGTATAGCTTAGGAAGAATAGTAACACAAAGGGTCACTTAGTGTAACGCAAATGGTTGTTGATATGACTCATGAAATTCGCAGTATAATAAGAACAATTGACGAAATGGCCGACTGAGTCAACTGCCAGTCATTATTCGGTTAGCCGGTGAGGGTTTTCATTGCCTGAAATATTTCATCAGAGGAGTTGAGCGGGTGCTTATTCTAGCAAATACGTAGATTAAGGCACATCCTTTACACCGCTTTCATCCATAAGAAACATCTAGTTAGCATGTCCCCCGTTTATCGAAGAGAAAGTATTGACAGTCTCTGGACATTATATTCCTTAAATCAATTTTCACCTGTGTAAAATTCACTCAGTAAATTCCCTAGTACGAAAACCATCTGTACAGAAGGGTTTCTTACCCTCCTCGGAATAAGCGGGTGTAGGGACATATCTTATTTGGCAGAATCCATCATTTATCATGGCAAAATGCGAAGGCAACAGTCACAAACATCGGGAATTGGTCTGATACAAGCATGTGCTACCTGCATATCAGTTACAGGGATGGACGTAAGACACGTTTTAACTTTTCACTCGGAGGAAAATTAATCAGAAACTCACTTCAACTTACTCGCCAAATGCACAAAGTAAATGATCAGACCATTTCCACAGCGACGTAACACGATGCCCTGTTTATGCCTACGTATGCTGGAGGTTAATGACAGCAGATTCTAGGCCTTAGAGCTCGGATTTGGGGCGGAAACTCCAGATAATACTATGAATATCTGCAAGCATAGTCTGCAGTTTAGAATCTAGGTCAAACTTTAATGAAATCAACATAAATATAGAGGAGAAAGGGAGGGAAAGAGGGTAACGGACGTGACAGCAACTAGAGCAGAATAAAGAGCGTGGAGAATAAGGTAATAACGAAGTACACTACACGGCGCCGCAATTGGGGAACAGCTGAGCCTCTGACAATGATCCTCTTCAGGACGCCCAGACGCCAATAAACAGATGCCTGAAAGTCAACGTAATTTCAAGAGAAACAGACCAAAACAAGAGTGAAAACGAGTTACGCATTTAATTCTGGAGAAGTAACCATCGGAAAAAGTGACGGTGTAGATGCTTTGATTGCAGGCGCGGAGAACAAATGTTAGATACCGATGTAAAAGCATCCGCATGCAAAGTGCAGAGCTCCTACATGTTACTTCTTGGAGACTGCTGAAGGCTTTTAAGGTATCAATCGTAGTCTGCGGACCCTGAGTCCATTGGTCGGTCTTGTCTTTCATTAACGCACTGTGGACACGCAACATGAATTTCGCCCATTCGACTTATGATTAAAGTAATCTAAACAGAAAAACTGGTGTACGATTTTATTTTAAAATAGGCCACATTTGCGGCAAAAAGACGTTGATGTTGTGGCCAAAATAGGCTAAAGGACACATCTGATTTTTGGTGACCACTTCGGCTAAAGCGGCAGCTCCAGTTTTCTCAAGAGCATAGTGAGAATTTCCGTTCTGCGTTCGTCGTCCGCCGTTCTCTTCCACTGATTTTCTGTGTACACGCTGACCATTGTACACTGTCTGCACTCATGATAAGGTCTAACAGGGTCTTCACAAAGGACAATGTTACACCCACGGCAGCATGGCGATGTGAATGCTCTCACTGTAAGTCACTTTATTGTAGGTGGCATTACTGTCCTAGCAACTGGGGCTTGGGGAACCGAGCTGCTGTTCTTTCCTGTTCACTCATACGCGACCTACTTCGGCTTATACATCTATAGGCTTACTTTAGTTAATAAGAAACACAGAATCAATGGGAGCGAATATGCGAGTCGTCCCAGGTTTTTTATTCAAGAGGGCTGAACGCGCGATCACTGGGTCAGTACGTGTAGTGGTCTGAGTCCTCGGTCCCCTAGGGGAGGTCATCATCAGGGACTGTTAGAATGCAGCGTCAAATGAGCAGTTGTGTAGTCAAAAAAGGGGTGATATGAGTGGAGGACTGGCATAGAGGAGCCTACCTACAAGGCCCCCGTAAGGGCTGAGTTGAGCAAAAACGTTGCGCGAAGTTTTTACAAACAAATGATACGAGTGTTGGTCAACGACTGCCATCTGTGTTTACACAAGTACCGCGCTGTCATTGAACAAAAGAGGACAAAGTGTGTGACACTGTTGGGCGAATCTGTCGCTCATACATTTGACTGAACAATACCCATTTTGGAAAAAAATGAGACAGGTGTTAAAACGCATGAACCTAACTCATGTGTTCGGAAAATTGAATACCGAATCTAAAACAAACGAAAATATGGTGCATAATCTATCATCCAGGCAGTTAACTGAGCAGGAACTGAGAGTGCTGGGTCATGGGGCCAACTTTACTACGGCGAATGCTAAACCAGCCGAATTTATCGTTACACTTGAAGCCATGCCAGTGAGAACCAGCGCAACTGACGAGGTTAAACACACCGTGCACCAGGAAGTAACCTCTCTACTAGTGACGAATAGGCCTTCCAATAATAGATCACCCGCGAAAATACCAGCAATGAACGAGTTAAAAATGCACAAGGATATAATGCTGCCGCCAGCCGACAAAGAAAGATCAACCGTCGTGAGGAACCGCGTCGATTACTACGAGAAGGCACAAGCCCTCCTCGATGACCAATAGTCCCACAAATGTATGCCTTCTTCATGGGCCAAATCGGTGATCGATCTAATAAGCGGACACTTGAATTGACTCTGTAATATAGTTAGACGAATTGTGACAGATAAAACCAACAGACACAGCACTAGCACAGTTTTATGGACTGCCCAAAATCCACATGCTCAATGTTCCCCTTCGACCGATCGTTGCCTTGAAAGGCCGCCCCACGTGCAATCTACCTAAATCGATGAGCCTAAAACTTAACTATCTCCGATGGAGCTCAAGGACTTCTATCGATTCGGCCTCCCAATTCCTGGGCGACATCCGAGGAAAACTGTACGACCTGATCAAATTATGTTGTCCTTATGCGCGGTCTCGTTATTCACATCCATCCCACCCGACCTGGCACGCTGCCTTCTTCGCAAACGGCTCGAAACGGAGAGATCTCTAGAAATTGACTATTAACTGCAACTTTTTGCCTTCTGTCAACAAACCTTCTTCACCTCTATTGGCAGAACATACGAGCAGATCAAACGAACGCCGAGGGGTACGCCAATATATAGTTAGGTTGCGGAACTAGTCTTACAGAAGCTGGAAAACGTCTCCTTCAGCCACTACCAACTTGAGTTTTGGCGCCGATGCGTAGACGGCACGTTCGTTGCCATCGGATGGAACAGACTAGCGGATTTTCAAGAACTGCTAACGCCATCTTCCCCGACATTCAGTTCACAAGAACATGCTGAATAGTTGTCCCTCCCTGACGTCCTCGTCACACGCAGACCGAATGGAGAACTCAGCACCAGGTATATGGCAAGGAGACTAACACGACTTAGTTTCTAAACTACCATAGCAACCACTCGATGGCGTATAAACGCGTCTGTATGAGAGTACTCACTCAACGAATAAAAACGCATAGCAGTGAACCGGAGGGACGGGTACGATAACTACGGCATCTTCAGGACCAACTGGCACTGAATGGATACCCGAACAGCTTCGTCAGCAGCTGCCTTTGCACGCACCCACGGGGGACAAACAGAGGAGAGCCATCAACACTCTCGCACCCTCTACCGTATAAAAAGAACGTGTCAAAAGCAATGGGACGTATCGCTGCAGAGCTCAGCGTGAGTATCGCTCATCGTCCGATAGCTACCATGCGCACTAAAATCATGCAAATGAAAGACCGACTAGACGCCGGAGCACAATCTGGTGTCGTTTATCAGATCCCATGGCATGACTGTCCTCGCCATTTCACATGACAGACCGGACTACGGCTTTGCTAGTGAATAACGGAGCATAAACGGACAGTCCGGAGGGGCGATCCACCGTCTCAGGTCGCTACTCACACCCCGGAGGAAGGCCACGAGCTCAACTTCGCGAGCACGCGGATAATGGAGCGAACCAGCAATAAGATAGGGCGAGGACTCCTGGAGGCCTGGGTTCTGGCACAAACTCCATCAACAGACACGTTGATATATCCCCCGGCCATAGCGCGCTCCGTTTTCGCGGCCAAGACGCGCGACCCAATTCCTAGCCAAGGGTGCACGCCGTCAGGACGTCATGAGACGGTGGGGGCTCAGTCTTACCGAGAACACCACCTCATCCACCCTTAACCCCCCTTCTTTGTTTGACTAAAAAACTACTCATTTGACGCGGCATTCTCACGGTCTCTGGTGCTGGCCTCCTATAGGAGGCCGAGAGCTCGTACTGTCGCAGTGATGGGGCGTTCATCGTCTTTGCAAACATAGAATGTTTTGTTTGTTTAAATTACAATCAAGATTTCATCCAAATATACACTGGCACCTTTTTAATAGAATAAAATTTGCTTAAACTGTGGCGTAGGCTGATTAGCCGACCCCGGGGTCACCAAAAAGAACGCAAATGGAATACAACCAAAGCAACGAAGAATGTTAAAACGATACACCAAGTAAAAGGAGGAAGGAAAGAGGAAATATAACAGCCGAAATACAGATAAAAATGAGGAGGAAGAAAGGATAAAGCGAAGGCAGTGATAAAAATAATGATAAGAAAAAATTATCAAGCAAAAAGTAGTCTCCGGGTATTTTAGCTGTTTCATAGCAGTACTTCCCACCTGCTTCCGTCCCATGGACAAATAACTACCTGGCCGATAACTGTCAGTATGTTAGAAACAGTTACCCCGTCTATCTTGTCTAGAGGAGTATGTCTGGTAGTCCAATCGATGGACGCAATTACAACATAATTAATATTCCCAGTCACGACCGACAGTACAACGGGCCTGTGGATCCACGGCATAACATTAGAGCTCATCCCGCTCGGTGACGAATGAATACGAGTTTGAAGCCCATGTCCTGCGAATCTGAGGTTAGTTAAGTTTGGCCAACAAAGACCATTAAGTCGGAAATGATCATCCAAGTATCCTTTGACTTTTTCGGTAGCCCCTTACTACTAATCGCAATGCGACTGCCTGGGAGGGTCTCCAAGTTGAACGTAACTCTAACTTATTTTATTAATGCACCCTTTTACTGAAGTAATAACTAATCGTGTAGGATGAAAGGCATATGTTCCACATCACATGTCTTCGGAATGCTGTTTGCAGGCCGTCACTTCTTCGAGTACAGGGCATTCTCATTATGACTCTTGAGCATTTTGGCCATAAGAAGGAATTTTCCGAAGGGATACAACCGTACCGTTCTGTCTGGTTGAGAAGGCTTTTATTTTTCGGGTGGCTGTCATACGGTTATTTGCAGAATATTACGCCTTTGATGAACTGCTGATAGGAAGAAACTTGCATGCCTATTATCGGACACTCCCTTCCTTTCCGATCTCTTCTTTTGTCAGCATGAGCTGTGGGTCTAGATGTGATCGAAATTTGCAGTGCTTATCTTCACCTGTATATGTGTATTTCCGCACTCCGTGGTGGAGAGGGTTCACCTTTGGCAGGGTGATGCCTTGACATTCTAAACGTTGGTTGGAAGGATATGACAATGTTTGCTGCCAACAACTTGTGCACTGGCTTCGTAACAGTCACAAGGTAAAATCAAATTGAAAAGATGAAAAAAGTGCTATCGCAGCCACATTAGAGATCACAGAAGGCAACCTCTGAGCTTAGACTAAAAGTGCCAGAACCAAGTGGGATCACGATAAACTCCACCTCAAAAACTTTACTCGGACCTATCGGTCAAGGCCGAGCAAATAGCGGGCTTACAGCTCGATAGACTTCTAAAACACACGATTCATGAAACACGCTTAAGAATCTTCCCTCTACTCGCGACGATATATCCGTCTCAAGCCCCACTTGCGCCCAGAAACGGACGGTCGTCAGTGTCCATGGCTCTCTCGCTCTCTCTTCTAAGTGTCAACTGGACATTCCAGAGCTCGCTTGAGTGCATTTAATGTTCGAACTACACGTGGAGAGAGGCATGTTGGTTGGACGGCTTCCCAGAGGTTTTCGAGCCGTCCCTTGACTTTACGTGCACGATCGACCATAAATACAGAAGTTGGGGAGTAACTTATCATTGCGCAGAACAAGTACAAATGGGTCATGGCTGGAACCCAGCTACGTGACAATCGCGCTACCTTCCCCTAGCTCACAACAGACGACTTCATCACTGGCGTCATTTTCCATTTCACCCTCACTCGACTGTGGTTGAGAGTCGACAAGCGACTCTTGAAGACTACTGGAGGTGGCATTCATTATCCGGTAGGCGAACGCAGCGACTTCCTGCAACAACGTCTTGAAGCGTCCACCTCCAGAAGTATTTAATCTCTCCATAACAGGCTGCAAGCGGCTCCTGACCACCTTCTACTTGTAAATCCCTCTAAACGACCTCCTTCCCCTTCTGACAAGAATGTCAGACCCCTAGGATGCAACTGCCCATGGTTCAACACTCGTCGGTTCAAGGACTGTTACAAACGCCTGGATTTGAAAGTTATCTGCTGCTTCGAAGAGACGGGCAGGGATCCCCATTATTCTGCTAGATGAGGTAAAGGGTGTGCACATACCGCAAATACCACGTTCGATGTAACCGACAGCCGCGCATGTCGACGGCACCGCCCGAGAACTTGACGTCGGAATTTTCAGAAAAGTGGCTTATTCGGACATCTCAGACTTACCTAGTCAGCATTTGGCACACCTCCATTGCTTAACTTATCTTTGAGAGTGTGAAGAATGGAGGAACAAGGAAGGAAATTAGGTTTACTCACCGTTTGTAAGGTGTAACTCTAGCCTTCCACATCGTCTGTTTAGATTTTGCGAAGTGCTATTCTGTGGCACCTGTTGCAGTAGCGTCTACTCATTTTCTTGGTTTAACCAGATAAGCTCATGCGTTCAATAATATCTTAAGGCCTGATAGCTAGATATATCTGTTTCCAGTAGTCTGGGATCGCCTAACTTTGTTTGCATTACTTAACTCTTCCAACCTACTGTCCACTGACACGACCCAGAAGAGGTTTTGAATGGTCGAATCTCGTATTACTCTCAACAACCCTCCATCTTTAAGTGTTGTGTAGTTTGGCAACCATAAATTATTCAGTCTGGATGCTTGAACATACTTGAAAGAAATGATATGCTTAATCTTGAAAATTTAACGGCGGAAAACGAAACTAGCGTAATCAGTTAGCAATTTGGTCCAAGAAGAACTGCATTTCCAACAAATTTTCTAGGTCAACTTGTTAAGGGTCGATAAAGACCGTTTTAAAAATGTATTTTTTTCACGCATGCATGCAGCGGCAAGGCGCATCGGCCTCAACTCGTCGATGATTGGTTTTCTTGGGATCCAAAAGTGCATTAAGCTATTAACAGAGTCGGCATACACATGTACGATATGTACGATATCCTATTTAAATTTTCTACCTTATTAGTAGTACTGTCGCTGTATTTGAATACTTTTGATCGGGCATGATGTAGCAGCCGCTCCAGCGTCCCCTTTTAGGGTGCATTTTTGTCGGTCGATGACCCCGACAACCTATAGACCCGCCGTTGGGGCAAGGCCACCCCTCACGCCCGAGCTGGGGCGCCTCTCATTCAGCTGTAATGAGTCACGCCTGCGCACACAAACTTTCGCTGCCTCACGCGGGTCAGACGGCCGGGCTTTCCAGCGTATGCTCTTGTGATCGAGCGTCCCGCGACTCCGTCTCTAAACCAACCAATCACGTGTCCAACACCCAGCCAGACATTCTCTCACGGAAATGCGTACAGACTAAGCTGGTTTAGGGCACACGGGTAACAAACCTGGCCGTCCGAGGCGCGTGAGGCGGCGAAAGTCTGTGTGCGTAGCCGTGACTAATAAGAGGCGCCCTGACTCAGGCCTGATGGATAGCCGTGCGTCCGCGACGAGGCCGAAATCCTCCCTAGTGGTGACAACTGCGTGAGCCGCCAGCTGCTTGAGTCATGCTTCATTGGCCCCCAGTCTATTAACAAGTGCAATGCTGTGACTTCACCTAGGGGGAGTAGTTATCTACGCAGGGAGCGCACAGGCGAACTCTGCTCCCAACGCCAGGGTCGGTGGGTCAGGTGGTCGGGCCATTATCGCATCAACACCCAACACCTGTGATGAAGTTGCAACGGTTAACGGCGCGAATGTCGGTCATCGAACCATCATCGCACCAAATTCAACCATCCCTGATGAAAGTGGGGGAGAGCCGTGGATTTTGATAGGTATGCGGTAGTAACCTTTGTGTATGAACTACCCGTGGCTACTTTTGTCTCCGATGATGGGTTCGAGCAGGAATCCGAAACGTCAAAAGGATAACGCTCGTTCCAGCGATCGTGTCTCCCTCTTCACGACCGCTTCCTGGGACTCGCCACTTCGCGTCTATTAGAAAGAAGGCGTTCATCATTCCTCCCATGGTGGGATCACACCGAAAGAGCTAGCGACGCGTATTCACCAAGTACAGACCGTGGAAACTTACCACCGCGTTTGGATAAAGCAACTTCGTCGTGAAACGACCCCTGCAACCGAATTTCAGTGACCTACATCGTATGAAATTCGGCATTAACTGCTTACGTTGAATTCAATTCCAAACTACAGCTGCAAAACACTCCCACATGACGAGGAACGAAGTACACGTACCGATACTTGAAACTTTTAGTGCGCGGCAATTTGACCGCAGTTTGACGCTCAGACAGGGTTTTAAGTTCGTGTCCAAGACTGCAAACTAAACAGTTTCGCCATCTCAAGTTACCTTTTCGTCATGTAAACTATCAAAAACTTCCTCCTGTATAGTTCTCTTGGACGCAGAAAACGGGATACAGATTTGTCCTTGCGCTGCAAAGGATGATTACGATGAATTTGCATCTCACTACTTTTTGGCGAGGAATTACATCGAGTATGAAAGTTTACCAGCTTGGAACCTGGAATGTTCTGCTAAATGCGTGGTTATGCTTCGTTCTGAACGAGGTGATTAAGAGGCAGCGCTTTTTATGATGCATTATGTGCTATTGTTGATTTCAATAGGCGTAGTACTTATTGCGGATAATTCCAAGTTGAGGTGCTTCGAGGACTGCTGCATGTTTCATATTTATGTTAGTATTCGAGGTTAGGGCTAGTGGTCAAGGTTTAGGGTTAGGGCCAGCGTTAGGTTTGAGAGTTAGTGTTTAGGGTTAGAGAGCCATTCGGCACCCACTTCCTATAACTTCCATCTACGGCTCTCGTCTGACTTGTCGCATTTTGGGGGGGTTTAGTATAACTAACCTTGATGGGCCAATCACCCTCATTCTTAGTGGAATTGATTTTACTGGTTACCCTCTGTGAATTTTTGTAGTGCGCACCGCTTGAGTTGAGCTAAAATACTCACTAAAACAAACTAACATATTTACTTACTATATTTGCGTTTTCGCACCCTCTTCTCTGTTCTCCCTCGTCCTCGCCCACGGAATCCCTTTTTCTACGTTTCCCTCAAGCGTATTTACGGCTGTAGTATACAAGCCTCTGCATTAGAGTTCCCGGCTGGAAATATGTATGGATTAACCGGCTTGAAGTGATATCCATTTCTGTAGATTTGTTCACTTGGCCACAGTATAGAGAAGGACCCCACGTAAATGTCAGTAAACTGTGGATTGTGCCATACGTGATTTAGGGCAAAGGGAGCTTTATGAGTTGGGCAGCACGCTAGATAGTAAGCTGACAAAATGAAAAAAAGCACGGAACTTGTCTGGATTTATGCCGAAAATCTTATCTTACGCTATCGTACGGCAACGGAAATGGGAGTAGTAATTAAGCAATAAATAAAATGTAAATTTCACAAAATAACGGATTTTGAGTCTAGGTGTGAAGTGTTGGAAAATATGCGTTGTTGGCGGTGTAATTTCTGCAAAGCCCACAAACGTATGCCACGATAAAGCCCCACATGACGCGATCCACAGTCTATTGACAGTTAAGTGGGGTGCCTCTCTATGCCGTTGCCGATCACTACACGAAATAAACTTCTCACATTACGCTGGATTGCGTCTTTCATTCCACTAAAACATGTTAATTTGTGCTCATAAATAAGTCTTCGGAACGGCTCGGTCACTAGTTAACCTGCCGTCATTGCCGTCGCCACTGCTGTAGGCCAGGAATATAAACAGGACCCGCTCGGAAAAAACAACTAATCATCGAGCAGATGCCAACAACCAATCAGCGACACCTGCGGCGCCTGGAAACTGCGTAAACATTTCTCCCGCGAGGAGGACAGGCTGTTCATCGCCACACTGTGCAGCAAAGTCATCCAGGGTTGTGCATTACGTCCATGGCTGTTCGCAGCGGCCGGTATGCTGCGCTTGTGAGCCTTCGCACCTTTCAGTGCGTATCGATTAACACATATCATCAGACTAGAAAAAAGACAGCAAATCGTACATAAACTTTTACCGGAAAACCTGCTGACCATTCCACGGTACGGCACTACCTCTTTGTCGATGATGCCATTCTGCCTATATTACGCGCCGCTGTGCGGCTGCTGGCGGAGCTCGAGGGAGAGCCCCAAGGCACAACGGGACAAGAGAGTTCCGCAACACGATTGGTGAGCATCTTCTATCATTGCATATGTCCGATCACAGCTGACAGGGCAACGGGCCCGTGGCTCAGTGATTGGGGATGTTGGACTTCTAGCCAACAGGTCGCAGGATCGACCCCCAGGAATTCCACACTTCGGGGTCGGATATGACAGGCCGACGACGGCTAAAAGCCAGAAACGGCCGTTCCAGTCTTCCTTGTCTTTGTCGGTACTGCTATTTTAATTACTCCTTTTAATCCAGGTGCATAGTAGAACGAACGTCACTTTTCATCAAGAGACATGGTCAAACCGCAACATTTATTTGCCAACAATTGCTGCTCAAACTTTCTGACACTTTCACAGTCATCGGAAATCTCCAGCGCCCAGAAGAAGTGGAGCTGGCAATTTTCACCGGCAGAAATGAGGCCAAAACTGCAAGCCATGAATCTTTTTCTCCGACTACCTGGTTGAAGCCATTGCCTAATCCTTAAGACGTCTTTTTTAAACGATTTAAAGGCCTTAAACATGTTGACCTTTATGCCCTATGCCGGCACGTTACGATGGGCTCGCGCGCTTCTTCAACTCTGTCGGAAAACGCGTTTCACTGTGCTAAGGACGTCTTCTTTTCTGTCGCGATTTTGACCACTCGACTTTACGCCACCATTGTTGTTCTAGGCAGTGAAGGTTCTGTCTACCCAAATACTTATGTCGATGGTTCTTTGAATCTTTGAGTTAGGAGCTTCACTGACCGACGCAGGCCATTCTACTATACCGGGCCTTTCAAAAACCTGGTCAGTTTCTAAGCAGTTAAGAGTAACAGTGTTCTGAGCGGAAAATCAGGTTTTTTGATGCTTCCATCCGAAAGATCCGTCCGCCTCACGATTCCCCAGATACAGTTGTCCCCACTCCCATTAAACTTCCCAAGGTACACCAATAATCCGACTATCTTGAAACAATTATGAATGAAATCTTTAACATTGGATGTCCTTACGAAACTGTTATAACCAGACCTTACCGAATTTCTATCCCTACTTTAAGGAGTTCATTCACAGAGTATGTTTGTGGGACAGCCTGAAGAAAGTCAACATACAACTAAATAGGAGTTTGTTAGACAAGAGCTCTTCCTTGACCAGCCTTTACCTCTTCTTCACCTTTCATTTTTTATGCTTCTGTAGATATTGCAAAGAAATCGTAACTGCTGGTATATGCCAACAATAACTTAGACTCATTGGCTCCGAGTGCTTTTTTTAATCAACGGATCCGGTCATTCCCCATGAGACTCGTCAATATCACTAAGCATAACTTGTTCTTCGTCCGCGTTTACAAGAACATTTTCAACGGTTTAGTGGCTCAGCATCTGGGGGTCGTGTCGTAGCTCATCACATCTCCTTAGGCCCAGCTCTACTCATCTACCTTTCTTTTGACACGTTTTATTAGGATGCCTTTCATTGACTCCAAAACGCCTGATGTATGACGTAGTATCAGCAACACTTCCTGCCCTGTTCTAATAAATGTTGCCTTAGGTCCGCCAATCAAATAGCTTGTTTGTCAGCATATCTGATGCTCACTGGACTAACTGTTTTAAAGACAACAACTTATCATGTCTCCAGTTTGCATTCGGAATCAGGTACAATACCATAGACACCATTGTCTTGCGCTCGAACATTTTCGAAATATTTGTGAGGCGCATTTGGAGTAAAACATACAAGCCTGAAGATCGTGGACAGTCAAAGATCAAAATAACCTCGAAAGAGTTCAAAGAAGGGTTACCAAAATGGATATAGGACAGAGCTCGTCGCCTTTCGTAAACCGCCCAAGAAACCTTAAAATCATACCTTAGAAAAACAAAAAGTCTTGGAGATCTTTCAAAAGTACTCTGCATTGTGATGTGTTTCAGTTTCAGTTTCTTAGAGGGAAACAGAGGTGTTGAAACTTTGAACTGCCTGTTTGTTACAAGGAAGCAAATTATGTAAAATTTGAAAATGGAAACGTCGAGCAGTTACTGAAGTCTTTTTTCAGATTGGCAAAGTTTTAGAAACCATTCAGGTAAACGAATCGTTTCAAGTGTTTAAAAACAGTAACATTACTAAGTTAGTACGATCTCAGTTTCTGAGGGAGACGAATTGAACGCTAAAACAGCCAACCTCCAGGGTCGTCCATTTAAACTGCGTGTTCAACGGGAAGTTTCCCATCTCTTTTAGGGTGGTCACCGCTACAGACGTTGGGATGTCACCATTGATGGAAAGCTCTAAAATAACCTTGACATATGTGTCGAAACGGTGAAAGAATGAATTCTTTCCTAGGAGAACCTATGAAGATGTTCATATTTCGCATTGCTTTTTTCTTAGTAAAGTTAACTGGCCGTTCCGTTTTGAATAGGCAGGTCGGAGGTCGACAGATATCCCACGCAGGTTGTAATCAATGTGAAGATGTCATCGAAATTCAGGACACCGTTCCGATTCCTCACATTTCGGTAGGGTTGTATGAGACCTCTTCGGACCTGCCGGCACTCAGTGGTAAATAAATTATGTGTCTCAAGGCTTCATTTGTACGCTGAAGACTTCAGGCCCTTTACGTCACTTGAATCCTTTTCAGCGGCGTACAACATTTCTTCCGTACATGGAAGTCACGCCTTAGCTCCTCATTCCACTTGCGGTTGAAAAATGTTAGTATACTTTTCGAAACAGCTCATTATCCACGTAATTTAAGTAATCTTAAATTCAGAGAAGACGCCGACTACTTTTCCGGCCGCCCAAACTCACTAGAAAGCCTCAGAGATGACAGAATGAAGATTTCGAGGTCACTTCCTTCATTTTCGTTTGCAGAGGCCTTCTGTCAAGGAAACTTTGATGAGAGTTGCCTTCTTTGTTTTGAACCACAACCCAACACATTTTCCAAAGTTTAACTTGTGTAGCCATTTATCCAACCATTCGCAAAAGGTTGTTAACTCCTTCCCTTAGGACCACTTCTTCATTATTGCATTCGATCTCTTGCCGGAATTTGATGTCATTCGTAAACACGATTCAAACGAGCCCAGTTCGGTCATAAACTCATCGAGATAGGCTAAGAACAGGGAAAGTCCGAAAAAGATCCCTGAGATACTACACTCACAACAGGCAGTAGCAGTCAGTTCGCCCTGTCTATGCGCACAGACTGTAATCGGCGGATTAGGAAACACTTTATCCAAGTAATTAGGTTTCCTCGAATCTCAGATTCGCAGACCTTTTTTCAGTTCAGTTTTATTAGGGGAAAGATAGACGAGAGCCTTTGGCTTCCCTATTCTTGTAGAGTAACTGACCATGTGAAACACTATCGAAGGCCTACTTAACGTCAACGTAAACCTATCTGTTTATGTGTCTTCCTCTAATGTACGAGACCACTGTTCAATTAGATAGAGCACTCTAGGCGAGCTGCTTATGTATTACATGTGTTGTGTGTCCTATGACATAGCGTTCATTGTCGCCAGTAGTAAGCTGGCGGGCGGACAGAATGGGATCGAGTGAGATTCTAACCACAACAGGGAGGGTCACATGCCTACGGATCTCATGAAATGTTGGCTGAAATTCTGAAATGCGTTATCGATTAGGAAGGATTACTTAGGCGCGGTTGTAATACGGATTATCTTGCAGCATAATCCTATAATATTTCGGACTCGGTAGAATGTCAGCTTTTGAATACACTGTTTTTCAATCTCCTGTAGAAACCGCACTCGGTAAAAAATGACTACTTAAGTAGCCTGCATTTTTCTCACAGATCTTCGATGATCTTGCAAATACAAATATAATTTATAGAAACGATAAACAAAAATGAGCTTTCTTTCAGTCGTTTGATAGAGAATTTCGTCTTATTTTTATTTTATACCCGAAGAAGAAGTATAATTGGGTTCCAAAAAGGTTTCTAATTATGGGATTTTTAAGACCGCGCAATGCCCATTCACATAGCGTCGTACCTGTCCGTTTACTACAGCTTCTTACGAAGTGCACAACATATTCCGCATTCATTACAAAAATTAAAGGACTCTGTATGATATATTTTTAAACGCATAGAAGAATATGTCATTTTCTTTACGCTGAACACATGCCCCTTGGAGACTGAAATCACTAAGCGCTGATGCATCGAATGATCAGGCTCCAAATTATTCTGCAACAAGAAAACTTTTTTAAAACCTAAGTATACTCCTTCGTCCAGTATAAAATAAAAAGAAATCGGAATTCTCTATGAAACGACCGAAAGAAAGCTCATTTTTGTTTATGGTTTATATAAGATATATTTGAATTTGCCAGATCATCGAAAATCTGTGAGAAAAATGCAGGCTACTTAAGTAGTCATTTTTTAACCGAGTACGGTTTCTACAGGAGATTGAAAAGCAGTGTATTCAAAAGCAGATGTTCTACCGAGTCCGAAATATTATAGGATTATGCCGCAAGATAATCAGTATTACAACCGCGTCTAGGTAATCCTTCCGAATCGATAACACATTTCAGAATTTCAGCCAACATTTCACGAGAACGGTCGCTTACTGTAAATAGAGCATATTGGTCAAGCAGGAGTGGATTAGTGGAAAACTGCATTGGATACTGCCAAGGACGTCTTTTTTCACGGAACTGCATTGTAACTTTTCGCTGATCCTATAATTTCGCCACTCAGTATTCCCGTTTCCGACGTGGATATGATATGTAGCCGGGGTCAGCAACAGGTAACCCGAGGAGCCTGTCTTACGGGGATGGTGGTAGTAGGGGTGATACAAGTGGAGCCATCGGACGCATGCAAAAACATTCGGCGAAAGTAAGATGAAAAAAGAACAAAGTTTCATCGTGAATCTTCTAATGTACCTGGAAAACAAACGACAGATAAGCGCACAAGTTCAAAAAACGGCAGTCAGCGAATTTCGGGCTAACTATCGAAGGTCAGATTCCAAGGGAATACTCAGCCAATGGTAATTGGTGCGCGCAGTGATCGTTAGTGCAGATATCGCGGGTCGTGGCGAGTAAAGCGAAGGACATAAAGTTACAGGAAGTTACGCAAATGCAAAACAAGGAGCAAGAACGAAGTCAAGCAAGGCATGCCAGATAGCGATAAGAAAGAAAATAAGGGACAAGTCAAGTCTAATAAAGAGGCATGGCTTACGTGTAGATGATAGTTGTATGTACTGAAAGCAAGCCATGGTATGCAACGAAGATCTCTGTGCGAAGAAAAATGCATAAGCTTAATGTAGAAGCACAGAAAAACATTTTGCCTGCGTAGATGTAATCATAGATATATGTAAACAGTAAGTAATCTGAATAGAAGTTACTAGCGACAAACCGTGAATTAGTTCCTTCCTTTAGACGCAGACCCCAAAAGGATGTACGACGGAATGTAAAGAGGAAACGGGGCTACTGGTCTGCAATAAGTTGGTTCAGTATTGCCGAGATAAAGGACTGCTACTAAAAATCTCGGAGTGTAAATGTCTGTGGAGGATGCGACAGCAAGTCCCCAAGCGGCACTTCACTTTTCTCAGATTACCGACCCGGATCTCTTACGTTTGCTAACCTAGTTTCGTCTTTAGATGAAACCGTTGCGTCAATAGGAAAGCATTGCGAACGAGCTCAGTATTTGAAGACAGCCGTCTAACGATGAAAATGTTGAAAACCTGTATGCCATCCATAACAGGAGCCAGAGTGGAGCAATACCAAGTTGGAATGGGAGTCTGACATGCAACAACAGTGGGATGGTACACCATATGCCGAAATGTGTGTTCCACAATCTTCCTTAGCCAAACCAGGCTGATTGGCGGCCTGGAAATGGAAGTGTAGATTGATGAAACTCTGATGGGCCGTCGTAAGTACAATGTTGGTAGGCAAAAAAGTTACTTCTGACTGCTCGGAATGTATGATGTGAAGCATAAGAAAGAATTGTTCGAGCATGTCAACAACATAACCTGACAAGCCCTCAGGCCGGATACAACGAAGTGGGGGGATTGTGACGGACAAATGGGGAACCTATTCACGACTGCCGTCTGAGAGCTATAAGGGTTACACCGTAAGCCGCAGCAGGAATTTTGTGGATCCTACTACAGCCAGGCATACGATCAAAAGGAAGGCATATTGTGACCTCCTGAAAAGGAGATTACATGAGTGAGGTCCGGTTTCAGGACAAGCGGTCTTGGCCCACATTGACAATGATACAATATCATCTATGGTTTGGACTAAACACTGCCGGTCTAAAAGAAGCGTGGGAAACCTTCCTATCCCACACAGCTGAAGTGTACCCCGTGCAGCAGCCGGACGGTGAAAAAGTGGATGGGGGTGGTGCGCAGCAGGCGACTTTCTCAGTCGTAAGAATTTGCATGTTTACAAAGCGATTTCAACAGCACTGCCTCTGATATGTTAAAGAGGCGAACTTGAACTTAACTGACAAATATGCAGGAGGTAGTCATGAAGGACTGTTTTCAGAGGGTAAAGGCTACCTGGATCCGACAACTAGGTCGGCAGTGGAATGCGGATAAATGGGCGTCGCGGGGATGCCGTCGACTGCGCGAGAGCTTTTCGCCTTACATCTAATACGTTCCGGTTAAGGAGCAGTATAATGAATTAATACAGACGTTTCTGCGACGCTTGAGTCTCGGAGCCTCTGACTGCAAGGTGATGTGCAGAAGCCGATATTTCTGTAAGGTAGGACGAAGCTAAAGCTTAACTGGTAAACGTGTAAAATCTTAATAGAACAGCGCCTACTTAAGTAAATGCAGAAGCAAGTCTTGCGTATTAAACATAATCCGGCTATAAACCAGATCCTTATCCAATTTCCAGCCAATTTTCCGCGATGGAAACCGATATCTGACTGCTTGTCCGCTGTAAACATTGCAAGCACATCCAGTATCTGTAAAAAATTCTGTGATTTCGTTTTGAGAGACAACGATTTTGCCTGTATGGAATTTAGGACGATACTTAAATCACTGTTGTTGGATATTCCGTTTGGGCTAGTCAATCCGCTGTCAAGTTCCGAGTCTACAGCTGGTTGACTGAATCACTCGCCGGTGTGCTTATTGCTATTTTCACCTGCTGATTCCACAAAAACGAACGTCCTTTTTTTCATAATTTGCGTGTCTGTTACTCACTGATGTGATCTGACGCCTCTTGTTAACAGCAGCCTTTCTCATCTGATCATATGGAAAGCGTATCGGCTAAAAAATTCTGTAGTGGCCGTTTCGTGGGCTGGATCACCGAGGAAAGATGACACCTGCCTACTACCTACTTATCGAGGATAATTCAGTGTCCTCGATCTTCCTTGTCTGAAATATCTGTAATTAAATGACAAAACAAAGTATCTTTTGAATTTTAGCTATCTCATTGGGTTGCTGGGTATGACTCATTAGATTCTGGAACGTCTGGAGATATTGTTTTTAGCTGATTTCTTAAAAGTGTTAGTTTATTTTCGCACATAATTTGTGCCCACCTAAACAGTCTTGTCAACGAGTCTGAGAATTCATGTTGCACTTTGCGTCTAACTTGCGTTCTTTAAGTCATACCACACTGTTTTTTCCCCTTACTGCTATTAATTTACTGTCGCACACTTACTGCTGTAAATTACCCATTTGATCGCCTGAGCGTAAGAGATAATCCGGTCTAAATGATCAGAATGCACCATCCTGATTGCGCTATTTCTTTGGCTGTGCCGAACCGGTCTTGTTGAGGAGGGATATCAAAAGAGAATCTTGCTAGTAATGGCACTACTCCGTTTCTCCCGGCCTCATTCTGACGCAGAAGAAGTCAAGTAACTTAAAAATGTCGACCTGCAAATCAAATCTATAGTCCCTATCGTTTCTTTGAGAGAGCCGTTTCCGACATCCTCTGCGGTACAATAATCTCATATTCTAGTTTACTCTGCAGAGAACTCAACTGCGGTCGATCTTGTCGAAATCAACCTAACAACAGGCCTTTTACACTCGTATTCTTACCCACTCCATCAGCAATTCCAGGTAGGCCAGAGCAGATGCTTGGGCAAAGGCAGGTCTGAGTGTCGTTTCTGCCGCTAGAAAATGGAAGAAGTCTAGTTTTTCTAAGAAAACTCTCCCTCCACGATAACCCACCACACCCGCAAATACAACGAATATCCAGCTATAGCCAAACCCTATAGCGAAGCGACTAAATGCAGTATGCTCACATTCCCGTCTAGGAATGGCGTTCCCACTCACTTCGGAACAGTGTGCTCTTCACCTTCCAGCTCCGTTCCCTTAAAGCCGCGTTACCGGTAACCTCCTAGCAAAAACACTTTTCTTGGGCTGGTATACTCAACTGGTTCTTGGTGCTACCTTGATTGAAACATGTTGCATAATTTTGCCTATGGGTTTCCTGTGCAGATTTATCCAAACTGCAGTAATACTCTGTTTCCCTCTTCATCACTTTTCCGGCAAATCCTGCATCTAGATAACATGATATGCCATACGTGACAGCCAAGTACCAGCTAAAATCCCAGACACTTGTTTTGCCGATATTCTGCCGCTGCATAACACGGCTGCGAGTGGTTCAACTCATCAGTCAGCCTCCCAGCGTTTCCTGCGTGACCCCTGGTAGACTCCTTAGTTTCGAAACTACTGCTATTTAATTTCCTCACAAATTCACCGCTAACTTTGAGAAAGTCAGTCTATTTGAGGCTTAGAACCCTCTGCTAGTACTTCTGTTATCAATTATGGTATGTCGTGTTGCATATGGAAATACTACTGGCTGCTTGTTGGCACTGTGCGAATATTACACGGTTATTCCACTGTAGCTGATAGACTTCAGCCTAAATATTCATATCGAATTTCAGTTCGAGCCCATAAATGTCAAATGGACTGATGTACTCTACGTCTGGGAAAATTAAAATGCCGTAACTTTTCTCCTTCATGCTGACACTGAACTTTTTTGATGACACGGGATTTTTACAGAACCAGATAAGATCATTGAATCTTTATTTTCTGCGAACAGTTATTTGTTAGAGGATTTGGCTTCCTCCCCCCGCCCCCCCCTCCCCCAGAAACAAGCAGTTCATCTCCACAAAATTTTCGGTTCAAATTCAAGGCCCTTGGCGATAAGGATTCTCTCGTCCCATACTCTGCTGTCTGCTTGGTCTAGTTTTCTGTGTAGGCTGCCTGCCTTTGTCTGTGTCATCTTGAGGCCCACGCGGGGGTTTTGACCAAGGCGCACTTTTTCAAAATAAGAAATCAAAGTTGGTGGCATTTGTTTTTCAAAATTATGACTTTTTCTCCGTTTTCCGATCAACCCGCTCGGAATATTTACTAGCCCACCTTAATTCTCACGACCGAACTGATTTCTTCATATGTCCGGATATGAATACGCGCACTAATAAACGTTACGAGGTGTTGAACCCACTTTCTCTCAATCTGTCGCTCGTAAGGAAATAATTAACATCATCGATGAGGTTTTCCTTCCTCCATCTTTTCGCTGTAGGCTGCGTAGGTCGTCCAAAGAGATCACCTTTTTTGAGAACCACTCGTTAAATGCCGCAAAACTTTTTTCTCTCATAAGTACAGTAGATGTGCTAACTCATGAAATGTCAACCAAAATTTCGAAATGCGTTCTCGTTTCGAAAAGATAAATTAAGTAGTGTTGTAAAACTAATCATGATGCAGCATAAATCTATAATTATCCAGTTATCTCAGAGTGTCGGCTTTCGAAAGAACTTATTTTCGGCTGCATGCAAGATCGATACTCTGCAAAAAATTACTACTTAAGTAGTATGCAATTTTCGTATTGATTTTCGATGCCCTTGAAAATTCAATTATATTTCTTGGAAAACATGCATAAAAATATTCATTCTTTTACTTATTCGGTAGGAAATCACGTCTTCTTCCAATTTCATACTCAAAAGAAGAGTATAATTCGGTTTTAAAAAGATTCTAATTGTGAGATTTTTTAATATCGTTAAATGGCCGCTCATGAAACGTCATGTAGCTGCATTTACGAATGTGGCTTGTAAAGTTAACAATATTGCTCAAATCCACTGCTTAATTTTATGAACCTCCTATGGTCTCCTCTTAACACCGTAGAGAAATGCATGGTTTTCCGTGCACGGAAAATATACAGCTTGTAGTTTTGAAACCCTGAATGCAAGTGCAACAGCAGGTCGGGTTCAAAATTATTGGGGAATTAGAAAAGTTTTTTAAAAACCGAATTATACTCTTCTTTTGAGTATGAAATTGGAAGAAGACGTGATTTTCTACCGAATAAGTAAAAGAATGAGTATTTTTATGCATGTTTTCCATGAAATATAATTGAATTTTCAAGGGTATCGAAAATCAATGATAAGATTGCATACTACTTAAGTAGTCATTTTTTGCAGAGTATCGATCTTGCATGCAGTCGAAAATAAGTTCTTTCGAAAGCCGACACTCTGAGATAACTGGATAATTATAGATTTATGCTGCATCATGATTAGTTTTACAACACTACTTAATTTATCTTTTCGAAATGAGAACGCATTTCGAAATTTTGGTTGACATTTCATGAGTTAGCACATCTACTGTATATCTCACAGATAAACGCTGCATCCCGTCCTTCGAGGCGTCCTTGGAAGTCACGTGACAGGACGCCCAGATGGCACCTAGTAATTTCAATGCCTTCTTGCTCAAAACTCATTCAGAATGTGACTGCTTCGCATATGAATCCCGAGGTTCGAACCAGTGTCATTCTCGGAATTAAAATTGTGCCCCATGGGACGTAACCCTAGCGATTTAATGTTTTTGACGATTTCATATTTCAGGCCCAGGTGATGTTTGCGTCAGAATTTTGCAGGCTGGCATAGGTGAACCCTTACCAGCACTCCTGTGTGAGCTATTTAATCTCACTCTCGAATGTGAAACCATTCTCTATTCGTGGAAGTAATTCCACATTTGGCTTTTCATTAAACACAACCGTTCTACCTCATCTGGCGACTTTCAGCCGGTAATCAGCCTCCTTACGGCCTTGAAAGTCCTAAAAACCTTTATTAAATATAAAAAAATGAGTCACTTGACTGAAAATAACCTATTGAGTGATGCTGAACATGTATTCCAAAGCGCTCTGTCATCTGACACTCGTCAAGTCTCCTTCGGTAATTACATTATACAGTCTAGGGACAATGGTTTCGTCACTTACACAGTCTATTCCGATTTCAATAGAGCTCTTGACCGTGTTGACCATTGTCCTCTTATTTTAGGGCTTCGCTCCTTCGGAGTAGGTGCTGAGCCTCAAAATTTCTCTTATTCTTATCTGGGCTCTCGCGCATGGTCCATTAATATTTACAGTGCTCTGTCCAACCCCACATGCGAGAGGAGCGGGATAACTTGGGGCAGTGTGTTCGGCTGGCTCCTTTTTGTCAAGGATATATCAAATTTATTTAGGAATACTGGACCTCTTATGGGTGTCGAGGATTCGTAACTTACCTACCGATACAAACCGGCTAATAGCGACAGTATGCTCGAACTTTTAAAGGACGACCTTTAGGCTTTTGCCCAGTGGTGCTGAGCAGGACGCTTCTCGATTTCTTGACGTGAAATGCCGTAAATGGACATAGACAGATCGAGTGTTTGGTCAGACAAGCGGTTTCTCAAGTTTAATGTATGCAACCTCGTGGTCTCACATTTTCGCCGGTCGAGAGTTGTCTTCAAAATACCAAAATTTTATTAGGGGCACTACACTGAAATACGTGAAAACCCACAAAATCTGGGCATGTTGGCCACTGCGAACTTCGTATCATCGGAACACTGTATGGGATGGTCCAGCGGGCAACTACCATGCTGCATTGGATGATAAGTGCGGGTAACAACTGAATATGTAACGCGGAGTTATTGTTATTCTATATTGTTACTTAACCAATTTAAGTAGGACGCGTCGTTAGAGCTAGAATTTGGTTTAGGGTTAGAGTTGGATTTTGGGCTTCCGCTTACCTCCAGGGTTAGGGCTTGGGTATAAGATAAGGGCTGTATTAAGAGCTAGCGTTACAGTTAAGTTTGTAATTATAGTCAGTCTTAGAGTTAGATTTAGGTTTAAGGTTCAAGCTTAGGTTTGCTTAAGTTCAGGGTTATGATTGGAATTAGGCTTAGTGCTAGAGTTAAAGCTAGGTTTCGGCCCACACTTAGGTCTAGGACTGAAGTGTAAGATTGGGGTTAGGTTAAGGGGTTAGACTTATAGTTAGGTTTAGGGTTAGAGTTAAGTTAAAGGGTAAGTTCAGGCTTGGGGTTTTAACTTAAACTAGAGCCCGAGCTAAGCTTATGTTCAGAGTTAGTTAAAGATTACGGTTAGGGTTAGGTTTAGTCTTAGAGTTACAGTTAGGTTTGACGTAAGATTCGGGCTCATTCATCACCCCATACGAAATTCACTGTGTAAAATGGACAGTTTACCCATTGCGCCACCCAAAGGTATGCCTATCCTCTGGCCTTTATGTAGGTTAGGAGAAAGTATGCGAAAACATGACGCTAGTTCATCACTTACGTAAGTCAGAAATAAACGGTCGAATGCAGCATACAGGGAAATGATAGGAAAGCGTTTTTGAATGATTCACTAGGGGGATATGCTTGCTTCCAGTTGCGTTCGGATACGACGAGAATCTTGGGTAGAACTAACTTTGCCGACTTCTCCCAGATCGGTAGGCTGGTGTGGACTTCGGTTTAAGTGCATAGGCCCATGCTAGTGCACGAGGAAGGTTTCCTACGTGGCCGGCTGGCTATTAGCTTTTGCACTGAACCATAATCCTCACTGGACTTCCACAACATGGGCCAAAACTGCCTGATCAGGTATCGGTTTGCGGTGTCGCAGTTTGCTTTTCAGTAGACTCCGGTAGCCTTCTATGGCGTTGGTGGGCTTGCTGGTGGTCGAGTCGACAATCGGCCTTGAGTGCTTAATAGTGGAATGCTCATAACATTCTGTCGGGAGACGACGGTATGCGTTCTACTTATCCGCCACGATGCCTTGCTGCCAGTGTCTTTAGCCAACCATTTCTTTATGGCAGCGTTCAACGAGAGCCAACTCCTGTCATTCGTCTGCTCGAAGAGAACCCTTTCTTGTGATGTGTCATACATGTTTATTACCAAATTCTATCTTTTCAGTCGGCATGCATCGTTCTTCATATTCATAACTGGCTTTTGTCAACTTGAACTTTAATTCCAAGACCTCCGAATAGTCTTACTTCCTTTAGCAATGCTATGAAGCTGACGCTGTGGCACATTATGACCATGGTATTTGTGCATATATGTTTATACACTTGGAGAGTTAGAGGCAGAGCCCTTGATGACCCTATTTATGTAGAGTGCTTTCGTAGATTCGTACTCAAAATAAAATTGCAAGCATTCACGATGTGATCGGTTCACAGTACAATCGTAATGATAAGGAAGTGCACCAGGTCATTGTAAGTTAGTGCGGAGGGATTGCATATGACTTTGTTTTAAAGAACTGGTTGTGGGTAGTCATGTTTTAAAAGCCAATTTTTGTCAAAAATTAGGCGAGCACGTTTTCTTTTAAACATGCAAGTTGTGTGAGCCGTCATCATCTCGCTTGGAGGCGAGTTTCACGGTCGGACAACCCGCTGGCTGGATGAAAACTTTCTACGGTCTAACCGCGTGTGCTCACTGTGGACTTTGTAGGCATGACCGCGTAATTGGTTTGTACGGGCAAACTCAAAGAAGTCCTCCGTTCTTACTGAGCGACCTTGTCCGCGGAAAATCCGGGATGTCCAGAATAGTCTGTAATTTAGTTGTCTATAAGAGGGAGGGAATAAGCCAAGCACATTTAGCCTCTCCTGATAAGACAAATGCTTTAGACCGTCGGCCATCTTGGTGGCTCTGCGTTGCACTTGTTTGAGTAAGTCGATATCCTTCCTCATTCATTGTGAAGCTGCTACCATTCCATACTCCAGATGAGGTCTTTCAAGGATACCGAAAAGTCTTTCGAAGAGTTCGGGAGGAAATATTTTAAATGCACGTCTCATCCAGTGAAGAGTACTAGTTGCCTTCTGGACCCCCTTTCTACAGTGTTCTAATGGCGATTGATTTGTTGTCGTCCATACACCCAGATCTCTGTGTCTTTCCGCAGTTTCTAATGCCGTTCCGCTAATATGGTACTGGTGTTTGGGAGGGGCAGTTTGGTCAGTGTTCAGATGCAAGACTACGCATTTGGACACGTTTAACTTCAAAACCATCTGCTCGACCAAGCACACAGTTTGTCGATGGTCGACTGCAGCTTCTCTGCGTCATCATCGCACTTGACTTCAGTTCATATTTTTATGTCATTTGCATACATGAGGGCCACGCAATCCACTTCGCTGATGCAGTCATTAACATAAATCAGGAAGAGTACTTGGCCTAAGAAAGAACCGTGTGGGACACCACTTTCCACTTTTACCCATTCCCAGGCAGAGTTGCCATCGAAGATTCTTTGTACTCCGGAGGACAGAAAACTCCTCATCCATTGAAACATTTTTCCCTGAATTCCTCATCCCAGATCTTCTGTAAAAGAAGCCTGCGAAGGACACTGTCAAAGACCTTCTTGAAGTCAAAAAATATGACATCCAATAGAAAACCCTTATCGGTAGCTCGTGTCCATTTCTTGTGCGAGTAAAGAACAATCGTTAGGCAGGAGCACCCTGGACGAAAGCCATGTTAGGCATCATACCATATTTTGTTCTGTTCCAGGTTTTTCTTTAAGTGCCTTTTGATAATTCGTTCCATTATTTTACACGCGATGCAAGTAAGATGGACAGGACGATAATTTCCACGGTCAAGTCTTGAGCCCCTTTTATGGATCGGAGTAATGAGTGCACACTCCATCCGGCCGAGGGTTCGAAGGCTTCAAATGACTTTTGAACTATTGCGAATAAAGGTTTGCACAGTTCATTATCAAGTTCACGAAGTGCTAGTGCGGGAATTCTATCTGGGTCAGTCGACTTGGCAGGTTTCAGACGGAGTAGTTCGACCCTAACTATGTTCGATGGAAATGCTAGTTCCTCGGTTAAGGAGTGTAGGGGAGGGATAGGAGGAGAGGTTGGTTGGCGAACGGATGGATGAGCAAATATAGAAATAGGTTCTCGGGTGAAGACTGGAACAATTTAGAAAGAAGGTACGCTTTAATCTGGTCATTAGGCCCCACCTTTCCATTTGCAGACCTTAGGGCAGGGATAAGCTCCTGATTTTTTTAGTACTTCGTATATATCCATATATAATTTTTGAATGCTCCAGCGAGTGTCGAAGTATGTTCCGTTCGAACTTCCTTCGCAGTTTTGAGGCCTCACTTTTGCAAACGTTTCGTTGCTGCTTATATTCCTGTAAGTGTTCTTCGGAGCCAGTTAGTCTGTACCACCTCCACAGACGATTCCTTTTCTAAAAGAGGTCTTTAAGTCCGAGTTTATCCATCTTGGGCGGTTTGTGATTGTCTGTCTTCTGATATGATAACTGGAATAAACAATATCTTTTAGTAATGAACTGAAAGTATACCAGTTGTCGTTTCCCCGACCATGTAGTTCAGTCTCCCATGATGCAGCTGCCGCTTCTCTCCTCATGAGAGAATAGTCTCCCTTCCAATTGTTTCTCCCCACCTATCAGCTTGAACGGGCTAGGAAAAAGTGAGTACTCGAAGTACAGCGTGATGTGGTCGCTCGACCCTAATGGCGGTAGGTCCTGCATGTCTAACACGTTTTCCTCCTCTCGGATAAAAATAAGATCAAGGCAGTTTGACTGCTGTCATTCCCTGGTCCGTGTTCCAAAGGTAACAATCTGGCGGAGAAGTTTTTCCGTTGCCAATTGTAGTAGTTTGTGATTAAAGGTGTCTTGCGGTCCTTGCGCCGTCCACGTTAACCAATCAGTGCCAGGAGCGTTAAAATCCCCTACGATAAGAACATCTTTCTTCCTACTGACTTTGTTAAGTTCAGTTACGAGCATGAGATCTTCGTCAGAAGTACGATTAGGTGAACGGTACACCACCAAAGGCGTCAGTGATCGGACATTTATAGCAGATATCGTAACGCCTAAGAGTTCCACGTCCCGTACCAGACTATGTTCATCAGCTTTAGCGGCCAGCTTGCAAGTTAAATAAATTATGACTTCTCCGCCTTCTCGGCTTAGTCTGTATCTCCTGAATTGCTGATGTCCTCTAAGTGATATTTCTGAATCTGCGACATCTTCAGTAAGCCACGTCTCTGTGAAAGCCATTATGTCTGGCTTAATTTCATCACCTAAGTCTCTTATTCGTCTATTTTGTTGAAGAGGCTTTGCACATTTGCGTAGATAACCTTCAATGACTGTTGCGTTGGAGAGGCCCTGCCTTCATTGTAACAGTTTATGACAACAGGAAAGACCCCTGTGTCTGGACAATTTGTCCATTTTTGATCTTCAGCCCTTTCTCTCCTCTGCCAATTCTCTCCTTCAATTCTGATCTCAGTTCTCTCATTTTCAGTCTTTCCCGCAGTTCGCAGTCTGGTTACAAAAAACACTTCCTTGTGCGAGTTGTGTAAGGTCTTTCTTCTTTCTAACAGAAGCGCTGCTTGGGATTCGTCTTCTAAAATAACTTCTAGGGGTCTTGTGGATGTCTTTAGGTCATGATCTGAGTCCTCTTTACCTAGTCGGAAAGCCTTTTTAACAATGAATATTTCCCCATCCCCCAGGACAATACTGGCGCATTGATGGAGAAGGTCTAGGTCGTGCGTCACTCCTTCCTTCGGAGTGCAGGTCGTGGACCCTGGGGCACCCCTTACTACAATATTTTGCTTACCATTTATGGATGAGCTCATTACTCTCACGTCCGCGATAGGACGATATAACAATACTGTGTAGCTCCCGACGGATGATGGCTTATCGACATAAGAGTGATTTTCGGCAGGGAAAGGGGATATAGGGCATGCATTTTCCTGTGACGTACTTGCTCCGGCAATGGGGCTTTTACAATCTTTACCCTGCTGCGATGTATTGCACGAAGGCTTATCGTGTCCTTTTGTATAAACGGAATGGCTAGGGCACTTTCCAGATGAGTTAGCCTTGTGATAGAGTGGAGTAACAGCGTCGCTTTCCAAGAATAACGGCCAGTCCTTTTATTTTCTAACAGATCTTTTGAGGGTCACCCTGGCTTTCCCAACTTTAGCGTTCGATGATTTGGCAGGTTTAGTTACCGTCCTATGGTTTAATCGTATAGCGTCTACAAAATCTTGTCGTACTCGTGTCAAGCATCCCCCTTCTGAGCTGCTATGATTTCCCGAGTCGTATTTTTTCCTCCTAAACAACCCCAATTATCTGACTAGTCAGGAGTTTCCTCATTTCTTCCTTGGCCCACGCTGTACATTTATTTAGTTAACGCCAATACACTGACATTCGAAGTAATTATTATTATTTTCGCGGGCCTCCTTCGTTTTCGTATGGGTTTCATCAACGTAGGCGTCTTTGATCAGCACAATTGTCATCAACGGCCAAATTCTGCCGTCCGGTTTGACTACCAGTCTCACAGCGGTGTCTATACTACCTGAGTAACTGCTTTTGTCCTCTTTATCACTGACAGATTCCGCTGAAGTATCTTGTTCCTCTGAATGACTTTCCTTTGTGGACAATGAGGTTTTGATCACCATACTTCATTCCAGATTTTAATTCCCGGACATGTTTCTGTCGTTTCAGGCACTTCGCTTGGGAGTAACCCGGTTGATACAACCTCTTTGTGTGACATCTGGAGGCGTGTATTTCTGCAAAAGATCAACTTTTTGTTCTTTGCTCTTTAATGTAACGTCGAAGGGTAGGTTTCGCAGCAATTCTGTATGAATTTTGAAGTTAGTTTGAATTCGGTTTGAAATTTTTGACCTCCGAGGGATTCCCTTTACGGGACTCGGACGAACTGAACGCCCTTGCGGCCTGACTACAACAGGAGTTTCTCTAGAAAACCTATCTCCTTCCGACCACCTGGATTCTCACAGGAATACAACCGGAGCCACGTTCGGATACGGGTTTAGCTTCTTACTCTAGACGACCGTCTGTATATGCTTCCTTGGTGTTTCTATCAGGTCGGATGTCTTCTTGGTCGGAGTTCTGAAAGCAAGTGTGAGTGAGCGCATTATCCACAAAGCATAAACGCATGCAGAGTAGGATAGATTGGTGATAAGAACGTTTGTTGGAAATATAACAACACACAGGGACTATTTTTGCTCCGGCTTCTTCCCAACCTCCTCCTTCTGGGCAGTCTCTTGCCTATCTCCTTCGAACCCTTTCAATACGTTAACTGAAACTTGAGTTCAAAAAACCAGTGAGTCAACAAGGAACAAGATCGAAAAGGTCCGGAGTTCCCTTCTACAGGCCCCCTCTCGAAAGGCAGCTCTGTCTCCAGAGGCGCTGTGTGGGAGGTTCTGTAGATTTTCTGTAGATTTTCACTTCATTGGAGGGCTGGAGAACCGGGTAAGTGTGAACAATGGATAGGGAGTCGGCGGTCGCGTTAAGTGGCGCCCATTATTAGGCTTCAGCTTGTCGTAGTGTACGTTAGGGGCGGGGCCTCCGATCGACTCCGCCTCACGGATGGTGTAAGCAGAAAGAGGAAGGAAGTCAATGAGAATGAAGGGGCCCTCCACGGATAGAAGAATTTCGACGAAGTCCCCACGGATGGCCTCGGTCGGCAGCGTAATACCAGGTCGCCCAGAACGTACGGTGCGCCGTTGACGTGTTGGTCGAAATAAGTCTTCTGTCTTGTGTAAGAGGACTCTAGGTGGGTTCTCGCTAGGTTGTGTGCAGTCTTTAAGGTTTCTTAAAGCTCTATTACTTAATATACGGCCGATAGCCATCATAAGTGGGAAATGGGAGATGGGAGTTCATAGGTGACCGCAACTGGCGGCCGGTCAGCATGAGGAAGGGACATAGCCAGTCGAAGTATGGACTGTGCTTCTGTATGCTATCATGGTGTATGACAGTCGTACGTCCGGTTATGTGGGTCGCGATTTTCTGCGAAAGCTTTCAACAAGATAATAATGGTCCCTTTTGTGAGTTCCACCAAACCACCCTTTTCGGTGTGTGCCTGTGCAGTGTGGGTTTTCTGGATCTGGAGGGGGTCGCAAACGTCGAGCACTAACCTGCTCTCGAAGTTTGCTCCACAGTCAGACTGCAAGGAGGCAGGGGTTCCAAAGCGACAAGTCCAAGTGTTCCGTAAATGGTAGTAACCAACGCTGCATCCTATCGTAGAAAAGGGACCTGTATCTGCTCATTCACTGAAGTAATCAACCATCACTAATATGTAGCGATGGCCAGTCAGGGTTATTCTATCCGACCACTTAAATGCCCACACCTTCGAATGGAGGCCATGCGGCCGTAGGTTGGGGGAGCGTTCGGCGTCGGGGGTTAGGTCCTTTAAAGGTGGCGCACGTGGGGCATGTGTTGCAAAGAATGGAAATCTGTTCTCTGAGGCATGGCTACAAAAAACGTTGTCTACTTGCCATCTCTGTTTTCATATGACCCCCATGAACGAGCTCATGATGAAGATCTGCAGTATAGGGAGGACTAGGCTGCCGGGTACAACCAATCGAGGTGAACTATTGCGTTATCTTTGAAGAAAAGTAGATCATTTTCCAGGAAATGGTGAGGTCAATGATTTCGTAGGATGCGAGCAATATCAGATGAACCACGCGTTTCGTGTCCATCCGTCGATGTCTCCCGTTGAGCTGGTGGTCATAAACAATGGCACAATCGGGATTTTTGCTATGAGCGATAGCCCAATGATGGCGGGTTGACCCACTGATGGTGATTGTGGTTATGAAATTAACACCCTCAGTTGGTAGTTTGTTTTCCGTGTCTGTGGGACGTCGAGACATAACATTCGCGTTGGTGTGTTTCTTACCCGAACGGAACTGACAACTAAAATCGAAACGTTGTGATACCTCCTGCCACCATGCAAGCTAACCTTCGGCGTCTTTCATCTTCTGCAGCCACTGTAAGGCTTTATGGACCTAACGAATGATGAAATGACGACCAGTAAGAAAATGCTTAAACTGCTTCACGAACATAGTTAATGCGGGTAGTTCTCTATGATAAGTACAATAATTTCGCTGACGTTTAGTTAGGGTTTTATTGGCGAAGCACACAGATCTTTCCTTTCCCGTCCCGCCGCATTGAGAAAGGTCGCCGCCTATCGCGAATCCCCTGGGATCACTGTCAAGGATAAGTGGGGACGCGTTAGGCTGTGTGTTCAGTATAATTTCCAATATATTAGGGAAATAGGCATAGCCTTTGAAAACCCTATTTACAGACACGACTGAGAAATCGTGCATACGTTTACGTAGATATACGCGAAAATTTTATCAGTTCTTATCAGGCAAATACATGGCGTTCATACAAATGCCATAAAGTCTTCGTTCAAACGCCTCAACTCTTTCCACAAGAACAACTGAATCCTCAATCATCCGGTGGGAGAAAAAATTCGCCCGCACTTCAAACTTGAAGTACTTCGTCTTCAATCTATATCTGTGACCTCGAAGATTTTTCGTTTGCATCAGTGAAAAAAAATCGGTCAATTTAAGTGCAAAAGCTACTCGTCTGACAAGTTTGAAGACCATGATCATGTCCCCTCTGTATTGCCTATAATAGAGAGGGAAAAGTTTGAGCCTTTCTAACCATTCCACAAGGGTAGGCACTTCAGCCCACAGACTAGTTTAGTCGCCGTTCGTTGCAACTTCTCCAACAGAGTGCAATCTTATAATAATCTTATGATAATAGTTATAATAATAGTTTTTATTCAAAACCCGTGGGGATGCTATCTTGCCTTGTCCAGGGGCGCCATGCCTGAATGCCATTTTGCAAAATCGGTCGGATAAATACTCCAAACGTTCGACCGAAAATCTCTTTGTCGAAGTTGAGGAAGGATCTCGCGAACGCTCCCAGTATGCCCATAACCTTCTTTGAAATTTTGACGCAGCAAGATGAGGGTTCGAGAGTGGACGTCATCCACACACCAAGGTCTTTTACCTAATTTCTAAGCTCGAGCTCGTGACTACCAAGGAAATTGTGATATTCAGATCCGAAATCCTTTGTGTAACTAGACCTTAGTCTGATGAATTAACATTTGTTGAAATTGAGGTTGAGAAGCCATTTACCACACCACTGCTACAGTTCATCGTAGTTGTTTTGCAAGTTTAGCGCATCTTTTGGCTTTTCAGTCGAACTCCACATCTTCAAATCATCAGCGAACATTACCTTCTCTCAGGTCCGGCAGTCTAGACAATCGTTCACATATATCAAGAACAGAATAGGACTTAGGATGCTAACTAAGAAACACCGCTGTAAACTGTTTTTCACCCCGATTTGGCATCGCCAATGCACACCCGCTGACGTCGGCCTGTGACAAAGTCCACCGACCACTAGAGAAGGTTGTTAGTCACGCCAGTATGACGCAGTTTATAAATGAGCCGTCTGTGTGGCACCCTGTCGAAGGCCTTTGTGAAGTCGATGTAAATTGCATCTACTGACAAACCCATCTCTAGGGATACCGTTCAGTTTTCCATGGATATGAGCAGGTTAGTAAGACTGGATCGATCACATCTAAATCCATGTTGATGCTCGCTAGGCATGATTTTATCCTCGATATGTCTCATCAGCTCCCTTTTCACTATTTTGCAACAAGTGCTTGTGAGAATCACTGATCTGAAGCGATTTGGCGCGATTCCTTTTCCCCTTTATATATTGGACTAATGTTTGCTAGCTTCCAGTCAGTAGACCGAGCCGCTACTTCCATCGAACTTTCGAAGATCTTGGACAGTGTAGAGGTTAGTTGGCCTGCGAGTTCATAGGGAAATTTGCGGATATAACATCCGGACCCGGCGATTTGGTGGGCTGCAGCCGTCTCAGAGTTTTCCTCACTGCGTCCGTTGTGAACGGCACTGTATTAATTGTATTTCCAGGTGAGGGATTTTGCCGGTGTACATTCTCATAAACAGGCGACTCCTCGGTATATACGGATATGAGGAAATCGGATAAGAGTTTCGTCTTATCTGAGATCTTGGCTAACATATTGCCCTGATAAGTCTTGAGACAAGGAATAGAGTCCGGATTACGTTTTGCCCTATTCACACACTAGCATAACTTCTTTGGATTTTTCGGTATTTCTTCGACTATTTTTGACTCAAATTCTGCTCTCTCTCTCTCTCTCTCTCTCTCTCTCTCTCTCTCTCTGCCTCTCTCTCCTCATGAGATTCCGACATCTATTTAGCTGTTTCTTAAATTCCGAGGGATGTTCGGACTTTTGATATGCGGCGCACCTCTTCCACAGTCCCCTTTTCTTTTTTGAGATTTCTTTTTATTTCTGATGTCACTCACTCTGGTCGGGAGACGCACGATCTCCCTTTGAGCTGGTAAAAGTTTTCTACCAGGTACCAGAGCGCGTTGTTAAGGAAAACCCAGGCGGCGTTTGGGTCAGATACATGTGCAGGGCTTCATTCCATCTCAGTCAGCAGCTCTATCATTTTGGAATAATCCTCTTCCCATACCTTTTCTCTTTTTCCGTTCGGATTTCGGAAACCGGAAAGTGACTGTACTCCTAAACAAGAACGCAATGATCACTTCGGCCCAGGGTCGTGTAAGAGGTCAGTCCAAGGATACAATCTGCTGCCCTGGTAGTGATGAGGTCTAAACAGCTTGACTGCTGTCCACTTCGGAATCGGGCGTTCATTGTGACATGTTGAGTAAGGAATTCATCGGTAAATAATCGGAATAGCTTCTATATAAAGGAGTTTTCCGATCGCGTGTAGTGCATCGATTCCCAATCGATATCCGTAGAGTTAAAATCTCAAAGTATTATTGCGTGTCTGCGTCGGCTGGTTTGCCCTAACTCTGTGATGAGTTCATCGTCCGTGTCCCTCCACTGTCCGGAGGGTTTGTATACGAGAGCAACATGGAGGTCCGGTTGGTTTGGTATTTTTAATTTACAGCTAAGGACTCAACAACCATTGTTCCCTTTGGGTGAGGAACCATCCGCGACGTAGCTAATGCCTTCCCGTATGGATATCGAGATTACCCGACCCCTACGTCCACTTCGATCAATGCGGAAAAGCTGAAATCCGTCTAGCGTGACTTCTGCGCCTATTATCTGCTCATCCAACCATGTCTCTGTGAGAGCTATTAAGTCCGGTTGCAAATGGGCCATGGTAGGTTTGTATACATCATGATCATGTCTTTTGACTCTCTCAGTCTCTGGAAATTGTTTGCTGGTTCTTGCGTCTGCCAGTTACTGCTTTACATTTCGCACGAAATATTCTGTACCGAATGACGTTCTTAAGAAAAACCCAGGTGGAATTTGGGTCAGATACATGCACAGAGCTCCATTTTATCTCAGTAGGCAGTTCTTGCATCTTGGAATAATCCGCTTCGCATACATTTTTCTTCCTTATGGTAAGAATTTCGATTACAGAAGAATCACTGTAATTCCAAACACGAATACAAAGATCCCTTCGGCCCATTGGCGTGTTAGAAGTCAATCCAAGGGCACATTTTTCATCCCCAGTGGCCATGAGATCCAGGCAGCTTGAATGCTGCTGACTTCGGAGTCGGGTATCCATCGTAACATGTTGGGTAAGGAATTCGTTAGTGACCAAGTGAAGTGGTTTCTGTCCGAATGAGTCCTCCGATCACATGCAGTGCCTCGCCTTCAAACTGTCCAGATCACTTTCAGATATTTGCGGTCGTTCGACGGTCGAAGCAAAGGGCGAGAAATGTATGGGAAGAGGATTATTCCAAAATGATAGAGCTGCTGACTGAGATGGAATGAAGCCCTGCACATGTATCTGACCCAAACGCCGCCTGGGTTTTCCTTAACAACGCGCTCTGGTACCTGGTAGAAAACTTTTACCAGCTCAAAGGGAGATCGTGCGTCTCCCGACCAGAGTGAGTGACATCAGAAATAAAAAGAAATCTCAAAAAAGAAAAGGGGACTGTGGAAGAGGTGCGCCGCATATCAAAAGTCCGAACATCCCTCGGAATTTAAGAAACAGCTAAATAGATGTCGGAATCTCATGAGGAGAGAGAGGCAGAGAGAGAGAGAGAGAGAGAGAGAGCAGAATTTGAGTCAAAAATAGTCGAAGAAATACCGAAAAATCCAAAGAAGTTATGCTAGTGTGTGAATAGGGCAAAACGTAATCCGGACTCTATTCCCTGTCTCAAGACTTATCAGGGAAACAACTTAACCGATAAACCTATGTATTTTTTCAGTCTATGTCTGTAAATCCGGCTTTCAAATGCTATGCCTATCTCCTTTATATATACTGGATTATATTATAGGCACTGTATCCTCCCAGTTGGAAGGTGGTGCACAAGCGCGTGGGTCTAAAAGAAGTGTTAAAATCTGTAGGCCATTGTCCCTAGCATAGATAGTTCCAGAAATATAGAGGGAGCGCCAAAAAGCTACCTTAAATTCCCGTAAAAATGATGCTGTCGTTGGCATTCAACGCGGTTTTTGATGAAATGATTCCTGTTTGACCAATATTTTCTATGTAAACAAACGCTGATATTGTGCACTATACGAAGATACAGGTGTCAGTCTCGTTTATTTTGACGTCGAGAAGACTTTGACAATTCTTCACCTTGTCGGTTGCTCAAGAATGTCTGAAGGTGTAAGATACAAGGAAACCTAATAATCTGGGTGCAGGATTTCGCAGTCGGCCGATGGCAGTATGCGTGCATAGGCAACGTGAAACTAATGACAGTGCCAGTTGAGAGCGCAGTACCCCAGGGTACCTTTTTCACCTTTGTCGTCCTTAAACTACGCAAATGACCGGACTAAGCTGATTCATGTTTGCGGATGACACCAATATACGGCAGGCAATCAAATGCAATAATGATGAGAAAGTCATGCAGGAAGAGTTTTAATCCCAATGCTTAAGGTTTACTTTGAGAAGGGTATTGCCTTGCAGATCACAGCTAAGATGAGCGTAAAGAGCGGCTCCCGCCAGAGATTTATTGACAAAAGACCCCCTGTCAATGTAGATGGATGAAAGAGCCCCAGAATCACCACTTTGCCGCCCGAGGCCTACTCCTCACAGAGTATCAGGGCGGCCAGACCGGCGTTCTCTCCGAATTAGAAACATGCGTTAGATATATAAATTAGGAGCCGTCTAGAAAGTATACGAACGAACATTAACAAAAACGAAACATGTCTGAAAGCGTCACGAGGTAACAAAAGGTGCCCAAATTTTGCAAATGTAGCTGAGAGGCACTAAATGAGGGTTGCATGTGGAGAGCACTACGGAATTATTCTGCGCTCCAACTAGAACAATTTCGACTTGGATACCATTCCACAGTTACAGTCTCTGACATTGATACTGGAACCGTACGTACAGACTAACTTTGTGCATTTTTGGAATATTTTTTCATGCATCGAAAATCGCCTGGAACCTGGATTAAGTGCAATTTGTTTATCAGCACGGTCCAACTGACAACGCAACGGGCTACGCAACCGATTCACGGTATACAGCCTAGAAAACCAATCGCTCAAAATCCTTCAAGGTCTGCAGTTATTCAAGTCCCACGAGATCAGGAAAGGGCTAAGTCGCTTCTGATTAAATTCAACAAAATTTATCGGATTTTAAGTATTTTTTCGCTTATTGAGTTTTGATTACTCACTTTAATTCATCATATATAAGCCGACGTATTCCTTATAACATCGAAAGCGATATTATACCTATTATATCACGTCGAAGTTTATGGATTCTCAGCAGGCTAACTGTAGTAGTACGGCCAGCGACGGCAACTCTTTGGAAGATAAGTCCGGTGAGTTGTCCTTCGCATCCAGACCCTGTGCTCGCTCTACCTTCGCCTCCAGCCAACGACCAGCAAAGTGTGCAAAAAGCGTAAATACCGCAAAAAGTGTGAGGTACGAAGACGAGCCTTGTGCTGGGTGCGCAGATATTCAAATCAAAGTAGAACAACTGGAAAAGGAGCTTGCTGATTTAAGGACGCTCGTGAAACAGACCGTAGTCGGCCAGAACGTGTCCAGTGTTAGAATCCCAAAAGCGAAGAGCAAAACGCAAAAAACGCGAAAAAATATCTCCTCGGGGGAATCTTCAAACACGAGTAGCAACTCAACAGCCAAAACCGCAGACGCCGGTAACAGCAGGACAATTACAACGAAGCCGCCGATAAAGGGAGACTCGATTCCCACGCACGATGTCTTAAGCGATGTCGCAAAAAAATTACCTATCGCGGAATCCATCTCACCTAAGCCTCTTGCTGTAAGTGATGGGATTTCTGTTCTGCCTGGAGACGATATACCTGGGTCATCCAGTCTACTGCTGCCCTCTTGTTCTGGCAACCACCCCGAGCGCACTACAGAGCACGCATCTGAATGTGAAGACATAAACCAGTGGGTAGAGGGGAGAGGGAAACGCCATGACAGGATTTTGAAGTCCCAGCCAGCCCTGATGGGTCGCTCGGGACAGTCGGTAGACAGTAAAAGTGTGCGTCCAAGCGATGACTCCGTAAATCGTCCTCGCCCACATGCAGCGCATTCACCGGAAAGACAGAGTAAGGAGGACCATGCTCGCCAGCAGTGTCTGGTTATTCAGGGTTTGTCAGAATCAAATGCAGTCAGACCTGAAGACCGTGTCTCAGAGGACCTTGCTTCTTTTCATGATCTGCTAAATCATTTACTGCCGGCAGACATGGAAATAAAGGTTCTGAAAGCATTCCGGATAGGAAAAAGGAGTGAAGACAGGACAGTAGCACAACCACCTCGCCCTCTCAAAATTATGCTGGAGAGCAAAGAGCAAATCAAGTTTATCCTCTCTAAAAAACCGATCTCAGATACACACACAAACAGGTTTTTTTTCAACCGGACTATTCACCAGCGGAACGGTTGAAACGCCGGGAACTTGTCTTGGAGTTAAAATCAAGACTGAAGTATGGCGAACACAATCTGGCTATCTTCAAGGGGAAGGTAGTTCGGAAATATATGCCGTTTCAGTGGAACCAGCCTGTAATACTGCGAACGACGACAGCTACTCAGCTAAAACAGACACCTTCGTTGAAACACCTGATCAAGGCGCCAACACAAGTGAGCCCGTAGCGTCCAGTGATCTGACTAAAACAAGGCATGTAAATGGAACCAATCAGGTAACGGAAGAGCCTAGAGAACACGACGTCAGCGATAACGGAGTAATGCTCACAGCAGTAACAAATGCAACGGGAAATTCGGCTGGTGCTAAACTGAGGTGCTTGTACACGAATGCCCAAAGCCTCATATCGAAACTAGACGAACTAAAACTTTGCCTTGTTGAGGTGTCTCCAGATGTTTTAGCAGTAACTGAGACCTGGCTGTCCGGGAATATTAGTGATAACGAAGTAGCCTTGCCTGGATACCAAATTTATCGGAGGGACAGGGAACATCGTCAGGGTGGTGGTATCGTTGTGTATGTGAATGAAGGTCTGGCACTGTCGGATAACACCACCAAGTTTGCGTGCAGTACGGAAGCTATCTGGTTGACCATCAAGGCTACCGGTTCCGCCTGTCTCGATGTCCTTACTGTCTACCGACCACCTAGGACAGATCAAATCGCCGACGCTCAACTATTAGAGCAGTTGGAGAAATTTTCCAGTCGACCTAACATCATGATCATGGGCGACTTTAACGCATCAGGAACAAACTGGAATACCCTCCAAGCGTCAGGTCCAAAATCGGCATTCAATTACCGCCTGTTGAGCAAGACATTAAATGCGTGCCTCACACAACATGTAATGTTCCCAACGAGAACACGTGAAGGAAAAAGGGCAAACTGCCTGGATCTGGTCTTTACGAAAACACCAGACAGCATAGACGAGATCGCCTCCATGCCGCCCCTTGGCCGAAGTGACCGCGTAGTGCTTATGTGGGATTATTCGTTATTCTCCATTTCACACACTCCAGACCACAAAAGGCGTAATGTTTGGCGGGGCGAATTCAATCAGATGAGGGCAGACTTATCCGGTCTTGACTGGGGCTCATTGTTTACGGGAAGTGCCAACGATGACTGAGAACTGTTCCAGAATGTCCTTCTGCAGCTCATCAACAACCACTGCCCACTGACTAGTGTAAGACCGAACAAACGCCCTGGGTGGCTAAATAGCAACCTCAAGAAAGAAATCAACAGGAAGCACAAATTGTGGAGAAAATACTGCGTCACTAGACAAGCTGAATGCTTCAACACCTACAAGACACAGAGGAACAAACTGAGGAAGCTGATAATGCAGACGCGGCGGGAATTCGAGAAGAACTTGCTACAAAAAGCAACGCAGAACCCAAAATTGCTCTACAGCTACCTCCGACGAACTACAAGGAACAGGCATCAAATCCCCTTGATAAAGACTACTGATGGCGTTGATATCGCTGATAGTAGGGATAAAGCTGCGTATTTTTCACGGTTTTTCCAATCAGTCTACACAAACGAGGCAAGGTTCCTTCCTCCCTCCACAGAAGAACTGCCGACTCCAAACGTCAGTAATATACTCTTCTCAGAAGGCATTGTCCGAAGAGAATTAGAGGCATTGAACGAATCGAAGTCGCCAGGACCAGACGAGATTACATCCAAGCTTCTGAAGGAACTTGCCCGTGAGCTTTCTGTGCCTTTGTCGATGCTCTTTCAAACGTCATTTGACACTGGAACACTTCCTATCGATTGGAAGCTGGCGCATATTACTCCGCTACACAAAGGAGGTAACAGGGCAGCGACGACAAATTACCGGCCCATAAGCTTGACATGCATTCTCTGCAAAGTTATGGAAAGGATCATAAAGACTGAACTTATGCAATTCCTAGAAGTTCACGGCCTGCTATCGAAATGCCAACTTGGGTTCCGAAAAGGAAGATCCTGCACGACAAACCTGCTGCAATCTCTCCAGAGCTGGACCCGAGCTCTCGACGAGAGGCATGCGGTCCACATAGCCTTCAGCGACTTCCAGAAGGCTTTCGACATTGTGTCACACCAAAGGCTCTTACATAAGCTGAAAAAAGGGGTCGGTGGCAACTTCCATAAATGGATGGAAAACTTCCCTGTGGGTCGACAGCAGGTTGTGTGCGTCGGTCGTGGAAAATCAGATCCGGTTATGATCGATAGTGGTGTCCCCCAGGGTTCAGTACTGGGACCCATTTTGTTCCTTATCTACGTGGACGATGCCGCAAGAGATTTAGACTGTGAAGTAGCAATGTTTGCGGATGACATGAAGATATGGAGTGTAATTCGTGGTCCTGCCGATGAAGACAGAGTGCAGATGAACCTGAATCGGTTGGAGGAGTGGTCAAACCGTTGGCTCCTGCGCTTCAACGTTGCCAAATGTAGCATACTTCGCCTAGGCAACACAGCCAGATCCGCCAGCACAAGAGGCTACTTTCTGGGCGGTGCAGCCCTACAAGAGGTGGAAGCCCAAAAGGACCTCGGTGTGCTTACGACGAGTTCCCTAAAACCATCCGCCCACTGTTCGAAGGTGACAAAAAGCGCAATGTCCGTACTGTACGCCATCAAGCGTGCGTTTATGGACTTTGACGAAGAAGCTTTCTCTAAGACATTCGGAACATTCGTCCGGCCGCATTTAGAGTACGGCATACAAGCTTGGAGGCCGTGGGCTGTTGGGGATCAAAACTGCCTCGAAAGAGTCCAGAGGAGAGCTACGAAGATGGTTAGGGGTCAAAGCTCCTTTCCTTATGCGACCCGCCTAGTAAATCTGAAACTCTTTCCTGTGAGTTACAGGCAACATCGCGGAGATCTCTTGCAAGCCTTCCGCATTGTAAAGGGGTTGGATTGCAGTCTGGCGTTCGAGGACTTTTTTGAATTTGCTACCACGACCAACCTCCGAGGTCACCCGTTAAAACTGCGCACTCAGCAGGCACGGCTGGATGTGCGGAAGTTCTCCTTCTTGGTTCGGGTGGTCAACCCGTGGAATGAGCTTCCCGCAGATGTTGTGATGTCACCATCTATACGAGGTTTTAAGAAGAATCTGGACATAATTATGTTCCGAAATGACCAAGAGCGATGAGAAGTCGAGCTCACCCCTTGTAACTCCTTCTCATTTTGTCCCACCATTATGGGCGTGTTCGAACTATTTCAGCCCAGAACATCTATCTGTACACCACACATTTTTTACGTTGCAAATAGGGTACTCAAAGACTTACGCCTATTTCCCTCAATAAACTGAACTGAACTGAACTAATATACCCCTTTCCCCTATATACACTGATCTGAACTACCTCAGGATAAATTACCTCACATTGGGGCGAGGTCAAATATGTTTTCTAAAATTTATTTTGTCGTAGAACGAATGAGCCATCTGCTTGAAGCTACATTGACCTCAAAATTTGTAATAATACTAAAAATAATAATAATAATAGTTTGTGTCTAAACAAAGTAGGTGACAAAACACTTTAAATACATGTGCAGAAATCCCCAAAAAGACGGTTAGCGATTTCATTTGAATGCTGACACAGGACTTTTAACTAGCCGTCTGTGATATACCATGTCAAGTGATTCCCTAAGGCCGAAGACACCGGCTTTGATTGCACTGTCATTGCTACGGCTTATGTTAAGGACACCAGTGAATCCAGCGGAGTTTGAAGCACTTGTTTCACCTCGTAGAGAGCCTGTGTTATCGATGTTTTAAGAGTATGTTTACGAAATAAGAGGCGAATATTTTTGTCTGCGGTGTTCTAAATCATTTTCCGCAATTCAGGAAAGAAACTATCTGGGTGAAGAGTCGCAAATAGCGCAATAGAAATCATTATGTCTTGAGGGGTTGACTAGATCGTATTATAGATCATCTGTGCTTCTTCATGAGCAGGACGTGCAGGGTTGTCACCAAGCTGAAGTAAGAATGTTTAAAGAATGTAAAAAATTATTCTGAAATTGGAATTATACTAGACCGTGGCTGAGAAAGCTAAATTTATGTCCTCATTGAAGTAATAATTTAAGTTCTCCAGCTAGAACCAAACTGCAAGGGTGAAACTTTGTGTGTTTATCTAGTCGGAAAGATGAAACGTTGAATCTAACTGCCAGAAAAATTTAGTTTTTCCCCATTTTCCCTGATGTCAAGACAGTTCCTACTGAATGTAATTAGCAACTGACCATTTTTTAGGTTCAAAATGCACTTTGCACAATTGTACGGTTTACTTCAGACAGTTTGAACTAGTTTATTTCCCTACAGAGTCCGATTTCGCGTTAGCAAAGCTCGGACCTTCCTATTATCTCGTGAATAAAGGAATAAGCGGCAAAAGTTTGAATTCAGTATCAGTTACGTTAGAAATTATGAAAGAATCAATTGTTTACCCCTTTGCAGGGTATTGTTTTGAACATTTTATGTACAGTACGGGCTCCCTGAATTCTCCTGGGCACTATCAATTTTAGGAGGTTTTGCTCTGCCTGGCCCAAAAATCGTCATTTTTTCTGAAAATTTCCAATTTGGAATTTGTAGCCACTTCTATCATAAGTAACATATGAGGAATTTTTAGTCGCCTGCATACGTGAAAAACCGTTCCTTCCTTACATAAATCAACTTTCCGATTTCATTTCACATATGGCTGCTCATGCAGAACATTGCTGTCAATGCTGCCTATATCTTACCCTTGAAGTCAATGTTGACTTTGTTTTGACAGTACCATCCAGGGGCTTAAAAATGAAATCATCATGAAATTATTACTAATTCATTCATTGCTATGGCTCATGTAAGAGATAAACAAGCCCATTTGCAGCACGTCAAAATCGCCACGAACCTTTGTTTCTCCGAGAAGTAGATACTGCATCGCAAAGTAACTAGACATGCACCGCCTTCGAAGAATGTTGCTCATTCACATGACAGATACTCCACTTTTACGTAAATGGACTTTATGGTTAACAGTGAAAGGAATTTTGAGTCACCATAGACTGAATAGTATTATTTGGCATGTTTTATGGAAGTCCGGTTCATGTGAGATTTTTTCGGTTAGTAAATGGGAGTAGTTCCGATTGCCTCCGTTACTCATGCCCGGCTGCAAATTTAGACAAATAAAGTGCTAGTCAAAAGTCCTTTTCTAATCGTTTTCCAGAGTGTCACTGATTAAAATTCCTGAAATATAACGCTTCCACTGCCTGTTTCCTGTTTCATCTTTGAACTATTCGACCGCTTGAGCGCTTTTCCCAATGGATTTCATTAAATTATCTCCACTGCCCACCTTTCTTTCCAAACTGGTGCAATTCTTTGTCAAAAGGGTACTGTCATTATTTTTACTGTTTGTTATTTATGTATAGTTTTCCTCAGGAACATGAGTTTGTACTTTGTCAGCGCTGAACGTAACTGTCGACGAACAAGGTAACTGGGGGATTTGTTGAGTTCCCAGAGAAGAGGAAATGTGTATGTACGAAGAAGGGAAGTGGCGAGCTCATGGGAAAAGTCGTCGCAAATGAACAGGAAGAGGAAAGACAGTCCGATTATGAGGTCTTATTTGATTGTACTCACGCCGTAAGAGCAATAGCTAAAAGAAGTTGTATTCATAATACCCAGAGAGTCACAGAGCCGTTTCACAGCTTAAACCCTTGAATCCCATACTGTTCGGACGAAACAGATCAAGAATTTAAACACTCTGTTAGTTCATGGCGCAGTCCTAAGGACGGCATCAAGCAGGGTAAATTGGGTCAAGAGTGGTGCCGATGGCTGGGTTTACAGCAGGTGGCTCAGTATGTTCTGTCATCAAGAAAAAAACCAGGAAGCAATTTGCTTGCGGTACTTTTCCCACAGGGTGGTCTGTGCTAGGACCGTACATATGCTACGTATACCGCAAAACCAAACGGCATTATGAATGACCTGTATTAAGCTAAAAGACGAACGACCGCTCGGACGGGTCCATGGCCCGCCTAAGCCCTTTTTTCCTCGTGCTTCGTACGAAGTCATCTGTTAGCAGGGTAGTTCATTTGAGGGTGCCAATACATGACATTTCCTCCCACACAACGCACCAGGATCTTAAACAAAGGGGATTGGCGGCTAGGATTTTGTATGCGCCATGGTGCCACAGAGGTCAGATGAAGAAAGGACTAGAGATCATGCTGCCCACCAAGGTGGGAGGCGCCCAGTTCGGGCCTTCGCTTGGCGATGAGATGCGGGTTCGTAGGTGTTGGATGTGTTGGGGGGGGGGGATGTGTGATGATGGAGCTTGCTCTGTTGTGATTCGCTGCAGATAAGCTTGAAGGCGCATGTGTTCGGGTATGCCCATATGGTGACTGAATGAGTGTGGGCAGTGCAGGCAGTTGAGGTAATTCAGAAGACGTAGATGCGATCACAGGAACAAGAAATTAATTGGCCCGACGTTTCGGATTCTCACTCGAATCCATCATCAGACACATTCGCAGACAAAGGTGATGGTGGCAAAAGGTGTGCAGTATTCATAGCTAAGGTAATGTAGTTGAGGTGATGGCGACGAGTGTATGTTGGTACCCCTGAAACCGGTTCGTCAGTCTCAGAGCGATGGGTTCGCAAGTGACCAATCAGGCAGATCAGCGAGCTGGGTGGGAACGGTTGCAATGACTTCAAGCTGGGATCGAGTCAATAATGCTGGTGGTGAGTGCGGTAGGGCCGATTGTGGTGGCTGACAGACGTCGGGACTGGTCTCGCCAGTGGTCGGAGTTGGAAGTATAGTAGTCGTTGTCGTCGTTGTCCCGGGGTTGTGTCAAGGATAAAGACTTTGGAGATGGTAACGACGAAGTTTGCTGAGACGTCCGGACGTCAGGAGTGTGATCGGCGGTGGTGGTGATTGTGGTTGACGTCGTAGACGCCATGAGGCTGGGTTCAGGAGTTATGAGGGAGGCTGAGACAGCAAGTGGGATTGTCTGGTTGTTGGTGTTACATTGGGTCCGAGGTGTCCGATGGGACCGATGTGCGTGCAGAATGTTTTTAGCACTGTGAGCATGTTGGAAGTGTTTGTATATTAGCGATGTAAGTAGCAGGTGCCCGGGGCTTGCGAACAGCTTTTTTGGCTCTGTAGGTTAGTGCTCTTGCCTTCACTGTTATTCTCCAGGCTAGTCGGTCATGAGTGGTCTGGGTTTATTGTCAGTTGTTTGAGTGAAGTATCCAAGGTGTCATTTTTTCCGCCGTATATGTCCGCCTTGTCGGCGAACGCTCGTAGAAACATCGCCACAGAAGAGTCGTTTGGGCAGACACTCGTTATCCATTCCTGTCTGGTGACCACTCAACGCGGTCGCATTTGCCCCAGCGTGATGTGGACATTGCACATTCCGCTGTGCTCGAGGACTTCCATATCCGGGATCCTGCCTTACCGTCGCAACTTCAGTAATCTTCCGAAGTTACTGAGAAGGAGGTGATTTAATTTCCCTACCCGTTTCTCGCAGAGTGTCTAGTTCTGCGTTCCACTCATCAATGTTACAAAGACGACAGCTTCTTGCTTCTTACGTTTTATGTTAAGATGGAGGCCATGGCAACCGCACATCGGGAGTTGCAGCCAGCCGAAAGTGTGACTGACTTTGGAGACCCTTTGCGCAACTTCGTCGGGGATTTTGGTGCTGTGTGAGAGTGTACTGCCTAAATAAGTGAATTTGTCCACTGTTTTGATTTGATTGCCGTTGAGAGCGACGCGAGAGTCGATGTATTAGGTATTGGGTGGGGGTTGGCGCATGATCACCGCCTTACCCGTGTTGATTGTCAGTCTAAACGTTGCTCAGCCGGAGGCCAGGAGCTCATGCTTCTTCGTATGGCTGCCTCTGTCGTGGAATGGACAGTGGTTGTTGATGTTCACAGGGATGCTTGCATTCGTCGGATCTTGAGAAGCCTGCTATCGGTCCTGTAGACGATGCATGTCCCGCGACTCTCATTGCAGTATGTTTCCAGCACTATGGTAGAGAATATGAGAGTGAGGAGACTTGGGGCGAGTACTCAGAACTTTTCGCTCCACTTCTCACTACGAATGCTCCTAGAATTGTCCTTTTGTACGTGATGTGTGCCATCGTACCTTCGTGGAGTTCAGTCAGTCAGTGTATTCGAGGACAATAGGCTCACGCCGTTGAATTCCATATTTTCACATAAAAATTGAGAAAATAAAAAAATGTAAAAAATTTACAGTACTAAGTGAATGCAAACATCCATTCATATAGGTCATTGGTTCTATCGTTACAAAGTCACATAGTCCGTTCGTTGCTGCAGTATATGCCTGTCAAGCCGATATTTAAATGTTTCCACAGACTGAGACATAACAATCGTCTCGGGCAGGTTATTTCACGGTTCCACGAAACAGTGGGAGAAAAAAATGCTTTCTTACATTCAATCTACCCTGGGGCACACGCAGCTTGAAGGGATGTCCCTGGAGGTTAGTTGCAGTGGCTAGTCGGAAAAAGTCGTCGCGCCGGAGGGCGCAGTTCAAGCCACGCACCATACGGAAAGTTTTATCAAGTCTCCACACAACTGCCTATAACTCAGAGGATAGAGATTAAGGTTACTTTGACGGATCTTGTATGACAGTGCGCTTTGACCTCGTAGTAATTCTGTTACTCAACTCTGTACCCTTTCGAGTAGATTGTTATCCTGCTGCGTCCACGGTCTCCAGGCCTGAATCGCATATTCGAGATGCGGCCTTGCAAACGTGCCTAAGACTTGGAGAAAGAGTCTTCATCGAAAATTGAGAATGTCCGCTGAATGGCGTAAAGCATTGAAGTTGCGGCCTTGGCCGCCTTACAACATTGTGTAGAAGGCTTTAGGCTGTCTGAAACCCAGACTCCGAGATCTTTCTGCGTTTCTGCTTTTCGAAGTGGCATTCCGTTCAGATGGTATTGCCGCGTACTAGGGGTCTGATTTCCGAGGCACAGTATGGTACATTTGTTGTTCGAATTGAAGGACAAGAGTCATCTGCGGGACCACTCGTCCAATCGACAAAGATTTTCTTGGAATTTGGTCTCTTCGGCAGCATTCTTGATGACTTTCTAGATTTTTATTTTATCTGTAAACATGGCACTATCACAGTTCAACCCATGTACACAATCATTGATGAGCAAGAGAAAGAGGGTCGGTCCAAGCGCTGAGCTTTGTGGCACTTCGCTCTCGATGAATGTGCGCCTTGATTGCTGTTGTTTTAGTCAGACAATTTGGGAGCGACCGACGAGGAAATTCTCGATCTATTTGAGAAGTTTGCCGCCGATGCCTATGACTCTCAACTTGTGCAGGAGACGCTGGTGCGAAACACTGTCAAACGTCTTCCGGAAATCAACATAGGCCACATGCACAGTGTATTTTGCATCCAGCGCTCTTGTCCAACTTTGCATTGTGTAGGCTAAGTTTGGTGCACATGATCTTCCTCCCCGAAAACCCTATTGTGCAACTATGTACGTGAACCGCTCAGGACAACCTAATTCTTACATAATTTTTCAGAGTTCATCGTGCTCTGTTTTGTTAAAGGCCCTCATCAGGTTCCCGAAGGTATTGCAAATGTTGGCATGCATGTCCTAGTGCTTCTTTTGCAGTTGTCAGGCCGCGGAGATCATACTAGCTGTTTCGCGGTGTCGCCAGAAGCCACGATGGCGTCCATTTTCCAGACGGCCGTTAAGATGGTTGAGGAGGATGCGCGCGGAGATCTTCTCTGCAGTATTGGGCAGCGTGATTCCTCTGTGATTATTCCAGAGTGCAGATATAAACGACGATAGTGCTCAGCCTCTTGTTTTTCCGTGGTTAATGAATAATGGGAAACCAAAATCTGCTTTACTTTTGCGAATTTAAGCAGTTAATCATAGGAAACGATATTCGCAGCAGCATATATTTGCAGATTGTGAATAACTAACCCGTAGCAAGGTCTGAATACCCAAAAATTTGTCCAAAAATCCTGGAGAGTTTGACTAATACAGCTAACTTTGTCCATTACAGCATAAACTCTGCTGTACTTTGCAACGACAAAGTAACCGCACTGTTACCATCTCGTTAACTGAAGTCGTTTCTCTGTTTGAAAACAAGAAAAAATGTGCAGCTTGGAGTAGGAACGTAAACTATTGTGTATCTTTGCTGCTTTCTATGAAGACGAAATTTCCGGATGACTAGATACATTTCTTCGTTTTAAAAAAACAAGATTGATAAAGCAATATTTCTTGCATGAACTACGACAATAGGGGCGAAACAACGGATGAGGAAGGAAACCACCTCGACCTTGAGGGCGATCTGCTTCATGAGACATCGTCTGCTGGAGAAAAGATAGCAGCCGTTTGTCCCAGTGTCCCCAAATGATTTCTGAAACCATAAAATCCCTCACGTGTTGCATGATTAACTACACCAAGACTACAGGTGCATGCTAAAAGCCCAGACACGTTTCGTCGATATCCTGTCGCCTCATGGCACAGTTGCGAGGGGTCCGGTTCATCAGTGATTCCCTGAGAGCTCCTTGAAAGCTTTCAGGTATATGATTCTGCTTAGGAATTACAGCTTTTTACTCTCCTAGAAATAAATACCTAAACTTTCGGACTGGGCCCATAAGGCTTCATCCCGCATGAATGTCTGGGGAGATTAAAAAGACGAAAATAAAATTTTGTCTTCACTTGGATCCTCATATTTTTGCAAAACTTGACTTTCCGTTCTCACTAAAATGAAATGGAAGAAAGCGGAAAACGTTGCAAATTATGAATAGTACAATGCTTGTCCGCCCGTCGACCATTCACATGCGTTTTGACTTACTTTGGTTTCAAACCCAAGCTCATTTTACTGACCAAAAACGTTTTAATGATATTTGTTTAAACGGGATGGGCGCCAAACTGCAAAGGCGAGGAGGAGGAGGAGGAGGAGGAGGAGGGGGTGGGGGGCGTGAGAATTCGACACAATATGACAGTTGAAGTGGGCTCTAAGTATGAAGTGGCTACTGAGATGCATTCAGATGTCGTTTGAAGACATCATTTGGTGCAGCGCATAAGGATTCTAAGATCAAAGAACACCGGTCTTAGGTTAGCAAAAGTAAGAGATCCGGGTCGATAATCTGAGCAAAAGGAAGTGCTCATCGAATCAAGCGACTTGGTTGGTTGACGTTTCGAGGACATATTCACCCAAAAGGGAACGCAAACGCAGCTAACTCCAATTGAGGTGACGACACACAATACAGGATGCCAGCAACACTCACAAGCGACGGTCAGTAGGTCAGGACAGCGAAAGAAGAAAAAAATCGTTCAGCCGAAGACCAACTAATCTGGCTGTCTTCAAAATTCTGATCGATTTTTGTACTAGATGCTTTGATAATGAACAGCCACCCAAGCTCTTCGAACCGTCAGCCAAACAAGTCCCTCGATACGATGAGCACTTCCTTTTCTTCAAACACCGGTCTTGATTGCCTAGTGGGCATCACGGAAGGCGATAACTCTAAAATGGTGACACCATGAATACCGTCTCATCTTGTTGTAGGGCCGCTTGAAATTTTATCCGAACAGGGGGCCCCACCGAGCGTGTCTCACATAGTTCTCCCTCTGAAGACTCATACAAGGCTAGGACCGAGTTCTTTGCTACATAAATCCAGCTGCATGGGTAACATTCCTGAAATGTTGTAAGAACTGATAAAAGGGCTGTTTCGGATTTCCGAGAGTATGGTGGAAACTGAAATATCCTGCTGTAAAAAATGAAACTATTAACATACAAAGTCGTCAGAAATGCGATTAAAACGCTTACATTTGAAGAATTTGCCTCAGCTACCATAATTTCAGCCTCTATGTCATATTCGGATAATACTCCTCTAATAATAATGGAAAACTATTGTTAGATACTGTGCGATAGGCTTCTCTAAATCTTGGGGAATAACCCTTCGTTAGAGTCATTTTCTCTCATTTTGTGCACCGCACATTAAGTTTTGTATTTTTGATGGGCTTCTTCACCATCTTTTCACACGTTTTCATATTCTCGGGGAACCGGCCTTACGTAGAAAGAAGAAAACCTGGCCATTAGTAAAAAGCACTCCTGAATGTCGCTAGTCCATCGGTCATGAGACACGGGCAGGCGTCAGAGTGACAAGGAAATGCCAAATGCCAGGAAGAAAATATAAAGAAATGTGCAACGCTGGAAGGCCATTATGCACTTGCTGCACCTATTCATGACTTTAAAACAGATGAAATTTAAGTATGTGACTGGGACTTTAGCTTCTGCCCACCAACTTCATTGGGTCACAGTGTGCCACGCGGATCATCGAATAGCAGGGAACATATTTCGCGCCCGCTCTTCGGGTTGCCCGCGAAGGGACGCCAGGTCATTAGTAACTCTACGCTTTTCAATAGTTACAGTCTACTTGGAGAGACCTGCATCAATATAAACTGATGATGATTTTTTGCTTCACTGTTTATCTAGAGTCCACTTCGCTCGAGTAACAACTAAACCACTAAACCGGCTCTGAATCGTCAAAGCGCTAGACATTTCCTTGTCTGTATGCTCAAACAAGTAACATAAGCGTTTACCAACTTTTGCTTTCATCAGTTCCACATCCTTCAAATAACGTGTACTTTCTAACACACTGAAATTAGCCATTTCCTGAGTTTTGTATACTTCTGACTTGTCAGTCATTCCAATTATTGCTAACACCAGAAGCTTTTTACCCTCTCAGGGTGAAAGCCAGCCGATAGCGATGCATTTGTTTGAACTGAAACATTCGCTCATTTTTTAGTTGTAAGTTATAGTCATCTTTTTTTGTTGTGTTTCTACTTCGTCTTTAATCGAAGGTTTTGGTTTTCCAATAAGAGACGATTGCTGCTTCACACTGTGTGCAGGGTTTAGAAAATTTACACGGCATTCCTTTTATCATCTAAAGTAATTGACGTTTGAAAGGAATGCCCGTTAATTCATGAGTCATTCGACACCTCGAAAAACATTGCCTTCTAGCCTACCTCGTTGTTACTAGAGCTATAAATCACAAAATCAACACGGTTTGGAAGTCCTCGCCGGGTTCTATCATTAGAAGCCAACATGTAGGTCGTGCCGCCTGATTACCCGCGTTATTTCAACTTTACTAATGCGACAGTCAGAGCCATCGCTAGCGTCGAAAGTAAACGCCTTAAGGCCCGTGTGAAAAGAAATACATCGATTCTTTCTATTCCTCTTGAACACAGTGTAAAGCATTGGTTCGAAAATCCCCGAACTCTTAGAGCAAAATGACGCGGAATTGATCCTACTTGTGTGGCTCAACAAGTTTTTTGTTCTGAATAAAGCTTGCCAGTATACATTTGAAACTTAAGTTCACTTAAATAAGTTATTTGGGAAGACAACGAAATTTATTATTTAAATTTTCAATGCTGAATCCGTAGATCGCCATTAGACGTAAGGTAGACGTGAAAAAAAGTTAACTTTTTAAACGTGCCTAGCGCTTGTTCCGACGAGCGGTTTCCGGGGTCTGTCAACCCACTTTGGTTCGCCATCTTCTCTTCCATTTCGTAATACAGTGTGAAACAGCAGTTTAACCGATCTGTTGATTAATGCACGAGTCGTCCAATCGTACGACCTCGAGAAGTTCTCGGCCCTTATTGGATGGCGCAAATAGTGCGGGTTTTGTCCCACGCAAAAGCGTGTACAATATTCAAACGACGCGTGTCTACTTAGAAGTGCTGTCATCTCTCTCTGCTGTCAAATAATGTCCATGCATGCTTGTGGAAGCCGACTTTCCAGTTTGACCTCAATTTTCTACATCACAGGCCAAACACAGAATCTCGTAAAAGACCCCCTTCTTATTCAATTGGTGGCGACGGTAGGGTGTGTGACCTCACCTCACAACCAGTAACCACAGGCCAGTGTAATACGGGAACAGTGGTGGTAAGAGTTTTACAGGTGGTGCATCGCCGTGGAGGGAAAGCAAAGTGAGTGTGCTTAAATAAAAAATGAACATTTTTACATCTAAACTCTTCTCCTACGCTTGTGTATAGCGACGATAACTGAAAAATAAACAAAAAACAACTCTCAGTAAATTAAAGACATTTGGATAGACCGCTACTTGCAAATTCGAGACAGGTAAGGGACCAGCAGAACGAACAACCAATAGGAAGAAGAACAGTAAGCACCAAATAGTGCAACCGTGAAAACGTACTTTGAGGTGATGTAATGCGCATGAATGTTAGAGGAACTGTAGAAATACACCCTAATGAACATAAAAAATGTCGAATAACGCAAGTAAGGTCGTATGTTTGTGTTTGCATAATAAGGCACCTCGTTAATGTTATGTAAAATTTAGAGAAAAATGAAAATATATACGTAGGGATTATGCACAACAATGAAATGCCCTAATAAGAAGAGTCAGTAATAGTGCTTATCTTTTCTCCATACAAATAGAGACCACTGTCTCCAGTTCACAGAAAAGCCAGATAACTACTCCTTGATTTCCTGACGAAATCAGAAGAAAAACGAAGCTATAGACTCGAACGCGATAGAATAGTGCCAAGCAAGGGACAGTTACCTTAGGTGGCGAGATGCCAGTGTGGATGCCAAATGTGTCAGCACTCAAGACTTTGCAGTCAATCATACCAAACATTTCAAGGATCGGGCCACAGGAAAGCACACAAATGTGACTGAGGCCCGCTGAAGCAGACTGAAATGATAGCTCCACGAAAGAGGACTTCTATCATAAGTTACATATGAGGAATTTTTAGTCGCCTGCATACGTGAAAAACCGTTCCTTCCTTACATAAATCAACTTTCCGATTTCATTTCACATATGGCTGCTCATGCAGAACATTGCTGTCAATGCTGCCTATATCTTACCCTTGAAGTCAATGTTGACTTTGTTTTGACAGTACCATCCAGGGGCTTAAAAATGAAATCATCATGAAATTATTACTAATTCATTCATTGCTATGGCTTATGTAAGAGATAAACAAGCCCATTTGCAGCACGTCAAAATCGCCACGAACCTTTGTTTCTCCGAGAAGTAGATACTGCATCGCAAAGTAACTAGACATGCACCGCCTTCGAAGAATGTTGCTCATTCACATGACAGATACTCCACTTTTACGTAAATGGACTTTATGGTTAACAGTGAAAGGAATTTTGAGTCACCATAGACTGAATAGTATTATTTGGCATGTTTTATGGAAGTCCGGTTCATGTGAGATTTTTTCGGTTAGTAAATGGGAGTAGTTCCGATTGCCTCCGTTACTCATGCCCGGCTGCAAATTTAGACAAATAAAGTGCTAGTCAAAAGTCCTTTTCTAATCGTTTTCCAGAGTGTCACTGATTAAAATTCCTGAAAGAGGACCGGTGTCGAGTCGTGCAATATGAGTCTACGTAGACGATGTTCAAAAGCTTCTGTGGTTTGGCTTAAAGCAAATTTAGGAAGTATCCGGTGCAACAGCTTTATGAACAGGGAACCCGAAGGAGTCCTTCCTGAAGACAATTTAACGATCATTTGTAAGTAAATTTTTGTACATAAACTCAATTAACTTTAATTGTCCTATTATTGGTTCTGTGAGGGATTACGCACTGCACAACAGAAACGGTTTGAAGATGTCGAGGAAGCCGAACGTTTCTGTTCCTACTGAGGCAAAGTAAACCAACATGCAGTCAGTGATCCTTATAGCACGCAATGTGTGATGAGTACTGAAATGACACAAAAGGCCTGACTACTCTTTTGGAAGAAATAAGTAGGTAACGGCGCACGGGATTGACGACGAAAGACAATGTAAGTACATTGCGAGAACTAGGGAATCAAACAAAGACGCGTCGTTCACGGAGAGAGGGAAGCGCAAACCGAAGGCCACCTCATGCCAACTAAATCTTCCCTAAAAAGGTCATGCTGAAACAACTCGGTGGATGTAGTTATATCGATACGCTAGGCAACACCCAAAGGGTCACTTCCTGCAGCTATGAGTTAACAAAATAACTAGGGCCCACTAAAACAAACGTAATAGTTAATCATATGCATCAAACCCAGTGGGATTACTCGACCTATCCTTACCCAAATGGCTAATGGTATCCTAAGTGTGCACAATCTGGGACTACATATGGTCATGGGGCTATGCGCCCCTCATATTTTGAGTTCTTCTTCAAGGTCCTTCAACGGGTTAAGACACATTCTGAGGTTGTTTTTCTGGATACTCGATCAGAACTATTTGATCCCTTTCCTCTTAGTTCGTGTTGCCTGTTAATTCCCCGCTCGAAATCCCTAGAACACCAATTAGAAAAACACCATAAACAGGCAATTTATTTAAATTCGCTAACTTTCGTTTCCGAAGCAGTCGTTTTTGCTTGTATAAGTAGGTTATTGATAGAACTTCGTTTGTGGGAGATAGAGCAGCTACTCTGATAATGTAGAATGATTTCCGCATAAGTCTGTGTAAAAGTTAACTTCTGGCTGTGAAATCTGAAAGATGTGTACTTGGTAGAAGTTTCCGTTTAACACAGATGACAAAACAGGATTTGAGCCTATCGTAAGAGCTACCATGCAGTTCAAATTGAATCTTGTTGTAGTCAAGACATGATCCGAATGTTCATGATTGATGTTAACCGCCGACTCTGGAAAATCAATTTTCCGAAGGCACGGCGCTTTCTACGATCACCTTTTCATACGGTTATTTGAGTTTCTAAAGGAAACAATTATAATGGCTCCAAATTCGGACGACAAGTAAAAAAGGAGTATTATAGGCGTCGAAAAGATGCCTCTTTCGTATAAAACTTGTTCGCGTCAGAAGTTATCTTCGAAATTTGTAAATTTGCCCTCGAGAACCCTTACAATGGCGAAGGATAATGTGCTTTACAAGTGGATGAAATGCAGTCTTTCGGACTCAGAATACTTGGACTTCCTTGCAAACTTGGGTTTCACTATGTTACTTACAGCCATATGAATTAGTTCATACTCCAGGGGCGAAAATCACACGTTGTCTGCCTATCTCGAAGATTTTATTCCGCGCACCAATGTCTACACCAATCGGAATGGCGCTTGTCGGACCAGTTTTAAGACCTTTCGCGCAGACTGCTCACAATTATAAAAATCAGGCTGACCTTTAGACTGTTTCGTATGCGACTGAACAAGTGCATCGTAATTGACGTTGCTGTGAACGACAGTCGGATTAGGCATGTTTCTCATGTGCTATTCTATCCTTCCTGATGAAGCCCGTTAATTCCATAGCGCAGTCGTCCATGTAGTCAGCTAGTGGCTGTGGCTCCAATGTTCATAATACACCTATAATACAAATGGAAGACGAATCGGATGACAAATCAACCTCTCTGAGTTAGACCGTATACGAAATGCCAGACAATTTAATTCCGCCAATAAGAAAATATAATATGTCGGTACTTCGTACAGGAGCACACCGGGAGTCCAAATCAAACGATCACATCAGAACACAAGTCTGTGAAAGTTCAGGAATTGTGTGATGGCCCTTTGTTAATTTTAATAGGCATTAACGTAGACGTTCTGAACGTAAGCTAGCCCACGGGTAGAGAGGGCCATTTTTTGGGAACTATAACATGGCTCCGAAGCCGCTTTTTTCCAGGAACTTGAAATCTATCCAAATCTCAATGACGATGATAAAAGCTGACTAGTTAGGTGCTGTCTTATTTACCACGCACACCACTGGACACCCTTTCTAACGTTATAGGACTATGCTAAGTCTCCCCAGATCCGGTGAATTCTATCCATTCTTTTTCTCTCTCAGACTGGACATAGGATCATTGAAATGCTTCTTTTCCTGCAAACCCTACATGCTGCTGATCTGTGTCAATAGGGAAAGTAGCTGGTTCTTCGACAAACAAACCCTGTTTATCACATTTGCGCATGCACTTCAAAGCGACCGCTGCTTTAATTGCGATGATAATGGCATGATCACCATGGCCAAACGAAACCAGCGCGATAATTTCCCCAGGTTTGGCACTCCAATACAGACAATAACAGTCACGGTCACGCCGATGTGGACTTTCATTGGGAATTGTTGCCTGCATGACTTGCTTACCTTCCGCCTCCACCCGTCTGCATCCGACCATCTAGAGTACCATCGGGCCAACCATAAGCATATCTTCTGCGCAACCCTTGTCGCAACGCTGGCGCGGATGTGCCCGCGTGCGTTAGTTCCACCTCTACTTCAGTCATTTCATTTGACGACAAGTTGGCGTCACCAACTTAAAGCGTTGCCCGCATAATTATGTTATTCTACGGAACCTACCGTTTTTTAGCATATATGTATATGCAGAATGTATACCGAAATGGACTAGGGAGATTAGGGTGGACATTTCTGACCTGCTACGCATCCCCGACCAGCCAACAATCAACCCCAGGTTTGAATAACTTGGGATTCAAACTCGAATTTTTTTGTCATTGTACGTAAGCTCGGACGTTTCCGTGAAGTCATGAATCAGCCGCCAGCTTCAGTGAAATCTATTAAATGGTTTGGGAGGGCTATGCACTGTCCCAAAATAAGGAACATTTTCGTCTCGCTGGGCCATGAAGCATTTTTTCTGTCTGCGAGGGTCTTAGATTTAGCCGCACAGTACAACGAGATGAGCATATTCCGTGGTCTGATCACTGAACGCGCTTCCAACATAGTGTTTCCGATAGCAACAGACAGGACAATAGACCCCTGGGTCAATAGCAGAACGTTGGGCTACTTAACGCTCAATAAGCGAAGAATCCGTGTTCAACTTCCAAGTCATTCAAACCTGGGGTTGGGCGTAGATGGCTGACGAAGACTGCCCAGCCAGAAATGACGATTCCAATCGCGGCTGTCTTTGTCGCTTTTCCTTCCTGATGTATACATATATGAAATTCACACGCCTCCAAACGCATTCACGAACACCAGTTGGCAGTAAAGAGGCGAGACCACCTGTCTCAAGTAACCCTGTACATCCTGGACACCGGGCACACTTTCGCTTGGGAGAAAACTCGCATTGTCGCTGTTTGCCCCTCCAAGAAAGGCCGAGAGTTCCTCGAGGTCATGCACTCAGATGAATCATGCATCAACCGGCACATCGAGTTGGATGCCGCGTACAGAAATCTCAAGGAGAGATGGAAGAATCGATGGCCAATCAGAGCGGACTGACACGCACGGCGGCCGCTTACTGGCACGATCGTCAAACGATTAATGATTTTTTGAGTTCACTTAAGATGTTAACTGTGTTGGCGCATTTGCTCTCCGCCTGTCTGACGACGACCCGGGGAACCGGCGTCGAAAACTTGCACAATAAATTTCCTTTCCTAAAGCATATATTCGACTTCGACCTATACTTCTTGAGATGCCTACCTTCCAACATATATGAAATCGGATCCATCATACTCCTTTCACAGGTACTGGTCAAAAACGCAGACACGTGTATCGCCTTTGCTTCCGCTGTTGAAACCGCACAGGAAACCAAAAAGGAAGCGAATACGAGGAAAGTGAAACAGTTTTCTGCCGAATTTGCCTGCTCACCGCCTACATTTTAGTAATCAGCTAACTCAACCACTGGAAGAACTGCAGGCCCCGAACGACCACGTCACCGTAGGAACATTGTTATATCAACTGCAGAACGTCATCAACTCACTAGTTCTGAACGTCCTTGGCCGCGCATATCGTCAACACAAGGACTTTTTTCTTGATACCGACGCATATATTAGCAAACTAATCGCCGAAAAAATAGACTACGTAAGGCATACATCGACCGCCTGACCGAGACAAACAAAGCAGCCTTCTACAGACGTCGCTGCATGGGGCAGCAACGGTTACAACGGATTCAGGACGCACGGATGGACAGCACGGCCGAGGGAGTCCAAGCGCACATGGACTGCAATGGAACGAGAAACTTCTTCGCCTCCATCTGGGTTGTCTAAAGCCACTGAACCAAAAAAATCGTACCGCTGATTAGCCCCGACGGAACAACATTTCTCAGGGAGGAATCGTCAGATCGAGCACTTCAGAAGCCAAATATAGCGCCCACGCAATAAGACGTCAAGTTCAGAAGTCAAGGAAGCGAAATAGCCAAAAGAAGACGAAGGATGAATGACGTTGACGTTGACGAATGACGGTTGGGAATCTTGTTACGTTCACTTTGATTCTGGGTGTGATGTGTTCATCCTCCGGTGCCGATTGATTCACGACGCCCTTTTGCCTGCATTGATAGTCAGCCCGAAGCCCGAAGTAACTAGTCGTCCGCGAAGAGGAGTTCATGGACAGTGGTTGTTGATAGCCGCGTGGATGTTTGTATTCGCTGGACCTTGGGAGTCCGACCATCGGTTCTGTAGACGATGCATATCCCAGGACGCTCATCACTATCGTCGTCCAGCAGCACGCCAGTGAACACGAGAGTGAAGATTGTGGGAGCAAGCGCACAGCTCTGTTTTACTGCACTTCTTACTTCGAATTCCTCTGAGACTTCCCGATTGTCTATGACGCGTCCATCACCCTATTGTGGAGCTGACGTACCATCTACGTGAATCGTTCAGCACAGCCGAATTTCTATGTGATTTTCCAGAGTCCTTCGCGATGAACGGTGTCAAGTGTTTTGTTGTGTTCAAGAACTTAGTGTGGAAGTGGGCCCACATGTTCTGGCACTTTCCGTATAGATGAAGGAGGGCGAAGATCGTATCAGCGGTACCATGGTTCCTCGTAAACCTGCATTGACCTTCCACGTGGAGTCCTCTTTCAAAATGGACGCCCCGGGCGATTGATGTGGACACGAGGGAAGACTTCCCTGCAATGTTGATAATTGAGACTCCTCTGTGCTTGCCCGGTCGTTAAGCACCGTGTAAGAGTGCCTTATATAGTGTTAATTGAGCCTGCCTCATAATCGGCTAGTCAATCCATATACGGAAACGCGCACTTGGCTCTCTCTGATTGTATTGTCATTTGGCAGTCTCCCAACGCAGGACGTTTGTTACTATGGGTTTAGTTAAGACGCGTCATTTTTATCATAGTAAGCTGTGTGAGGTAGTGTCAGTCGTATGGATTCTTCAGAGTCGGGCTCATTTTGTTCCCACTCCAAGGCCCCAATTACTTGCCTGAGACGGCCAATCAATTGTCGCTGAAATTCGATGCAGTGCCTGGAAGATCTGAAACACCCCGCTGCGCGTGCCACAATCGACCTCGGTTCCCGCAGAAGACACTAAGATTTCATACAATGGGAGTTGGCTACTCGGTTCTGTCATATTTTAGAACACCATAGAGGCGCCGTGGAGAAGGAATCGGAGAACACGCATCCAGCCCAAGCGCGAGGTGCCTAGTCCGTGTATGTGGTGGACCATGTGAGACGGGTTCCTGAAATTTGTTGATGTTGACGACGAGTGTATGGTGCGCCGGTCTCAGTGCGATGCATTTGAAATTGACCGGCAATACAGATAGATGAGTTGAAGGTATGTACGATCGCAATGAGGTCGGGTTAGGATCGAGTCTACATTGCTGGTGGTGTAAACGGTATTGTTGAGTGTGGTGGTTGTCAGGCGTCGGTTGTGTTCTCTTTGGTGTAAGAATGGGATGGGAGGTAATCATCGTGGACATTAAAACTGGGAGGATGAAGTTTTCAGTGGTCAACGGTGGATTTCAGGCATGGCATGGTAATTAACACTAGTAATGCCATCCACAAGTTTACCATTACAACTACTACTCGATCTATTACTGATAGCATAACCACCTGCTAGCAGGATCTGGCGGCTTGTGCAGTCGCAAACTAGTCCCGGGGCTTTCCGTCGACCTTTTAACTGACTTGCAGCAGAATCGGTAGAAGTACTACTATTACGTGTATTACGACTTTTATCAAACCACTATGACGACGACCCCCACAAAAAGTGAACTGCCGAATTCTGATAGCAACAACCAGTATCGTTGCCATTTGGTTTTTTCCTTTTTATTTCCATTGCCTTCACGGACTCTACAAATATGCCACCCGATTTCGGCATCTTTTGTCTCCTTAATCATTATAAAATATTTTCGATTTTCCCTCATTTACAGCGGAATGGTACATAAACTGGCTTGTTGAATCTAGACATGTCCGAACTAAACCCTACACCTGCTCATCACGAACACGAAGGCAAAACAAATAATGTTGACTGCAAGCTAGTTCATTTACGGAATTATCATCTTGACCGGGGTTGGTTTGAAGAATATTTCTTCCTCCGGGCATACATACATTCGAAAAAACTAGAATAAAAAACTTCTAAAAGTCTCCTATCTTTTGAAATATCCTCTCCGATGTCCACCCCTCAATGTGCTTGTTGTTTCTAAATCTTAGTTTTAAGTTTTTGACTGACACTCAGTCACGTTGTATTTTCATACATTCTGTTGATTTCTGCTTCATTCCTCCTTGTTTCCTTTTCGATTAAATGCCCCTGGTATTAGTTGTCACACTCTCTTCATCGGTTCCTGCTGGATTATTCTTTTTGCTCTACAGCCCCTAACAACATCCTCTTCTTCTTCTTCTTTTTTTCCCTTCTTGTCCACCTCTCACAAGCCCCCTCGTTGCGCTTCCACCTTCCGCAGTACTTGGCTGAATCTTCTTCTCCTCTTTGCTTACCCACCGACCTCTCCAACGTCGCCGGAGTCTAATAAAGTAGATGTGGGAGCACTGCACTCAGTGTGAGTACGGCAGCGCCTACAGAGACCGCTCGCATTCGCACAGACGACACAGGGCGCTAACTAAGTCGCCGGGAGAGACGCCTTGCCGTCACGCCCAGATCAAACGCCAGTGAGAAGAGGCGGCCGGCGGAAATATCCAACAACAAAGAAGACTGAGTCTACTATCAGATAATTTTGTATTCACCACTAAGCATTCTGTCCTCGACATAAGCCTACGATAAGCGCGTGCCACCAACGGCAATTGTGATTGTCTCTCATATTAATTCCTGCCGCCTCATAAAACGACTGATGAGTGGTAGGTCTGCTGCAATTCCGGTGAACACGGCAAAAAATGCGGCCTTTTCGCCGAAAAGTACTATAAAAAGCCATAGGTTAGTACGAAAATGAGACACGGTAAAAGTAAGTGTGTGAAGGAAGTAGAGGACTAACGAATACCAGAACAGGGTCGGGTTGACCAGCAAACATACTCATTTGCACACAGCCGGCTTTTTCCTCCCTATATGGGTCGTCTGTAAATAGCTCATCTTCTGGAGATTATGTGTTCTGACGCTTAAAGCCATCAGGTAAGCGCTCAATTGAC
>CACRXP010000263.1:711248-733258 GCA_902702965.1 Spirometra erinaceieuropaei
CCTAGCTCCTGGCCTAGGCCCACATGCGCGGGACTACATGCTGCCAACACGACCTAAGTCTCTTTGGCATGGCCATACCTTGTAAGTAGCAGGCAATAGCAGGTCTTGCTGTAGAGACGACACTTAACGATGACATGCAGGACGACAGAAGACTAGGCCGCGGATCTCGTCCGAACATTTCGCGGTCAGTTATGGATGTTGGCTTTGTCAGTTTTGCTGCGAAAGAGGAAACAGCAATACTAGAAGACATGATGAGGCAAACCGGAAGGCCTGAGCGATATGCGGACATTTGTTGCCATCATCCAGCCTCCCCCTCCCACAAGTTCAAAACATACACATTCACTGTCCATAATGCTCCAACTGAAAGCAACTGTATTCACTGCGAAACCGCCACATACTCGCACAGCATCATTCAAACTGCAAAAGCGATCAGAATGGCTGGTGAGGGGACGCTGAGTAAAGGGCCGTTTTACAGTGCTGTCGACCTAAGAGTTAAATCCTACTTGTGGATCAGGCATGTAGTTGCCGCTCACAGCGGACACGCGGAATTCGCGCTGGATCAACACGGGGGCAAGATCAGGGTTCGGCACGCGTTATTGGGCTGCGCAGCCCTAACCAATGCCCTACATGGGGATATAGTGGCACGCCTAGGTTCACGTTTGTGCTGCCCACTCTCACGGTCATCCGTGCTGTCGCTTACTAATGCCGCCTTCGGTGTGCATCTGGCTTGCGACGCCGATCAGCATATTCCTCTTCGCCGAATGGCCGCAGCCGGACGAAGTACGTGCGTATGCATCTAATAATAATAATGATAATTTTTCTTCAAGACCCGTGGGGGTCCTATCATAGCAAGTAAGAATAACTTTTACACTAATTTTAGAATTTCAGACGAGGTATACAAAATTTATACAAAGCTTAATTCATAGTTATTGAATAGGATGATACTTGCCTGATAAGAACGCTGGCCGCTACTACTTGCTGAGCTGTCTATGCATTCTCTGCCTGAGTAAAATGCTTGTCCTTCTACCTGTCTTTCCTGCCTTTTGATTTTGAAACCTTCAGGTTGTCAATAATCGTACTAGGGCGGGTTGTGCCTCCTTCTGAACATTAAAAAATTCCCTTCCCGATCTGCTCTATAGTGAGGCGTTGACAATGGATAAATTTCCACCAGAAGTGCTGCATATCTTGGGCGGGCTCTTCCGTACGTGAAGAACGTCTCAGAAGCCGTCAGTCGTCTTCTCACTCCACTTGGAGTTGGGGTTGCACACAGGCCGGAAGCAACCATTAGGTGCCAAGTCATGAGGCCAAAAGACCCGCTGCCACCGCAGGAAACGTCTGGAGTCGTTTACCGGATCTGGTGTAGTTGCGGACAAAGCAACTATGTTGGAGAAACTGGGAGATTACTCCGTACGCGAACTGACGAGCACGCAGCAGCAGTGGGGCGGGGAGACGCTAACTCTCAGGTGGCGGCACACTCGACGGGACCCGGCCATATTTTCAAAATTCAAGAGGTCCAAATCCTCGCAAGGGGTGATAACCGCGTGAGCCGCGAGCTGCTCGAGTCCTGGTTCTCAGGCTCGCAATCCATCAACAAGCACAATGACCCCCCGGTACCCTATTCCGTACTGCGATTTTCCCTGGGCAGGAGAATCAGTCACGTGGGGAAGGCGCGGGCGAGCAGGACAGTGAGCCAGTTTGCCGAGCAATCGTCACACCAGCATTCAGCACGGAGGACGAAATCACGGCAATTAACGACTCGGACTGGAACCGACAAGCCACCACCGCATCAATTACGACCCCAGCGGTGATTGCGAAAACTGTTGATTGCAGTGCGCATACGGCCCACGACAGCCACGTGCTATAAATACTGCACTCTTTGTGCCACCATCACCTTTATCTGCGAATGTCTTTGATGATGGATTCGAGTGAGAATCCGAAACGTCAGGCCAATAAATTTCGTGTTCCAGCGATCGCATCTTCATCTTCTGACACTTCCTCATCACGACCCAGCACAGTATTACATACTGGTACCATACTGCATCTGGTGCAAAAGCCCATCGTTGCAGCGCTCTCCGCCCTTTCACCTCGAAGTAGGATCAATGAGTGAAACAGGTGGGCTGGGGGATCAGTGCAACAAATCTTCCCGGCTTCTCCGGCTCTGGGTGCACCTTCTATGTCTGTGACAGCCTGACTCGCCGGCTTTTCCTCGTAAACAGCGGAGCCCTGATCAGTGTAATATCTCCCATTGCAGAGGATCACCTCGGCCACAGCCCTGGTCTGCACTTCCTGATCTTCCCCCATTCCCACATTTGGCAGCCTGTTCTTCAGCCTAAACATTGGCTACGGTTGTTCGTTCCTCTGAATCTTCGCAAATGCCCATGTCCTCCATGTACTCCTCGACTTCGACTTCCTGGCTGAGTTCGATCCCCTTGTGGATGTCGATGTTCTCGACTTTAGGACCGGTCTGTCTGTTCGGGGTTGAATCCCCTTATAACCCCCTTCAACTTATCTGTTCAGCATGCAGACATAGATTGCCTTTATCATGACCTCCTCCGTTAACATCCGAATAGCACCAAGCAACATTTCCGCGGTGGCAGGGTCCAAAGTGATGTTGTGTAAAATACCTGAGCCTCAGGCCCACCTTTGTTCGCACGGCCTAAACGATTGGCGCCGTCTCGCCTACACGTCCTGTTGACCCCGAGGCTTTGTGCCCTCTGCCTCTAAAGTTGAAGCCATTCAAGATTTCCCTTTACAAACCTCCAAGCGTTAGTTCCAACATTTCCTCACCATGGCCAACCTTTACCGCTGGTTCCTACCGAACTGTGCCGCCGCTCACCAACATAATTTCTTGTTACAAGGATCTTCTCCAACTTTGTGGTGAGGTAGCGACTGCTTCTGAGAGAATCAATGCCCCCCTGGCTGAGGATACCTTGTTGACGCATCTTGCTCCCGAAGCTTCTCTGTCTCTGATGGTTGGCGTTTCGACCGTGACTCTGGGTGCCATTCTTCCAAAATATCTTTCTGATTCGACCTGACCATTGGCCTCCTTCTCCAAGAAGCTCTCGCTGGCTGAGACACGCTACACTACCATTGGTCGTGAACTATTCGCCAGTTACTTGGCTGTTAAACATTTCCGTTATTTCCTTGAAGGCTGTGACCACTATTTTTACGGACCATAAGCTACCGCCGTTTGACCTTCGATCCCATTTCCACAAACTTAATCTGAGATTGCTTACCAACCCGACCTATATCTCACAGTTTACCGCCGATATCCGTCACAATGATCGCGCGAAGACTGAGGCTGCTTGACGTGCTGTATAGACCTTCGCTCTCCGCACATTAGTTCTCGCATTGGATCGACCTTGCCGCCACTCACGCAGGACAACGGCAATTCGTCTGCCCGATCGATGAGTCCGTTAGTGTTCTCCGGCCCGCAAACTTTCCCTTGACCGATAGTTCGATCATCGTGCCTGACTATGTCCACCGTGTGCTCCATGGCAAGGTGGAGCAGGCGCGGTGACTTGTACAGGATTTCTTTTATAGCAATAGTTGGCTTGCGCCGAATCTGCCGCACTCTCTCCTCCTCCACCCGGGCCCGTTGTCAAGACATAGTCAAGGAGACTGGAGGTGCGCGATGACGCGGGTGGATGGCGCGGTCGGATCCGCACCTGGACGTACCAATCCACACTCCTGGTCCACAACCAACACTTGGCAAGGATTTCAACCAGCAACAACATTGGGGGGGGGGGGGAGCGGCAGGGACCCCAGCCGGCGCGACGTGAACCTGCCACCACACCCCGTCGTGTTGGTTCAGCGCATTTACCGCATGACCCGTTTGTGGAGCAAGTTCCCTTGACCGCATGTTCTGACACAATCCTTTGTGACGTATTGACTCCTCACTGCAACTTCGTTCTCGCCTCGATGCTTGGATCTGTGTTGCAACCTCAAGTGAACCGAGCCACACAAGGGTGCTACAAGGTTGAGCCCAAACGTGGATCATGGCATGAGACTGTCAGTCGGCCACCTAAGCCTGTGTCGCGATAACTCATAGCAGCTTGTTCTCGGCCGTCAGTGCGTACAGTCAAGTTTCACTTTCGAACCTGTGATCTGGTATCCGTACTGTAAGTTACTTTCAGCAGTTATTGGTTTTAGGGCTGTGAACTGTGCGTAGGGCAATAAGAATGTCACGAGACTTCTATAGTCCCAAACCAGAAAAATATAAAATATTATCCCGTAAAATTTCCTTTTGTACGTTTTACCTAGCACAGCTTTCATCAATTCACTTTCTGAGATGATAAATCCAGGCATCAAAACCCTCTTCTAGATAGTCCCTTTCGAGTTCATTATGTTAGACTTAGATAGCTTACATGGCGGAATGTGCGGTCTAAAATCGTTTTCTGCGAAAATTCTTGCCGAATTTTGGGGGAAGATAAAAATTAAAAGGTGTGAAGGCAGTGCATGGGCGCGTGCTTGACCGAATCAAGTTTCGGATTGCCCAAGAATTTAGTTGGTAGTTTCGACTCCTGTGCAGGCGAAAGTCCCATAATTCTGACTTGCTGGAAGCCCAGAAAGGCTAGAAAGACCTTTTCAGCAGGCGTCTTTCGTCATACAAAGCGGACGTCACTATCGGATGTTCTTCCTGGTCCACCATCGCGATAATTTCTTTTCGAGAAAAAAATCCGACCACCGCCCTTCCGACTGATTTTGGGCGCTAGGATTTTTGACGGCACAGTACCCCCTTTTCGACTGTTGCATGCTTTGGGACACATGTAAGCGAACTTAAAAGCACACCAACGTCAGATCACCACGGCTGTATCTGGCTAACCTACTGGAGTTATTCTCGTCGGATTCCGAGTGGGAATTCCTGGCGAAGGCTACGCAACACTGATTTTCTGGACTGGAGGTCTCACAGGACATTTCGTGCGGATTTCTTGTCGACACCAAAGTGGACATATAATATTTTTCAAAGAGCCGGACATCACAGCACAGCAGATATAGCAAGGAGATCGAACTCGGCAAGAAAGTCAGAGTCGAGGATTTCATGACGGACACCATCAATCACAAAGATCCAGTTGAACGACCAACGAAGGCCAACGTTCAGGATGAGGGACAGACGGCATGATGAGACTGGGCTGGGAGCATCAAGTTGTTGGTCGGAGTGAGACATGATAATCAAGCCAGAGATGGTAAAATATCGAGAAAATTTGTGAGAAAAGTAGGCGTAATTGGAATATAAATTCACAACCAAATGGTACGTTAAATGTTACTCAATATGACATATAAACGTCTAAAGTCTGCGTTAACGTCGGGAGTCACCAATGACGTAAATGGTAATATTCTCACGAACTAACGAGTTATATCTCACGAGCCCTTAGCCTTAAAGGCAGCAAGTAAAACCTACCAGTGAATAATATAGAAATTCTGAAAGTTACGTAACCTGATAACAGAGTGCGACAGCTAAGCAGGCCAGCGAAGCTGGCTGTCTAAGTGTGTTGTTTTTCGTCACATTCAAACGATCAATCCGGGCAAAGAAAACGGAACTACGTTTTCAAAGGTAAATTAGTCCGGTACCTCACCACACACTCACCGATCGTTCTTACGGAACTCACTCGTTCCCTTGTGCCTTACGGTCTCTCACTCGAGTCCAACCAGCGGTCGCACAGCGGCGCATGATATAGGCAGAATATTATTACCAACAAAGACAAGAGAGACTGGAATGGCCACTTCTGGCTTATTAGCCGTCGTCAGCCAGTCAAACCCAGCCCCAAAGTGTGGAACATCCGAGGCTCGAACCTGCGGCCCGTTAGTTAGAAGTCCACGCCTCTAACTACTGGGCCACGAGCCCGTTGCGCTGTCTGTTTTCGATCGGGAATATACAATGGTAGGGGGCGCTCACCGATCGTTCTTACGGAACTCACCCGTTCCGTTGTCAATGCATTAGAGCAAGGTCAAGGTTCAATGCAAAGAATAATCTGGTGAAAAACGTTACCATAAACATCATTTAGGAAAGAAGGGGAAGGAATGGTAACACAAATCCCAGTCATAAGTAGATCGAGGAATGGAGATTACCAGGGTAAGTGCAGATTGACCACATAGTCCGATTGCCTACATAGTCCTGGTTTCTCCAGCAGTATATAGACTGCTTCCGGGTAGCGCAAGGTTCGAGTTGTACGCGCTCGGGCAGGTACTCGAAAAGCCATTTTAAGGTCGACGGCATAAGCGCTACATATCAGATGTTTCGTAATGGACGAACGAGGCGTTTTGTTTTGTTTGAAAATCCAATTAGGCTGATGCTCAGCGGCCCTTGTTGCCAGCTGCCTTTGCGTTCGCCCAATGTACTTGCATTCGCAAGTGCATGTGAATTCATACACGCAATTTGAGGTGGCGTGCATCGGCGAGGCATCCATTGCCCGGTACATTGGAAGGCTTTTGATAGGAATGATAAAGACGAGTTTAGCTGCGTTGTATTGTGCAACACAAGTGTCGCTTAATTGTGTTCGAGACGGTGTCACCCGTGAAATGTAAGGATATTGTAACGGCCTTCTTCGGAACAGGCTGTTCCGTCAATTTTTTGTCGTAAATGGTTGTTGTACTCCTGAATAGGGCGTGCAGGATAACAACGGTTAAGTACGGCTTCCTTAATGCATAAATTTCCGTCTCCCTGGAGCAAATATTTCTTGCTCTTTGAAAAAGAGTATGACTAAATTTATTCTCTATTGTATTTTGCGCACAGTTTTAAAAAGGCAAGTATTGCTCCTTGCAAGTAATCCTGTGGAAGACAGAGCGCCTTAGTGAATTATCATCCTCTCTAGAACTGAGGACGTCTAAGAAGGATAGCTTGACATTCTGCTGTGCGCTTCTATTCGTTATCTATGTCATGCAAGGACGGGTTGCAGTTTATGAGCCGTCACGAAGTTTGTTGACGCCAATAAATCCTGCTGTGAGTGCCTGTTTTCAATTTATGCCCGGGAAAAAGTTTTTAAAATTTATGAATTACTAATCGTCTCAACCAGCCGTACCCAACCCAGAATGGAAATTTCGTTGGTGAAAAATCCAACGCTCTAACCACTGGGCCAGGGGCTCGTTGCTCTGTCGGTTTCGACCGGGTGTATTAACCGTGGTAGAGGATACTCGCTGATCGGGTTTGGGGACATACGCTTCACGCTGTGCTTAGGGGCACGATCTAGAACCTCGCAGGGAGTCATGGAGCAACTAATCATATATGCAAAGAGCGTCTACCAATTGACGGAGAATGGATCTCTTCACTGTCGGCCGGGCACATTTTGCGTTTAGTATAAACGCGGATAAAACGGTGGTCATGCACCAGCTGTCACCCCATAATTATTACAACGATCCCCGCATCACTGTTAATTACATTCAAATCAAAGTCATGGAGAATTTCGTCCATGTAGGCAGTACACTCGTAGAGCTTCAAACTCCACAACTACGTGGTCGAATGAATGTTCACCGTCAGCTAGGTCTTCAGCCGGTCGCAGGTCTCAATATGGAGTCGCCATGGTCTCCGTCTCAACGCCAAACTCAAGATATAGAAAACTGTCATCTTGACGTCGCTTTGGTGTGGAACGAAACTCTGGAAAGCGTATGAGAAACCAGCGCGGAAACCCAGTCAATTCGCCCTCAGCTGCCACCGATGAATTATTGAAGCTGAGGTGGCAAGACAGGTTTCCGGACAGAGCAAACTCCATTATCACACATCCCCCACCAAAACATACATACGACAGTTCGACCGTCGTTGTCGACGATGTCCACCGTGTGCTCCACAGAAAGGTGGAGCAGGCAATGTGACTTGCGCGTGAATGATAGTAGGCTTGCGCAGCATCTACCGCACTCTCACCTGGACCCGGTGTCAAGACAGAGTCAAGGAGACCGGAGTTGGAGGAGGACGTAGGTGGCTGGCACGGCCGGACCCTCATCTAGGCGTGCCACCACAGCCGGCTCGGATCCACGGAGTGGGTGTGTCATAAAGGCAACATTAAGAAGGAGCCATTGTGGCCTGACTCTTAGACCGCCAGCCGGCCACTCCATTCACACAGACAGCACTGGGCGGACTACTAGGTCCAAGTTATCCCGTCAGTTGGCAAACTTCCAATCAACAGCTTTTAACACACCGTGATGGCTTCAAGAGCGTCCGATTGTTTATAATGAGGAAAATGCGCTGAGTCATCAACCTCACTCCCCCTTCGCATTCCCATGCCTCAGCCACTGTCCAAGCCGGTCAGTTGACTGGAGCGGAGAATGAGCGCGGTGGATTACATAGTCTGGTGACCTTATCTGCGCACGCCACGAGCACGACCTGGCCTCCCGAAACACAAGCACCAGGATTTCACACAACGGGAGTTGGGCGGCGTACATCCCACATGCGTACGAGTGCCGTAGGTCACCTTTAGCCTGGCTCTCAGCCCACCAGTCCGCCACTCCACACAAACACACACAACTGGACGGACTCCGGGTTGTCTAAAAGGGAACGGACATTCCAGGCTGCTCGACTGAGCGGACTAATCCTACCAGCCTGGGGAGTGGGGCGGCGGGAAGGAGAAGGGGGAGGAGGATGAGGAAGGGATAGAGTGTTGTCTCGATTTCCCCCTCGCGGGGTTGAGCAGTGCTGTTCCAAAATAGGGCTGCTCAGATGTGCCAGGCGGCTGCCGAACTCTACTATGGGGCACGTATTTGTTTAGTGGGAGTACGACCCGAGTTAGCCTGGTACAGCAGTAAGTATGTGGCCTGTGGTGTACCAGACGGAACCTTATCTCGTCGATGCCGATTCGAAGATCCATCCAGCCAGTGAAGTCGGCATTACCTTGCGCGGAGATGTACGCACACATACAACACACACACACACGCATGACAGTTTGAGCATCGACTTCGATGATGTCCACAGTGTGTCCCACAGACTGCATTATAGGAGCAGGGACGGTGACTTACGCAGGGGTTTATAGTGCCAGTAGACTTGCGTAGCATCTACCTACACTCTCTCCTCCTCCCTCACCCGAGCCCGGTGTCAAGACAGAGTCAAGAAGACCGGAGACGGGGGAGGCCGCAGGTGGATGGCTCGGACGGATCCTCACCTTGGCGTTCCACCACATCCCCTGGTCCACACAACAAATAACCAGGATTTCAACCAACACAACAGAGATTTGGAGGCTGGCACGGCCGAAGCCGCACCTAGGCGTGCCGCCGTCGCCTGGCTCGGATCCCACACTGTAGTGAGAGTTCCATAAAGGCCACATTAAAAAGGAGCCATTACAGCCTGACTCTCAGACCGCCCCCCGTTAAGGAGGAGGTCCAAGTTACCCCGTCAGTTGGCAACCTTCCAAGCCACGGCTTTTAGCGCATCGTGATAGGTTCAAACGCATCAGATTGATTATAGTGAGGAAAATGCGCTGAGTCGTCGACCTCACTCTCCCTTCCCATTTCCACACCCCAGCCGCTGTCCGAGCCGGTCAGCAGACTGGAGTGGGAAATGGGCGCGGTGGCTGTCATGGTCGACTGGCCATGACTGCGCGCGCCACAGCGCGACCTGGCCCCCCATACACACAACACCAGGATTTCACACAACGGGGGTTGAGCGGCTTGTCTCTCACTTGCGTGAGAGGGCCGTGAAAGGTGCTGTTTCAGCCCGTCCCCAGCCCGCCAGTCCGCCACTCCACACAACACACACACAACGGGACGGACTGCATGAGCCGAGAGCGGGCGTCAGTCAGCAGCCTTTCTATCCACGAGGCTTGACGTGCCGGGATAGTTTCGGACTCAAGTCACCCCTGCAGCCGAAGCCGCATGGGGACCGAGTACACACACACATGCACACACACACACATCAACGCGTCTTACATGGTCCAGCACATACATGAAGTAGGCTCCTCCCAAATAGGTATGAAACGTGGTCTTCGGTTCCATGTAGCCTACAAAACACTCTTAAACCTCCTTATGTGAGATCCTCGTGTATTGTTCTCATCCGGGTCGTGTACATGAAATGCGCGGACGGGCTCTTTTCTGCTCTGGCAATCATTGGGCACCAGCTGGTTGACCAGTTTACGGAGGACTGGTGTCAGTAATGCCATTCTGCCTATATTATGCTCCGCAGTTCGGCTTTGACAAGATCTCATTTCGTAGCCGTAGCTGTAAGGGGTTAGGGTTAGGGGTTAAGGGTTAGCGCCAGGGCTTGTGGTTAGGGGTAAGGGCTAGGGGATAAGGTTGGGGGTTAGGGTTCGGGGTTGGGGTTAGGAATTAGGTTTAGGAGTTGGGATTAGGGGCTGTGGGTAAGAGGTCAGTCTGGGGCTTGTCTGCTGCAGGTAGGGCTACGAAATGAAATACGGCCGCGGCTTCCGGCGGGGCTTGAAAGAGAGAGAGAGTCCTAAAGCACAACGGGACGAGCTTGTTCCGCAACGTGATCGGTGAGTGTCCCTATACAATTTTATATACATATATACCACATTGACCATCTCTCGAAGAAGACGAAGAAGAAGAAGAAGAAGAAGAAGAGGGGATGACTTCATGGACTAAATTATATTTGTACTGACGTCTCAACAACTTCCCCTCTCCCATCATCAGGGTTGAGCTGTCGCTGCTCCTGCTGGGCTTGCGTTATTCAGTCTTTCCGCCCGACTTGTCTTATAGCCGAGCTCGACGCACGAACTTTGACCTGCTCCTGTCCTGCCGACTAGTTTTTGACCCCTCCAAGGATGACCGCTGTCGGGCTCAAGTGACCTTTGTCCACCTGCGAGCCGACGTAATTATGACCAAGTCAGCGTGCCTATCGGCCTCCCCCACATCAGTTGACGGGCTGATCAGTTGTTGCTGTTCGCGTGAGTTGCTTTCAGCCTAGCGTGGGCGTCAGTGAGGCAGTGGTCGATGTTGGTCACGTGGTCTTCGGCCGCCTCCTTCCCTCTTCTTCGTGAGTGTCTGCTCTCGGTTCCGCGTGCTCGACTATCCTATTGGTTCTGCTCGAACTGATCCGAGCCTTGTACGTAGCCCCCGGTAGGCAAGATGCAGGTCTATGGCTCGGTTGATTGTGCTAGTCGAGGACCAACTTTCGTGCACCAGTCTGGCCATCTTCTCTCTGGCTCCGCCGATCACGCTTGCCTTCTCAAAGGCGAAAATGTGATTCAGCTCTTGCATGTGGTCATAGACTAGAGACGGCTTGTCCTCTGATTCAGCGCTTCACCAATGCGAGCCGTGTGAGTAGTGCGAAAAGTCTGTGTCAACAGTTGTCGATATTGTTCCTCCAACACAAACGCTAGAAGACGATTTACAATGTGGAGGTTCACGAGCTTCTGAGAATACGATAAATGGAGGATATCGTCACTCTGCCCGTCGACAAGGGGTGCTTGACGGCCGTCATTCATAGAGCAGAGTACTGGCCAAAATTGGACAATCTCTTGGTGGACAAGGATCCTTACGTGTCATCGAATGCCAACGAACTAAAATCTTGTGGACGGTATAAATAAGACGATACAAGCGAAGATGCGAGTTCCAGGAACTAGTTGATCAGAAGAAGAAGCGATCGCTGGAACAATGGCTTTATTCGCCTGACGTTTCGGATTCTCACTTGAATCCATCATCAGAGCCACTGGCAGAAAAGGGCCTCTGATGATGCATTTAAGTGAGAATCCGAAACGTCAGGCGAATAAAGCCCTTGTTCCAGGGATCGCTTCTCCTTCTGATAAATAAGACAATCGGCAAGCTGAGGAATGCGGGAGCTCTCACGAGACTAATAGCGCTAGCTACAAAAGCCACTGATGTCATGATGACGCGCTTTTACAGCCTGCCAAAGGTCCACAAGCCAGAGTTTCCCCTACATCCCGTCGTCTCCCTGCGGTTCAGTCCAGCCGTTGGCCTGTCCAGGTGGTCGTACCAGGGATTTTGCTTTCTCACCAAGGATTCGGAGTGAACAGTGAAGTCGGCTTTTGACCATTGCATGCGTTTCCAACATAAAAAAGTAGAGGCAGACTAAAATGATAGGGTTAGGAGTTAGATTGGGGCTGGTCTATTGCAGGTACGGCTTCCAAATAAGATCCGACCTTAGTCCTTCCCGACATCCAGTTTACTATGAAGGAAGAAGCAACAACCGATTCCCTTTCCTTGACATGAAAGTTACAAAACTTGCAGACAAGAAGATTAGGACAACGGTCTACCGTAAGGCAACTAAGATTAGGGGCATCCTCCACTTCCGAGGCAACCGCCCTGTTGGTCACAAATGGAGTTGTGACCGAAACCCCACTCCACCGCGTTCAAATACACTGCAGGGAAAACGGCAGGAGAAAGGAGAATATGAAATACCTACATGCCCTATTTAACGCCAACGGTTATCCGAAATCCTTCGTACGAAAGTGTTTCAAGTAGCCTCATTTAAAGAGGTCGACCGGGAAAGGCGAGGTTCTGGCTCGCGATCCCCTCTGTGATGAACGCTAAAGAGGCAGCAGCAAGAATTCTGTAACTTTTCAAAATTGTGTGGCTCATAAACCGGAATCAACAATCAGACAGCACATCAATGAGGTCAAGAGACCGGCTACCAGTAACAGAGCGATCAGCAGTAGTCTACAGCATACCATGAAAAAATTGGTACGAAAGGTACAATTAGTGACCTAACTCATTAAATGTGTCGAAATTTACGAATGACTGCCAATCACTCGCAAACCGACACCATTTAATGAGCTCAATGTCCATGTTAATTAAGTACAAGTTTAAAAGAATTAAAAACATTAAAGGCAGTGTTGCGTTGTTTAGAAATTCCGATTTAATTTGAAAAGCGCAATATCGCGAAAACGTCAGAAATGGCTCGAATTTAGTAAACTTCGTTTTTAAATGTATAGAATGTATTCTCATACCAAAACATAGTAAATATGAAAGTACACATAAAATAACGTCTGTTAATAGTGTTTTAGTAAAGTTTGAATCTAAATATCGTTTAATAAGCAGTGTGATTTTGTATATGACTGTTTGTCAACTGCCTACATTATGAGTGTAGATTCTAAAACAGTTTTCCAGTGAGTAATGTTATTTTTGGCGCCCATGAAGTAAATTGGATGGGGCTCAACAAGAGAAGCTGGAATTTGCTTGATTTCATCGATTGGGACGCCGTAGGAACAAAAGTTTCCATAAGCTGGCATGTCATGAGGCCAGTCGGTGCCTAATAAGTTTAAATAGAACTGACAGGCGTGATCGTAAACATTTCATTTTCTATTTGTAGAGAAAAACTTTCTTCCGTTAAATTAATTAACACTTTTCGTTCGTTTTTGATTACGCTGAGTTTCAGATCGGCCTAGAAATGTTGCTGAATACTTCATGATTTTCAGTGCTTCCACCCGATCGTCCATAAAGACAGATTCTGGATTACCTGTCTGTTGAGAACTTTAAAACAAGATTAGTCTTGAAGGTGTTTACAGAATTAGTGAGTGTTCGGGCGCTCCTTTTCACGAAGACGGTCGTTTGGGTCACATGTAAAGGCTCATTCAAACATCAAACTTCATTTTCGAGAAAAACGGCTGTCCACAACGAAAGTCAGCAACGAATATGCCTTCAAACAATAAGAAAACTTTCCTTAATAAGTTACCTCCTTAAGAAGTGCTTTATTACTGCACTCCGTTGACGAATCTCTGTGTACTTTGCATTTTCGCCCGGTGAGGCCAAGTAAAAATTTGACACTTTTGGGCGTTTCTTTCTCGTTCCTAAGAAATACTAATATTTTTCTACCGTAAATGTAAGGACATGACCCTCTCTATACATTGAGGCCATTTCCACTTTTTTGCTCGCTTTTAGACTCCTTTCTTCGATTAAGAATGCACGGCAGAGCGTCCATATAAATACTGATATTTTGATGAAACTACTAATGTTTTGCTCGTTCTATTTCTGAATAAAGTATGCACAGAAGTTAAGCCACACGACAAGTTGTGTTTCATATGTTCAAAGCTGGAAATGCCTATTCGTTGGTGGTCATTTATGTGACATCAGGTAGAATTTTCCAAACGGCAAAACATTTTCAGCCCATTTAAACGAACGAATCCATATCTGCGTTATTACTGCATTTTAGGACGCCAAATCGCACAGATCTGCTAATTTGACATTTAAAAATTGACAAAACTTGTGATTTTTTAAAATAATCTTTTTCTTAGCAGGTTGATCACCAAAGTCAACATCGGACATAAAATAAATTTTCAAGTTCGGTAAGTTCTGTTTATTAAAACTCTCGCGGGTAAATTACTATTCTTTTAATGAAAAAGGCGCTCGGATGCGTAACCGGAGTCTAAGACATGTATTAGCACTGGAAATTGCACGAATATAAGCCAACGTCCATTTTCGCTAAAATTTTCTGATATTTTACTTGATGTAATTACGTAAACACAATTTCTGCACAAGAAAAGGACATTTTATTGAAGGAAGTGGATGAGCGAACAAAATAGGCAACGTTTAAGTCGTCCAGAAATTCTCTCATCAGATTCCGTTAGAAGATTTCATGAGATAGGTCACGCACTGTATTTTGGTAAACCGGGCAACCGCCTTGGCAAAAGACTGCAAGAACATCCACCTATGATCAACCACAAGGATAAGCCGTTCCTGGTCTATCGCCACATGCAAGAGCTGAATCACATTTTCGCCTTTGAGAAGGCAAGCGTGATCGGCCGAGCCAGAGAGAAGATGGCCAGACTGGTGCACGAAAGTTGGTCCTCGACTGGCACAATCAACCGAGCCATAGACCTGCACCTGGCCTACCGGGAGCTACGTACAAGGCTCGGATCAGTTCCAGCAGAACCAATAGGATAGTCGAGCATGCGGAACCGAGAGCAGACACTCACGAAGAAGAGGGAAGGAGGCGGCCGGAGACCACGTGACCAACATCGACCACTGCCTCACTGACGCCCACGCTAGGCTGAAAGCAACTCACGCGAACAGCAACAACTGATCAGCCCGTCAACTGATGTGGGGGAGGCCGATAGGCACGCTGACTTGGTCATAATTACGTCGGCTCACAAGTGGACAAAGGTCACTTGAGCCCGACAGCGGTCATCCTCGGAGGGGTCAAAAACTAGTCGGCAGGACAGGAGCAGGTCAAAGTTCGTGCGTCGAGCACGGCTATAATACAAGTCGGGCGGCAAGACTGAATAACGCAAGTCCAGCAGGAGCAGCGACAGCACAACCCTGATGATGGGGGAAAGGAAGTTGTTGAGACGTCAGTACAAATATAATTTAGTCCATGAAGTCATACCCTCTTCTTCTTCTTCGTCTTCTTCGGGAGATGATCAATGTGGTATATATGTATATAAAATTGTATAGGGACACTCACCGATCACGTAGCGGAACAAACTCGTCCCGTTGTGCTTTAGGACTCTCCCCCTCTCTAGCCCCGACAGCTTCTTCACGGCTTTCTGCTTTCAGGAGTTCTACGAACACCATGCAACTTCATAGTTTTCACGGAAAACATTTGGTTAGTCGCAAGCGAAAATGCGAGAGAACATTCTTTAAATAGGTCCGGACTTTCTACATCAACTTGAGAAATGCACGCTTTGGGTTCCGGTACTTCTGCGGCCCGATTGTGCTGAATGGCCACTCGAGGGCTACGTGTTCGCCACCGAAAACAACACCGGCGATATGACATGCTGTGCCATACATGTAGAACGTTTCAAATTCGTCTGAGCACATTGCTATCGAGCTATTTGTTGGAATTGACCACCGGTCCAAAGCTGCCAGAAGCAGCAGAGTCATGAAAATCAAAGACATGTTAAATCTGAGGGGACAGTCAGTTGCAGGGTATCGTATCGCCTGACTAAATTGTCCTCGTAATTATGCAGGTCAGATCGGACTCCTGCTTAAATCGCGCATACACGGACGTAGATTGACTGTGCCACAGGGTAGTGAATTATCACAACGGGCTGCCCTCCTCTGAAGCGGACCACAAGTTCAACGTCTCAGTCCTCAAGATAATCGCATACGCTGGGAACATAACATGCCGAAAAGCGATTGAACCCGGAGCCTCGGACGAGAACTCAGTCAACCGATTTATCCTTGTGGCGTCGGCATACGGAGTCCTGTGTAATCATCTCCATGCCTACGTCATTGATCGTTGATTGATATACGTCCCATATAAATCACCATATCTGTTGCTGCTATTATCTCTGCTGATGGACTCCAGCACGAATTTGAAGGTTCAGAAAAACACTCGGCTCCGGTACTCGACTAGTCTTCTTCCTCTTCCCAACCTATACGTATTCTCATCGCATTTGTCCGCAAGCCTTTGTTCGTACAATTTTGTGGCGGTGTGTTAGCCTTTTTTCCAACATAGTTCCCATCACAATTTTGGCGTGGTATGCTGCGGACCGCTGCCTTGTGATTTGCTCTCTGTTTGTTGAAGCTGGATTTGCGCGCCACGCTAATCCCAAAGGGTTTCATGATTTCTGCCAGCGCCTCCAAAACTTTTTTCACATAGGACATCAGTTTTCATCGCTCAGCTGCTCAACGTGATGCCCTCTAACGCACTTGGATAGGAATGGCTTCGGACGAACGTTGGTTTCATACAGGGCGCGTAAGCCCTCCTTTACCTCTCTGCCCACCGCCCTCATTATAATGTGTTTGAACGCCTCGGGTTAGGATCCTGACATATCTGCGTTTACAGCAAACGGGGATGGCTGGCTGGCTGATGACGGCTAAAAATCCAGAAATGGCCACTCCCACCTTCCCTGTCTTTGTCGAAAATATCGTTCTATCCATGACACTGGGTCTTTTTCGGAAGTTGCAATGCAAAAATTAGAAACTACAGTTCTTCCCAAGGTTAACCCGAGATTGTGACTGGGTTCCGTACGCAATAAATTTGCTATTGTCATAAAGAATGTTAACCTTGACTTCACTTTCCCAGGAATTCGATTTGCCTTCGAAACACGATTTGATGAACAACTCCCATTCCTCAGCGTACTGGCAACTGAGTGAATGAAAGGCATGGAGCGAGAGGGAATACAACTATACTATTAAAAAATACAAGTACTTTTGATTAAGAAATGCGCCACCGTTTTAACGATTCTGATTTACCGGCAGACATATGCACCCCTTCTACCAATATTTCGAGTATTTTTTTACTACCTGACCGTTCTCCGTGTTGAATTTTCTTTAACTGAATTTTTAAAGTTGTGTGACATTTACTAGTAATACACTGATTTTGTTTTGCTTGATATGAAAAAAACGTGAGGTATGTGCAGATAAAAGAATGGTAGTGGCGATTAAGAAATGCAGGTATAGATCTGTCTATGTGCACGTGTTAAATATTTTCATAAAAGCAAGAAAAGATAGCGGAGTGCCCGATATTTAATAGAATTTACTGTATCGTGTGGGCAAGCCGCACAGGCCAACCCGAAAGCCAGTCAATCGCGTCGAGATTTACCGGCTTCTACAGACCAAATTATGCTTTAAATTAACTCCGATAAAGTGATGCAGCATTGCCGAAGTAGAGGATTACCGCCCATTATCCGCTGGGTGAATCACACCAGTGATCGCCAGCATCTCATCGCACATCAATCTCACCCACCACAAACACCCAACCGCCATCTCCCACGCAAGTGGGAAGCATGCGTCTCGGCTTCTTCTTTATGCAGACCTCCAGCTGCATGTGTCATCAGAGTCTTAGACTGCCACAGTGCACTCAAGCACCCTGGCTCGGAAGGGAGCCAACTGGCGTCCCGAGTCAGTCCACGAGGTCTGGCCAGCTGTAGGTGTCTTTGTGTGGAATGGCAGACTGGGGTGCTGGGATTCAGGCCGAAGCGGCTCCTTCTCCAGCGAACTGTGTATGTGTAGTTGAGGAGCGTGTGTACTCCATGGGTAGTGCCCCTCATTCGGCGACTCAGTCAAAGACTGGTTACCTAACCTTGGAGGGCGTAGACCCAGGCTATATGCAGGACAACGTGTCGCCCTTCTAGGTCAAAAGGTCTCAAACCGTGTGCTATACCAGTATCAGAAAACCGTGGCACTCACCGCCTGGTATGTGTTGGCGGTTTCCTGGCACCCGGTTCCTCTGCCGGTAGATGCACTTACGCTCCTCCTAGGTGCACAGGTGGTGGCACGGCTGCCCAGTCATCCTCGTCGCTCTGACCCGTGTAGGGGTGTTCTTTTTGTTGGCAAAAAATCCTGGTCATTTGTTGTGTGAACCAGAGGATGTGGTGGCACGCCTAGGTGCGGCTCCGGCCGTGCCAGCTACCTGCGCCCTCCCCCCACCGCTCTTCTTGACTCTCTCTTGACACCGGATCCATGCGGGGAAAAGGGAGTGAGGTAGATGCTTCGCAAGTCACCATCCCTGCTCCGTCTTTCAGTGGAGTACACGGTGGACATCGTCGAAACCGACGGGCGAATCTGGCGCGTGCGTGTGTGTGCGGCTGTCAACGGTAGGATATTAATCATGAGATCCAGAAGCCAAATCCATCCAGGTCATAAGCCATTGTGCCCCATTAACATGTCTCTGACGATGCGACTTGAAAAGTCGTTATGACTAGTCAAGCTCCTGCCCAAAGGACAAGTTGTCCCTCGGAAGAGATTAGAGCCTCAACGCTTGAAACCAACGCTTCTGCGTATCCTGTGCCAATAGATCAGATGGGGAACTGTAGCTTGCTTGCCAAAAGGCATGAAGTCGAAGTTTCGGCCTGCTTAGCCATTCCAAAGGTTTTAGAAGATGCATCTAATTTGGCTATGCTTGAAGAAACAGTCGAAGAATCTTGAGATGCTTCAGGAATTCTTAATTCAGAAAATTTCTCAAGAGAATTATTGTGTTTGCAGAAGGGACTGGCGTTGTCATTCGTGGTCTTAATTTCTTGGTGACATCTGGAAAGTTCTGCAAGCCTTTATCGGGATTTGATCATAAGATTGTCCGAGATAAGGGCCAAGCTGGTCTGTTCTTTCGGATTTTTGTGCGGCATAGTTAATCTTACTGGATGGAGCAACAACGATTACGCCTGCCGGACTTCGATCTAGCTCCGTGTTGGTCCAGCGCATCTACCGAGTGGCCAGTTTTAGAGGCCCGCCCACTTTCTGCACCCTAACCAGGCATTTGCATTCTAATCGCAACGACGGCGAGGATACCGACTTAACTATGCATGTAAGGTTGATTTTGCCCTTATGAACGTTGTTAGATTCCCTACTTAACCGACTATTCAGTATTTGGACTAGATAATACCTACACAATGGCAGGCCCCTTTGACATCCTGCGTTCTCCATACTATGAGGACAACGATCTCGCGGATAACAGCCATGAAAAACCCCGATCCACCTCACATAGGGCAACTACCTTAGCGTTCCTGACATTTGAGGGTACCAATGGCATTGAACTACGATTACCGACGGTTTTCATTTGCGGTTTCAAACTGCGTGCTTCGATCACTGTAGTTGAGCACTCAACTAGCCGGCCAAAAGCCTTCATTAAGGATCCACGACGGGGATACTGAATTCATTATTCTAAACTCGCTGAGCAACTTCGAACTACATCTTTCGATCGCACCAGAAATGCCATCGTGTTAACGGGGAAGGGGGCCGACAAAAACAGCCATCTCTCACAATTTCATCCCTGGGCCTGCTAAAGGACGAGATTATCAAATCTCGAAATTATTAATTGCATTACTGATTGCCAAACATGACAGGGTAAAAGTTTCGCAGGGATCTAGACTAGACCCTTGTGCACAGCGCGACGAACAGGTCCTGTAATCTGATCGGCTAGAGCCCTTCCATCCTCTGTAATATATTTAGAAGAGAAATGGATCGGATGTGGTTATGTAGCCCCAACTGAACTAAACAAAACCCAGTCGCCTCTAATAAGGGACCGGTGGTAATAGGGGCTGTTACAGGTTGGGCGGGGAACACAGGCGACGAGGTCAAGTAGTTGTATACAAAAGAAAAGCCCTTGGGAATGCGCGGTTATACTTTGAATGGAGGAGAAAAAGTTGCGCTAACCTCTAACCTTAGCCCGTAACCAAAAACCGCTAGTCCCTAACCATAATCTCTAACCCTTAATCCCAACCCCAGCATTATTGTGTCCATTAGGTGGGGCTACCAAACCACATGTTAGCAAAAAATGAGTGCTTTGGGAAATCGAACAAATTTCAGTTCGGAAAATTTTAGACGCTGGTTCCCCGGGTCATCGTCAGACGTGGTATGAAAAACAGTTGAAAGTTAGACGCCCGGAAAATCAATATTTTGTCAGTGCTGAGGATGGTCAGTGTTGTGGGCCGACGTCAAGTTTTGATTGGCTATAAACTTTTCCACTTTTCTTTGAGATTTGTGTACATGGCGTCCAAATCTATGCGCCGATTGATACACGAATCGTCAGAGTGAACGGCCTCGAGAAATTCCCGGCCCTTCTTATATGTGCTGGAACCGACAGTGTGTGTTTTATCCCAAGAAATTTGTGCCCAGTTTCTAGAGTATGCATAGCGACTTGGGGTAAGTGGTCCCGCCTCTTTACTGCCGACTGGAGTTCATGCAGGCGCTAAAACCGAAAAAATTGACGAACGCTGCCTTACATTAAAAATGCGTCTGAACTCGTTGAAAGACACCCGAGGAAGCACCAAATAAAAGTGGCGCAGAAACCGACGACTACGCTACTCAATCAGCTTATATACCATAATGAAAGGGTTGGCTATTTGGATAAAAAAGTAGTCTATAAAATTCCATGTGACAATTGCAATGTGGTATATTGTGGTCAAACCGGGGAATCCGCCTCCACACGCCTACAAGAAACACTAATTGGCAAAAAGAGGCGGTCCACTTACGCCAAGTCGCTATGCATACTCTGGGGGATTGACTAAGTGGGCGAACATCTCGCATTTGTGTTATGTAGCAGTGGAAACATGGGCGAAACACGCGTCTGGGCTCACAGCTAACGCTGGGAGCACGGATCGTCCACAGGAAAAAGACAGTGGGATGCTGGTATGATGAGTTAACAGCGGCGTACCCTACAGAAGTACTGCCATCATGCACAGCTGGGCATCTGCCGTGATAATCGACCGTCCATATGCAGATTGCAAAGCCAGGCGAATATTGCTCCCGACACAATAGGGTCTCACCTATTGGCCAACGCAACTCAGAAACAACCGAACCGCCTGAAGGAGAGGTGGATGAAGACATTCACCCTCGGATCAAGAACATCCCCATCCCAATCTGATCCACGCAACCAGCGGCCGGAGACGTACGACTTACCTGAGCTTGTGGATGACCCGTTAGCTTTGGGCAGCGCCCTCTGGTCGGACTTGGCGAGGGCAGCAATTTTCAGCCTGTAAATGCCGGTGCCGCCCACCTAGGTTGCTCCGGAGATGCTTTTATGTCAAACAGTAATAAACCGTACATGACAGCATTACCCGTTACCATCCAGTTGAGTGATATGCTGAGCGGAAAAATTAAAGTACCTTTGGCAAAATAGCAGTATGGTGGTCTGCTTTAAAAGAAGACAGTGGAGTCAAGTATATGCTTTTGTCTCTGAGGATGAGTTCTGACAGGAATCCGAAACGTCAGGCTAATAAAGCTCTTGCCCCAGCGATCGTGTCTCCTTCCTCAAAATAGAGTACAGTGTTATGGAAGTGCGGTAATCCAAAATATCAGCAATTTAAGCGTCCGTCCCTCGCGTTGACATAATGATGCCGGTTCCACATTCAGCTATATTCGTTTAAACCCTTTGCAGTGCGTCGGAATGGGGACCAACGTAGATGGTCAGCGTGTACCGGCAAACTAGTCAGATTTTTTGATGGCAGCACATAGACAGTAGTGCGAGAATCGGTCACTTCTTTCAGAATTCAAAACGATGGGGTGTTTGTAAAAGACTAGCATATAATTGGTTTAATCCCTTGAACGAAATAACATATGAAGAAGTTCAAATACATAAAACGAGTTCAAAATTGTAGCACCGACAGGAAAGCATCGTCATTCTTCCCCAGCCACACCCCCTCCTAATTGCACACAGGCAAACACCCGGCGGAAACGAGTACATATTTCGAAAACAGCGTAATCTCCGTACTGCATTAAAAGCAAGAAGAAAT
>CACRXP010000263.1:733645-748373 GCA_902702965.1 Spirometra erinaceieuropaei
GAAACAGTCGTGACATCTCTCTGAACACCAATCTACATACGGGAATGGGCGTTGTGCTGAATACACTAATCGACTGCGTAGGAAAGCGAATCAGGACCCAATGATGAGCATGAACCACTTTCGTCCCATATGCCACCCTCGGCGACAGACGAAAGTGAGGCTGCAAGTCAGACAAGAAAAAAACTAAAAGTAAACGCCCACATGGGAGGGGCTGACTCAAAATTAGCGCGTAGGCGGTGGGGGTGAAAGAGGAGACTACACAAACAGGAGAGGACAGTGGTTAGGAAAACACTCACCCGCAGATAGGGCAAGCTAGTCGGGGCCAGACGGCTTCACGGTGCAGATACGCTTCCATGTCGAACATATCTACGTGCTGGCAACCGACGATACGACCTGGAACCTGCATTCGCGTGCGGAAGACTGGGCAGATGAGGCTGATCTCGGCAATTACTGGCTGGATGGACGGCTGGTTCGGATCGAGGGGAGAGCTGGGGTGCCTGCTATTCCAGGAGCTGAGGATAAGCTGGCAGAGCAGGCTGGGGGCTGCCGGCTGACGACGTTGGAGGCCCTCCAGCAGAGCATTGAATGCCGGCATATGCACCATAAAGGCGGCGAATTCATGCGACTGCGGAATACGAGGAAGACAGACACACACAAGTTATTGGAAAGGCCGATACTTTTTAAAATCAACAAACAGAAAATGGCGTTTGGAGAGGTACTCCCACGTAGAAGGAAGCAGCTGTTCACCAGAAGGGAGCCGCGAACTGCTTCCACCTAAGAAAACAAATCGGCGATAGCACAACGACGCAAAGCAGTCCAAAGCCAGACAAGACATTTGGATGAGGGACTAGGAAACCCCTCGTAGTACGGGTGACCCGGCGCTAGTTTTTGGGAAGTGCACCTATTTCCGTGTATTAACCCCAACCTTGCTACCAATTTTGTCCTAGTTCTAATCTCCCCGAGAATTTAGCGCAAGGCCACCTTATTACAGGGGCTCTGTTCTCGTGTCCTACCAAGCAGACTTCAAAACGCCGGGAGAACTCAGACCGGAATTGGATAAACACAAATTAAAAACAGCGATCTCCCGAAGGAACCTGCAGTTTTAACTTCATTTTGATTCGATCTGGTTTTCTGCTGTCTGATGAGAAACCAGAATGAAGCCGAGATTATTGGGCCCCGCCACCATGACTTCTTTCCTAAATCACAATTGCTGAAAAAGTCTTGTAAAGACTCCCTCGCCAGTCAGGATAAGATGATTACAAGCAATGTCAATGCCGGGTTGTGGAGCAGAGAATAACTGCGCGACAGCAATACCAAAGGGGGTGCAAGGGGCGAGGTTGAAGAGTCTGAACGGCTACCCTTTAGTCATTATTAGTGGCCAAAACTCACGGTCGGGTGGTTTCTGTGGTAAACGTCTACGCCCATCTCTCTCGGACAGACCAAAAAGGGGTTACTGGACTGCACAGGACTACTACTGTTGTCACGCATAAGGACGAAAAAGCCGCTAAATTATGCTACCACTCGCACAGACGCACACAGGCCGCACTGTCCGACGGCGCGTGCAAAACCACGCGGTCTCGCGCCATCATCTAAGTACCCACAGACACACAACAGCCCAGACTGACGGACACTAGCGTACCTACTCCGGGCGCAAGCATCGGAGCCACCAACATCGGCCACTTACGCACGCGTTATGGACACGCGCGTTCTTAGTCCCCCCTCATCACTCGGTTTGCGAGAGAAGACGAGGGAGCGATAGGTGACGAATCGGTCAGCATTTCGCACCCTCACCGCTCCCCCTCCCCTCCCCGGGCGAGTGCCCGCGCAAGGAGTGTGCGTGCGTATGTGTGTACGAAGGCATACGCGGACGGGCGACGGCGATGGCAGCGGCAGCACACGAATGGCTGTGCAGTTCAGCAGCAGCAGCAGCAGCAGCGACCATACGACGCACGAACATTCTCTGCTCGTGCCTCTGCGCGAGTTGGCAATGAGAGATAGCAACCACATATACTCATCAAAACATTACATAATTGGCACTTGGTGGCAGAAAGAGGTGATAAAGCATTCCAGGGAACCCCGGAAGATGAGACCGCTTGGTTATGGGGCTAAGCGAATTGTCCAAAGGAGGCGGACAGCAGGACGGTCTGCAATGAAAGCTGGCTGTGAAATGGGAGGCTCCATGGTCAGACGAGACAGTAGTCTCGAACCCTGCTGAGGTACTGTCATTAGGCACAATTGCACACTGTGGGCATGCCAAATATTGTTCACAGGCCGTCATCCAGGGCAATTCAGGAACCATCGGACGGAGTTCAGGAGAGGTGGATGGAGACATCCGGATTCGAATCAAGGAAATCGCCCCTAATACAATTTGACCCACGCAACCAATGGCCGGAGACCGCTAAACGGGGTTTATGAACGACCGGTAGAGCTTCCGAGGGCCAATGTTGCCGAGAGGAGAAGCAGCGTCCATCTAGACTACTGCGGAGATAGTTTTCCGTAAGATAAACACATTAACAACTTTGGTGTGTTCGACATGAACTATCTGCTCCACAACTGAGGGGTATGCTACGTTCAAGTTACTGTTCTGAAGGATGTGCTGAAGGTCAGTATACCCATTGAGGTTTTGCTAGCTTATTAGTGACACTTAGCGCAACGTTAAGAACTGACTGCCTTACCACAGCAGCAGCCAGACAACCGACCGTCACGGGTGACAAGGTGGGCACAACCGTGACTTGTGCGCGAATGGGTTTACAATGAGGCACGCTTGCGATGCGTCCACCCCATCTAGTCGCCCAACGCCCCTCTGCGCTCCGATGACAAAACAAAGTTAAGACAACCGAAGATGCGCGTGGACGCAATGAAATGACCCATCTACACGCGTCACACACGATCTACGTGTTTCGGGCCCTAACTAGTAAGGGGTATCTCGGATCTCACAGTAGAATACGCCACAAAGGTAACAGTAAGAATGAGCCTCCGGGAGGGGCGGGAGCTGAAAGCAATGTCTTCCACAAATGGGTCACTGGATTGTCCTAATCCGACGAAGATCCGTCAGAAAGTGAGTCAGGTGGATCCTAGATTGGTTTATTGGGAAAACCTGCTTGGACAGTCAGCTTTATCTATCAGAATTGGTAGATTCCATACATTGCAGCAGGTCAGGTGGGTAACTTCCTCTAAATGTGATTACCCTTGCGGATCTCGATCGGGGCCTCATACCTCAGGTGGTTAGGGCGTTAGCGACACCCAAGTCTTGCCCTTGCTGTCGTGGGTCCGTATCCCAACAAAGTCGACGAGTTTTTCACAGTTGGGCCAGCGGCATTATTCTAATCTGCCAAAACCCTCTGTTACATTCTTTTATCTTCTCAAAGAAGAACATGGAGACTGATCATCCACAACGGTCCTCGAAATGGCAGCCCAATGCATAAAAGACAGAATTGTACATGAGACAAATAAACTTAAGCAAGTTGTAGTAACTCATCATCAAGGCGTGGGAAAATGAACATGCCAAGGAATTCGGGGGCGGCCAAACATGAGCCTGTTTTCTGACTGCAAGCGCAGCACCTTGTTAAGGGTGCACAGATGATGATTGAAAATCATTTACAGGCTATTGGTTGTCCGCAAGACACAAGCAAGCTGAGTGACACGTATACGCTCGATGACCATATTGGCATCCTCACCAACTGAGGGCCAGAATAATGTTGGATGAAGTGATAGTGGTGCAAAAACAGAGGACTGGGAGATAGTGTTACTAGCCCTCAGAAATGACCGCCCTCGCCGTCTGGCAGAAATCGCGGACCTTAAACTGGTGTGTCGGGCGATGAGGAAATTATAAGAAAGTATACTCCCTTAAAGCGGCCGTCCCTATCACTCATCGGTGGGTTACTACTTAACTGGGTTTTCGGACAATGGGGGATGGGGGCTACAGTCCGTGCGTGCTGAGCGAACTTGTCGAAGACCAAGGAGATCTAGAAGAAGGCCTTCCCACATCAAATAAAGTACGTTGTCCCTCACAGTGAGATAGAGCAATATTGATAGACTTAAACCAAGCCAACACCTTTATTCAAAAGTGGCTCAAAGCGGCACTGAAACGCGTAAAAACGTAGTTCACTATGGAATAAGTATTAGGGCAAGGGATCCAGAGGGGGAGCACACTGAAAGGGGACCAACCTTGAGGCCACTGCCAACACCAGTATTGCCAGATGGGGCTTGGAAATTAGGGTTGGCTGACATGGACAGACCGTTGCGGGCAGAGAGGATGAACTCTAGGGTGTTGCGCCCGGCGCGACAGAGGTTTTTGACACAGCACACTTTGTGTGCGGGCTGGCCGTCAACGGAGGTGCTGCGATCGAGGTTAAGCAGGGTGCCATTGAAGCGGATATTGACGGCTTCGTCCGGCCAGTGACAAACCTGCAGGGGCTCACTGCTTAGATGGCTGCACACTACAATGTCCAGGTCCAGGCGTTTAACAATAGTGTCCAAGTAGTCCGCATTGATTTCAAACTCGAAGCTTCGCACTTGAAGGCCGTTTGGAGAGCGGTGCGACTGCTCCTCGTCCATTTCCAGGACAGCGGGACCCCAGAGGTTGCCGTTGGTGATAGGACAAACCAGGCGCTCCTCAGTACTAGACGTGGATACTAAGGGTTGAAAAAAGACATTTAAAGATAAATTTGACAGAGTCAGGGCCTCCCGAAAGCAATGGATTCAGAACAGACACATTTCAGAGATGGGTGGAGTTGTAAGACGGCATCACGACAGAAGATAGGAATATGAAACCTAAGGCGTTAGTGGAACGGATAAGACGGTGTAGGAATGGAGCTAGAGGGTCCCGGCTACACAAATTTTACAATCGCGACAATAGTCCCGAACAAAGTCCATTAAAGGGTGGTTTGCGCAACTACTCAACGCCAAAACAGATGAGTAGGAAAGAGCGGATTCATAACTGAAGCGTCTTTTTGAAAAAAAATGATTAAAAAAACACTGTAATACAGTAAATGACACCGACGCCTGCGTGCCGTGTAGAAAGGAGGACGCAGGCATCCGCACAGGATAGCCCCTTTACAGACAAGTCGACTGAGTTTCGAAAGTCCCGGAACCAGTCACAGAGGCCCTTCGATTTCGGGTTGACAGGCCACTAAAATAATTATGTATCCTCTTTAGAGTTTGTTGATCTCCTCTGGCGGAGCAGGCTTTTTCTACTAACCAATGCACGGTGGACTGAATCACGCCGGCGATCAGTCGCAGAGGATGACACGATCAGTAGGCGGCAGATCTGCGATCGCATGAACGCGCCGTTTCATAGCGAAATCTTAGTGTCTTTCCAAAATGTAGATAATTCATACATACTAGATAAGTCTAGATGAGGGCTATGAATCAACAGCTGTTACTGCTCTTTTCAGCAGAATTTAACGCCACGGCCATAGTTCTTACACCGTATGCCACTAACCACGGGCAGCGTAGAAGACAGTAACTATCAAAAAGGATATCCGACCTGACGAAAGTAACTGCTTTCTCCAACGTGGACATTAGTTGGTGCGGCTGTGTCGCTTAGGAACTGGGACCGAGAGTTCGCGTATGTGCGTTCATACCACTGCTTGGGGTCAAGTTCAGGCTTTAGTTAGGTCTTCCGAAGACACCCTCAGTTAATTCTAGAATTTTCTGGTTGGGTTGGTTCAAACAAGCCAACAGAAGGATTAAGATGACCACGAGACAGCAGTTCCATTAATGCAAAAGAAAAACACAAGAATCCACCCCACTCCCGGGGGGCAAAGCTGAATTGAAATCAGAAAAGGGAGGCTTTTTGTTCACTGCTGACAAAAAATGTCAAATGTGAGAAGCAGGCTAGTAATGACACACAGAACTTCAGCATAGAGCGCGTCGAACAGCATGATCAGCTGGGCGCCTTGTAGCGACACTGGCGTTTGCCGTGTTGGTCAGCCTGCAGGACGGATGACAGGCGTTCCGTTTTCTTTCAGAACTTCAGCCTAAAGCGCTAGGATCAAAGAATAGCTGGACTCGAATCCACTCTCAGGTATTTTCAGCCTCACCTGTTGGCCACAACAGATGAGCCACGATGGCCATTCGAGACTCAACGGCCTTCATCTGTAACACTTTCCACAAAAACATGGACACAACTGAGCGGTCGGATGCGTAGTCGTCGCAACCTTGAAAGGACGGATTATAGGTGCCTTGCCGTTTCAGGGAAATTATAAGCAGGGAGTTGCTGTTTGCTTAAGGTAGCCGGAGGAGAACGAATATGAAAAGACAAAGCCGTTGAGTAATATCGGATGAGATCATAGTGATTCCTATAGACCTGAAGGCAAGAACTACAAGGACACTGATTCTATAGAAGGGGAGAATGTGATTATGGTGTTTTCCAAAGACGCTGATTCTCGACATAAAGCTTCGGACCACCAGGCGGGAAACTCGGTCAGAGAGCTCGCCAAAATCGAAGCCTTGGCAGACGTGTGGAATTTGGCGAAATGCTCTATGCTAAGCAGAGAGATCACTGTTCCTCGCCGAGGACAAAACGTAAGCAAGGAAGCAGTGAGTCAGAAAAGATGGTAAGGAAAATGAAGCAGACTAGTTCTGGCTTATTTTTCGGTAGACTAGTTGGGCCGCGGACTCACACCTGGTCTGCGGTCAACGAGGCAGAATGGAGCAGGCAGAAAACGATATAAAAAAAGAATTGCATGCGTGCCAGAAGGGAGACAGATTAGCAGGCTGAGAGTGGCTGGAAGATAGGCTGCAGAAGAAACTGTGAGAAGCAAAGTAACAAAGGGGGGGGAGGGGGCGAGTCATGAGTCACAAGCCGTAGAATAAAACGTAGGTGTGGCGGATGTAAGAGAAGCGTGGGAAGCAGGAACCGCAGACAGAATATGACACATGAACAGGGTGAGGTGGAGACAGAAGAGGTTACGACACGGCGAATTTCAAGGTGGATAGGAAGCCAAGAAGACAGTCGGGGGGAAAAACAGCAGTGGATGATAAAGGAGATCAGTAATAGATGTTTTATAAAGATCGGGACAACAAAGGAGGGGGAGAAAGTAGCGGGGCAGGAAAGTCGGAAGCGAAATGAGAGCGAGGTGGGACGGGGCGGCAGACCAAAAACGGCACGATACATGCAACAATAATGGTGGAAACAAAGAGCGGCTGGTTACCCGGCACAGGAGCAGCGGCGGTAGCGGCATGAGCATTTATGAGTTGCACTGGCGGTGGGCAGGCATCCGAGGGTGTGTTGCAAGCGGCGGTTCCATTTGCTGACAGATAGTTAACAGGTGGAGCAACACTGGTGTAGGGACCTAGAGAGAGGGAGAGAGAGAGGTGAAAGTGCGGTTAGAGGCCAAGTAGTCGCAGTCGGATCGACAAAACAAGTATAAGTCCGCTGCAGACGCAAGGATCTGACAGAACTCAATGAGAACAGATGACGTAGATAAAGAGCATGAGAAGGCTGTAGAAACCCGGCATGTCGATGCGAGAGGCAAAAATTTCACACACCGTTTACTCTTAGTTAAAATAGGAGAAGATAAAAAGCACACACATACATGCACACAACAGATATACAGATGTCCGCTCGTCAGCGCAATTACGATGCCGGCGAATTCTTCACAACAGCTTAGCGAGGAAGTCTGTGCTTGAGAAAGTAATGTGTGTGGGGGTCCTAATTGTGTACTTAGGTGGTGCGCGAGTAGCCACTGCCGGCTTTTCGTTAAAAGGAGGACATCACGCGGTACTTCAAAGAAGGACATCAGTAGGGTGAGGGAAGCCACCAGGCTCTCACACGCGCATTGATCAAAGGAGCGCGTTGGGACTGAAAGGCCACACCTCCAAAACACAATCATTGGTTTTTGCACTGGTTAAAACACGTCTGGTTTGCATTCTCGACCCTCTTCCGTGAGATACTAAGACACCCTGAACCATGAGGACTCTACTGATGGTGAGCAGCGATAACTTCCACATAAGAGCTGCAGATGTTACTTTTCTCGAAGGTGAGATAATTAGGCAACATGCGGTGTGGGTTATGAGTGTTTTGATTTCTTCACATTTGTGAGGGGTAGTCCGAGGTCCACTGGAATGGACAACATTCCTATTTGTAAACCACTCCGATAAAGATTTCGAACATCCACTGATGCGCGTAGATGGAAGCAGGCCGTATTGGAGGCCCACATAGGAAGTGCAGGTCAAAACGATTGCCTCCAGCAGAGGATACGTCGTTGGATTTTTTATGTGCTTTGGAGTGTTCCATGGCCTATTTTGAAATCATGTTAACGAAACAACAAAAAGACAAACGCGGCCGGTCCAGTTTTCCCTGTATTCTATGCCAAGCACGCCTCAATTGTCTTGTTTAATTTCCTTGGCAAGTTATCGTTTATAGGGAGGTAGTCGAGGAAATTGCAAAGGCGGAGATGGATCGAAAGAACAATGTGGCGATTAAATAGTACCCAACAGCAAACTAGTCTTTGGTGAGAAAACAGTAACGACTTCAAGAACAGACAAAAGAAGCCAGTTTCGAGAAGAAGACAATGACACCGAAAGCACGGATTGAAGTTACGAGCACTCAGCCCTGGTCTTCAACGATTAAGCGAAGTTACCGGCAAGCCGAACGGTATGGTGAGTAGACTGTGCAGCAGTTCGCAAATACGATGTGCGTGACCGCGGCAGAAAAGAGCAGTTCATAACCGGGCAAGAGATGAATGACAGTCAACTCTAACTGATAATTGAGGGGGAAATGCCGCTCGATAACACTATAGGGATCTGAGAACTGGACGAACGCCCCTCGACACGAAGGCAGTAGTGGGCGCTGAAGTTCAAAAAACTCATAATCTGCGGCAACAGCAACAGTAGCAGACATGCGTGCGAAATGCGACCACCGGAGTTGAATCAGTTTTGAGATATAAGAACTTAGTGACTCGCGAGCAGCGATAGCATCACCGGACTCTGGCACTAAAGTATGGGTATCTCACACAAATTTGCTGCTAGTAGCCGCTAGAAAAACCCCAACGATCGAACAATGAGGCTTCCTGGACAGCAAGTTCGCAGTGACTTTATGACATTCCGAACGCCGATTTTGACGAGGTCTACTGCGTGGCTCACAGCATAGCGGAAACAGGGACAGCGACTTTCGCAGCATCCAACACACTATTTCCTCCTCTCCCAAGTTAGCCCCATGTCAAGACAGAGTCAAGAAGACTGGAGGCGGGATCGGCGCATGTGGCTGGCGCGGCGTGAGTCCGCACCTAGGCGTGCCACCACATCCCAGGATTCCAAACGACAAAAAGGGGGCGGACGGCTCGGAGCCCAACTGACAGCGAGTGCCATAAAGGCCGCATTAAGAAAGAGCCGTTGCAGCCTGACTCTCTGCCATAAGAGTAGGACCAGGTTACCCCATCAGTTGGCAGCCTTCCAAGCCACGGCCGTTGGCTCACCGTGATAGATTTAAGCTCGCCAGATTGTTTATGGCGAGGAATATGCGCTGAGGCAGCCGATCTTACTCTCCTTTTTCCCCTTCTGGACGCTAGTCTCGTGTTCGACCTAGTCAGTTGTCTGGTACGGGGATTGGGAGCTGTGGCTGACAAAGTTAGACAGCTCATCTGCGCGTGCAACATACAGTGAAATGTTGGCCAAAATTCTGGAATGCGTTTCCGATTAGGGATTGTTACACTGCTTAGTATGCAGCATAACTCTATACGATTTCGAACTCGCCAGGATGTCGGCTTTTGAATGCACTTCTTTTTGACCTCCTACAGAAAGCACGCTCGGTATAAAATGGACTACTTAAGTAGAATGCATTTTTCCTATTGATTTCCAATGGACCCGAAAATTCAAATATATTTCACAGAAAACATGCACAAAAATATGCTCTCTTTTGTTCATTTGGAAGGAAATCACATAGTCTTTATATTTTATGCTCGAAGATGTGTATTAAGATTTTACAAAGTTTCTAATTATGAGATTTTTAAGACCGCGCGATGTTCATGCATGCAGGACCGCACATGTCCGTTTACCTACGCTCCTCATGAAATGTACAAGACAGTCCGGATCCATTGCAAAATTTCATGAACTCTATGTGATATCTTCTTAAAGGCATAGAGCAATATATGATTTTCCTTACGCGGAAAGTATGCACCTTGTAGACTGAAATTCCTAAACGCTGATGCAATGGCAGATCAGGTTGAAAATTATTCTGGAATCGGGAAGATTTTTTAAACCCTAAATACAGACTTTCTTTGGGCATAAAATATGAAGACAATGTGATTTCCTACCAAATCAGCAAAAGAAAGCATATTTTTGTGCATGTTTTCTGTAAAATATATTTGAATTTTTGGGACCATCGGAAATTAATAGGAAAAATGCATGCTACTTAAGTAGTCTTTTTTTTTACCGAGCGTGGTTTCTGTAGGTCAAAAAGATGTACATTCAAAAGACGACATCCTGGCGAGTTCGAAATCTTATAGGGTTATGCTGCATACTAAGCAGTATAACAATCCCACTTAAGAAATCCTTCCTAATCGGAAACGCATTCCAGAATTTTGGCCAACATTTCATGAGATCGGTCAAGTACTGTACACTACGCAGCTCCCCCCCCCACACACACACACACACACACAAACACACACAATACACCAGGATTTCAAAAGAAGGGGATTTGCGACTCGAACCTCATGTGCGTGCGAGTGTTATAGAGGTCACATTAGGGAGCCATTGGAGTCCAACTGTCAGTACACACAGGGAGTTGGCCGCTGAGGCTCAGTTGATATCATGCGCCTCTTGACACAGTTACAAATGGGTGATAAAGGAGGCGAGAGAGCAGGATGTGGCCTACGATCACAAAAACCTCGGCTTCTAGTTTACTTTTCAAGGATCCGTTGGAAGAGAATAATGCTCTCTGCCGGTGACATTATGCAGCCTGCCGTAGCAAAGAATTGTCAGTTGACTTAAAGAAACGGAATCCCTGCTGAGCATTGGAAATGTCTTGTTTGTCGAATTAAATCTTTCCAGCGATTCATTCAATATGCGACCTAATGGACTTTCAGCAAGCGCTCCAGGAGGGTTAAACAGTTTTGTATCGAACATGAGACAGGATGGGCACAGATATAGAAAATCGGCTATTAAAGGCAAGTCACCACGGTGTAACCACATGACGAAAGTGATCTACCACCAAACACGACTTCCATCGTCGTTTAGAGAAATTTTCGAACCCTAAGAAGTGCACAGTGAGATCCAGAAACCTAACCTCTTAACAAGCTGCCAACTGCAATGGTCAATCGGTATGCCAGGGTTTAACTGGGTTTTCGGACAGCCGAGGGGCTATAGTGCATACGTTATTGTTGGACCTAAGAACAACAACAGCAATATCGGGAAGGGAGCGTGGAAATCAGACAACCTTGGCATGGATGCAAGTAGGGCACCTTCACCTACGGGCAGTTGACAGCAAGTATGAGTTTCGAGTGCACTTGAGAAGGGACGGTTCAAGCACAACATGTAGTTTAAAAGTTCCCTTAGCGTTATTGGGACGCGGGTTGCCGCAGACCCCACATGCCAGTCGCTACACAGATAATCAGCCTCACAGTAAATCGCCGAGCAGAGACGTTAAAGATGTTCGCAGATGAATCGAAAAAACTCACTGCCGACTTTTTGACCGTCACATCCGACGACGTCCACCGTTTGCTCCACAGGAGGTGAAACAGGAACGGTGACTTGCGTGTGAGTTAGTTTATAGTGACAGCAGACTTGCGCAGCATCTACCGCACTCTCTCTTCCCCCCGACCTGGGACCCGTGCCAAGACAGAGCCCGGCGGCGGCGGGAAGGTGACACGGCTGAACTCGCACCTTGGCGCTCAACTCCACACTTATTGATCCACACAACAATTGACCAGGAGTTTAACCAACAACAGCAGCACCACAACTGATAGGAAAGAGCAGCACCACAACGGGTCATAAGGACGAGGATGGGTGGGAGGCCGTGCTCACGACCTGTATACCCAGTGAGAGCGCAAGCGTATCAACCGGCAGGGAACCAGGCACCAGAGAACTGCCAGCGCGCACCAGGCTGCGAGGGCCATGGTTTGCTGAATCATGGCATAGCAGACGCTCATAGACCCTTAGGCCCACAAGGGTGGCACGTGGTTCTGCATTCACCTGACGCATGCCCCAAACATGTACAGTAGGCAATACGACTCATGAACTGAAATGTCCGAAATCTGTATGCTAATTTCGGTGATCTCAAACGCTGTGAGTTCTACATAGTAGACCGACGCGTCCCCGAAAGTCTTTTTCTTATACAGAATGTACTTCAAAGTACTTTTATTAAGGAAAACGTTTACAAAGTTCAATGTTAATGACTAGCTCAGACCATGTCGGTGCATCAATGTTTGTTCTTCTACTCGAGGTATTAATCTAAGCGAGAGCGATTTACCAAAAGGACTTTCCCCATCTTGGAAATTGCTTTCTTTTCAGCCGCGTAAATCATGCATGATGTGAAGACGCATGCTATTTTTGGAAAATTCCGATCTCTACTTCGTCGTCAGTTTATGCCCGAAAATGCAATAATAACGCCCATAGACAACCATTTGTTCTAGAAAAGCCCTGCACTTCCCACGCATGCGAAAAAATATGCCAAAATGTCACCGCAAAAAAGCGCACCATGAAGCGACTAGTTTCCCATTTGAGAACTTCTGTGCGGTCCAGTTCCCCCCATTACGCAATTTAGAAACAAACGACACAGCAATATTTTCGCATCTAAGTGGCCACCCCCTGAGATGCGTTTATAATCGTAGGACGAAATCTAGAAGTACTCAGAAAACGAAAATGGCTCAAATATGAAAAGAAGGAAGTCTCTTCGCCTACGGCAAAGAAATTATCTGCGTCTATCGGAGAAGTGCACACGTAGGTCACGTGCTTCAATTCTTTCTCTGGCTGTACTTTGGGAGAAAATGAAGGACGGTGGGTATTCATCAACGAAATAGCCTTGTACAACAATTGTTCGAGAGAACATATTCGAGTTTTTTTCAATTGAGTGAGGGCATATTTATCTCAGGCTTTCGCGCTGGATGTTCATTCCCAACAAAGATGAAGCTTTTATGTCTGAGAGAGTCCATTAATATGACGCAAACAAACCATGCACATAAAAAAGGTCTGAGAACTCTCTGCTTGGATGGAAGCTTTAAAGAGTAATACTATGTTGAAGGTTTCGATGGACAAAATCCAGATAACCCAGCTTCCTGGGCAATCGTTTAAAAACACGGAAAATCATGAAGTTTTCTCTGGCATTCAAAGGAAGCCCAAAAACCTAACGGACGCCCGTTGCCAAAAAACAGCAATGTCACAAAATATACAGAAACTTGTTTGCATTCCTATTCTTTAGCCATTGACACGAATCTCGATACGTGACCCGATGAAAACTCTCCTACGACGACCCTATCCGCGAAACCCAGCGAAATAATATTTGTTGTGGCCGGTCTTATCTCGAGCAATACAATGGAGAAAATTACATCATCCAGTGGGGCCCCATAGCTCAGGTCGTTAGAGCGTTGGTTGTACTAAAGCCTTCCGCTTGCTGTCGTGGGTTAGAATCCCACCGAGGCACCGAGTTGGGTCAAAATGAATTATTTGAAATCTGCCATAACACTTATGAGTTACATGAGCTTAGTAGTCATCTGGTGGATTCCAGGTGCATTACTTAGGAAATCCCGCTTGGGCGGTCAGTTTACTGTATCAGGGTTTGGTTGATCCAGACGTTGCAGTAGGTTGGGCGGGTAACTTGACCCAAACGTGATTAAACTCGCGTCGTCTGGTGGGGCCTCGAAGCTCAGGTGACTAGAGCGTTGGATACACTAAAGCCCTCCCTTGCCGTCGTGTGTTTGAATCTCACCGAAGCACCGAGTATTCCACAGTTGGGTCAAAATGAGTTCTCGTAAAACTATGAGAACAGATGATCGAACATTAAGTATTTGACTACCTGCTATGTTTCACACTGCATTAATTCGTGGAGAGTACCAAACGGAGGACTACACGAAACGGTTTCATGAACTTTGTAGTGCTTGAGTTGTTTTATTTACTCATTTGCATGCAAGGGCAGGCTTTATGCATTCCTATAAATGGGACACTCGGGCTTTCGGCATCTCCGTTTTTCCTACCAAAATTGTTGGTAAGATATGGTTATGTAGCCCCACCTGGTGGACAGAATACTGTTGGGGTTGGGGCAACTATTTTTCAACCACTCAAAGTACAACCGCGCATTCCCAAGAGCTTTTCTTTTGCATACAACTACTTGACCTCATCGCCTGTGGTTCCCCCGGACCCACCTGTAAAAACTCCTATTACCACCGGTCGCGCATTACAGGTGTCTGGGTTACTTCAGGTGGGGCTACATAACCACATCTGACCAAATTGTTATTTTTAACCAACTTAGTACTACATTCAATATTTCCTTCATGTCTTCATTTCATTAAATGGGTGGTTTTGGCCGATGTATTCGGGACAATTGCTCATGGATTAGAGATGTTTCGTTAAGTCATGAATATTTTTTACGAATCGCGTCACCTATAGCGTATTTTCCCTGCGCCCCCGAGTCAGGTATTCTGAGGCGACAATTCCTCCCATTTGTGTGCCGCATAAACTGTAATTTTTCGAATACTACTACGTGCAACAAATCCTTTTAATTGCTCAGTGTGATCGAGTTACTGATGAGTTCTGGTGTCAGGGCTGTGCCCAACAGCAAAACGGTGCCAGC
>CACRXP010000263.1:752718-771957 GCA_902702965.1 Spirometra erinaceieuropaei
GGGGGTGCAGGCAAGGGAGGTGGGCGGAGGTACAGAGTTGATGCGCATCCAATCGCCGCCCATCGGTGGCGAGGGCTTAGAGGTGGGTAGTGGCATGCTGGACTGCGAAGTCAGCATCACCGGGGAGCCAATCAGTGACGAGGACGGCGGCGGTGGCTGTGGCGGCGGTGGAGTTACCCTTGGTGCCTCGGACTCGGACAAACGCTTCTGTACAGAGGCGGCAGCTGCTGCTGTAGCCTGCGCTGCAGCTGCCGCCGCTGCGGTAGCACCTCGGTTGGTACGGGCCGTGTTGCGCTGCTTCCCGGCAGGATTCTAAATAGACGAAAAGAGAGGACTGTCTGCAGAAAGGGGGAACAAGAACAGTGATAGGAAGAAGTTCATTCGGAGTCCACCAACCACCCCATGCCTCGAATTAAAACCAACATACACACGTTTACATGTCCGTAAGGCAACCATGATAAAGAGGCAACTGATGTAGCGGCTGTCTCAGGCATAACAATGGCCTGCTCAACCTGGCGTAACATTGGTCACCATCTGCGATGGCAAACATAAGCGTGCTCAATTTCAACATGCCCGTGGTCCATATACGGATTCTCAGTGCCACCGAAAGGAAGTTTATAAGTGCCTCACTAGCTGCCCATCTCGGTCGTGGTTGATTGAGTGTTCATTGCAGGAAAAAGGGGCGAAAATCAATGCGTCCGGCATTCACTAAAAAGGAGTCTCACATTGGGTGCTGGAGAGCATGAACAGCTGACCAACCACAAGACTGCAAAGCATCAAGCATAAAATAGCAGAAATAGACCACACACGAATTACCTTAAGGCATGAGGGCCTAATAAAAGTGCTCATGGATCAACAGGATTCGGCCGCTGACTTCAATGTGCCTGGTCTCAACAGCCAGAGATGAAAATTGACAGTGCTGAGTTTCCCAACCAATACCAATGACACCTCACACGATTTTACGCCGACCTGTCAAAAGGGCGTGGTGAGTGCTAAAGGAGATAAGGGACGATAAGAAAAACAGAAACCGATCGAATACATCGCGGATTTAAACAAAAATGGCCAGTAAGTTTATGGCCATTTTCATGTGTGACAAATTAAGGAAGGCAATACATCTCTGTCACCTATCAGAATCCGAGATATGAGCGGTACTACACGGTACTTCTGGCCTTCATCCGGGTCTAGGAAAATAACGTCGACGCACAGTAACAGTGGAATGCGCTCACAATACGCGTAAGAGGTAGCTTTAAGAAGCCAGATAAACGGAGAGCTCACGAAGCATTCCCCAGCAAAGATGTTTATTTCCATCTGCCACCTGCGCTAGGGGGTGGTGCCGAAAGCACCAAAACGGCAGAGCGCGTGGGCAGTTGTCACAGCAAAAAAACAAGGCTTCAGTCTACGGTGGGCCAAACACCACTTGACTACTGAAGGCAAGATGCCCGACCTAGACAGGAGAAACAACAACTTCAAATACGACCTAATTCACCAGACCGGTGGGGGTGGGAGGGGGGGATGGTCTGGGGCGGAGGGATAACACAGGTAGAAAAGCCTGCACACACGATGCCGAGCGTAGGGTCGACAGCTGATCATCATCCAGGTGGTAAGCAGGCTGTCTGCTGAGGACATAAACGGGGACTGACCGAGATGGTGAAGGTTGAAGTGGCGAGCCACTGGTTGACCCTCTTCGTGAAAAACATGAGTGGGGCAAAAACACAGATGATTGGATGAGGCCAGCTTTTGCGCGGGGAAAAGCATAGTGGAAAAGGGAAGCTGACGAAAAGCATCACAATCGAAATCAATTCCACAGATTTCCCAGAAGGAACGCGTATTTCGGACGGAACAAAGTGGCCAATGACTAGGAGTAACACTTAATCACCGTCATAATATTTATTGAAAGCTTGAGCCACGAGTAAAAAAACAAGACGTTCAGGGAACTAACGCTAGACTGTAATAAACCTTTTACAAATGAATCATTATGCAGCAGAAATATCGACAAAACGCCTTTCTTGGCTTCTGGCAAGCACCTATGCCGGGAGTACGGCATAACACCTTTGTCATATATATATATATGTTTCGAAGAAAAATGACTCAACTGGGAAATTTAACAAACTTTATCTCGTAAATTTTCGACGCAGGTTCCCCAGATCGTCGTCAGACATGTAGAAAGCGTGAAAAGCTGTAATAATTCAAACATGCACGAAATGCGAGAAACCGATATATACATATATATATCAGGGGGGGGGGACGACAGAGTCTGGGGGAGGGATTGATACGGAACGGTTTCGGGCTTGTTTGTCTTCATTGAGTCAACCATAACCCTGACCATCAGCTGGAAGCGGAAACACAAACATGCGCACAGACACACCTGGCGCAGCTGATCCACCACTGGGGGCTACCAGATGGGTCATAAGCACTTCATCGAACCGAAGTTCATCAGTACCTCGCTACCTGCCATTCTCTGTCGCTGTATTTATTCACTCAGGCATGGGCGCACACCGATCCACTGGTTCCCCGAGGCAAACAAGCTTCGTATGGGTGATAGAGGTCACGAACAGGCAACCACCTATGAAATTTACTTTCAAAACAGAGGTTGATGGACAACTCCCATTTTTGGGTGTCTTTGCACGTCGAAAAACTGATGGGTCCCTTCACACGTCAGTTTATCGCAAAGAGGCACATTCAGAGGCCATCCTACATTTTGAGAGTAGCCACTCTGACTCTTACAAACGGAGTACAGTCTACAGCCTTCTAAATCCTGCCAAAACTCACTGCTCTGATGAAGCAAGCTATCGAGCAGAGATGAAATACCCATACAAACAATTTTACAAAAATTGGTACCCGCATGACTTTGTACATCAATGTACGCGGTACCAGCCATTTAAGGAGGAAGGTACTCTCAGCGTTACGGACGCCCGGGCACCAAAACCAATCACCGGGCGAACTCTCCAATACGCGAAAAATCTATCTGAACTAGTTGAAAAGCAACTAAAAAACTTCAGACACACAAAGCACACCAGCCGGCAATTACCTTGCGAACACAGCTTGTACACCATACGGACAAAATTGGCTACCTCGGTAGACAAGTTGCTGTCCACAAGATCCCATGTGCTAGTTGTGATGCCGTCTATTGTGGCCAGACTGGGATATTTGTCTCAACCTGTAGACATGAATATCCGATGGCGGTAACGAGACGCGACTATCTATCCCAAGTGGCCATGCACACGCTGGACACCGGGCACAAGCTTGTGTGGAGAACACTCACATTGTAGGCGCCTGTCTAATAAGGAAAGGCCGCGAATTCCTGGAGTCACTGCACTCAGGTGAGGCATGCATCAATCGGCATATCGACCTAGATGTCGCACACAGAATCATTAAGAAAAAAGTTAAATATGGCGCAACCAATCCCGAAGAGGTGACTAAATGCAAATAACACGTACTGGTACAGACGCTGACTACTCGTAGACTCAGCCAAGAAGTTGACTGTTTTTGTACACTCAGCCTGACAACGAGCTGGGGGACAAGTGCTGGCAATTTACAGAGTAAAGTTTCAGTTTCGCAAAGAATTTCCTCTTCCTAAATATATACATATATATATGTAGATGAGATGATACCGTCAAAGACAAGGGAGACCGGAATGGCCATTTCTGGCTTATTAGCCGTCATCAGCCAGTCGTACCCAACCCCACTGATGAACTTCGGTTCGATGAAGTGCTTATGACCCATCTGGTAGGCCTCAGTGGTGAACCGACTGCGCCAGGTGCGTCTGTGCGCATGTTTGCGTTTCTGGTCTCAGCTGCTGGTGGTCAGGGTTATGATTGGCTGAATGAAGGCAGAATAAGCCCAAAACAATGCTGTATCAATCTACCCGCATTCTCTGTCGTCCCTCCTCGCTGCTATATATATGTATGTATATATGTATGTATATAGATGACGACGCGGCCGTTGTGACACAGTCATTAAATGTTGAGAGTGGGCAGAGGAGATGTCTGTGGCTGCTGAACAAGACCTAAGTACACCTTAAAAATGGCGATGCCAGCCACCATATACTGAATGCTAGGCAATCTGCATGTGCAGTACTCGTCCGGTAGGCTTGCTGTTGGCGTCCGACCATGAAGGCTAACCGTGAAATAGGCGGACTTTTTGTCCTGATGACCACGCGAGCGCGAACGGGCGGCAACAGTGCTAGCAGAATGCTGAGGACTGACACTCGGCACACCCACGAAAGGTCAGACACCGACATGGAAAGTGGCACTGAACTGCCATAAAATAAATTCTTGCCATTTTTGCTTCTCGAACCGCAGAAATGTCCGGAGTTGTGCATTTAGATAGCAAAAAAAATGTTAAAAGTGGACGAACCCCAGTGACTAAGACGGCATGCAAGTAGAATACAAAATCACCTGAATAGCTACTGACAAACTATCCACAATCTACCGACAGATAAAGGGAGGCTGAAATAGCCATATCTGACTTGTCAGAAAGACCCAAGGATTGCAGACGAGGTTTTGCCAAAACACCTAGCACTTCGGGCGTCCCTTACTAAAAAACGACACGTACAATCAGCCAAATAAAACCTGACATAGACAAACAAAACAACCGAAAAGTTGTCTTTGGTCGATGATAACTGAGTATAACGAAGACAAGCAAAAAGACCGTTCGTCGAATGAAAGACAAATTTGTCTGCTATACCGGTTAGAGGACGAGCTAACGAAAAGCAAATTTGACAAACTCGACTAACGATTGGCCGTCCAAGTTCGCCAATCGGTGAGACTTCAACGAGCCGGAGAGCTCGGGTTCCACAAAAAAACTATTTTTTTCCGCCGGCACGGTGGATATGCTACAACGGTAAGACGTCCTTCAAAGGGGAGGGGAAAGCTGGAAAGACGAGAAATTACACAATCCGCAAAGAAGTGGATAGGATTACTGAGAAGGGAAAATACGGAAGGGTAGTCGTAGATTGGGTGAAGACGCTACATGAAGGCGACGAAAAGCGGGTTAGTTGGAGATTGAATTAGCTTTGACATGGGTATCACACCTTCATACATCGAAACAGTGCTGAAAAATAGCGCTGCTAAGTAGCCGGGTAAAACATAAAAACACGGATAATGTGGCACAAGCTATATCTCGGCAGGGAAAAAAGGCCTCTTGGATTCTAAACTTCATGAAGACGGCTAAAAAATTAGATAACCAATCATGATCAATGTTGAGGTGCGATCAAACAGATAAAAATCATTTGACGACTTGAAATGAATGGACAACTGGAAGGCTAAAGAGGCGAGGGTTCAGAAATGCTTCCGGAAGGCAAAACAGTGTCCTCATTCTCAAACTTTTAAAGGGGGGGGGGGGGAAGAAGTTTCACACTTTTTTGTTAAACAGACACCATTGCAAGAAAGAAGTTCGATGATACGGAGCCAGAGGGTGTTGCAACGAAAAACCATTTGCACAGGAAAGAACACGTAGGAAGATGTGACCGATCAGGACCACTTAAAAAAACTCGATGACATGGGCAGAATTCAGAAACTATAATGAAGAAGGAGGGAAAGAGATAGAGGATAGAATGAAGATTTGCGATTGAGTTGCAGCGAAGAGTCGACCACATTCAAAGCCAATGGTAATGTGCACTGTTTGTCGCAGCAATGACGGTTACAGAATGGCTGAGGGAATTCACTTGCCTGCGCAAACAGCAGCTGGCAACAGGACTGGAATTCAGCTGTGAAGGCGTAACACATACCGGCCGAATCGATCATGAATAGGACTTCCTGACTGAAGTCAACACTACTCGTATGGTTATCAAGGGGCAATGAAATCGATTGCAAATCGACATCTCTGGGGTTGACAAGTTTAACGATATGATCGCTGTTGTTGGACAGGTTGGGGACGGACCAATATGGTGAGCGGTAAGGTCATTCAGAGAGGACCCTGTCTGCAGGCTTCTCCAATGAAAATACTGACGAATCAGGAAAATGAAGTGTCAAACCACAGGCTCATATAACTGGCGCCGAGGGGATGATTGTTGAACGCGGCCAGGTCGCTGGCCAGTGACGTCGACCGGAATTGTAAAATGACAGCCAATGAAGATGGGGCCAATGCAGATAGGACGATGGAAGATGGTCAATGAAGAAAAAACCTGATAACAGTCTTCAGCCCCAGACGTTTGCTACGTTTTAGTGTTCAAATGACCTTTCTTTGCCGAGCGCATACTACTCAAGGATTTGTTGAAGAAATAAAAAAAGTGCTTTAGCTTATGCGGCGGAAAATTGGCATCTTATAATTCGCTGCCTGGAATTATGCTGGTTAGACAAAATGTCTCCGTAAATAGTGATTTTTTCCTCTCATACTTTTAGCAGGCGTGCAGATAACGAAGGCGTTTTACACAAATCAAGAAATTATGACGTTATATACGTTGACATGCTTATTCTTGATAGTAACTGTTTTCTCCGAATTGGCTAAAGACAAATCATAATCAACATATTTAACATACAAACAGCAAAACAGACGGAACACATGCATATCTTTTACGTATGAGTTTGCGGAGGTAATTTCTCAACGACAAGGTAGCCCAAGAGTACTGACGGATCATGTTAGGGCCATGTCCCCTAAGAGCTCGCGAAGCAGGCTGAGAACATAAAACGATATGTCGGTAAGACGTCAGAGGGTCTGTTTTTTGAAGTGTATGACGTCATTAATGCGAGTGACCTTTGCAAATTGGAAAATCGTGTCGGAGTTTTTTTTAACAGCGAACCGAGTAGCTTCACGTGGAAAGCGAGTCACGACCTCGAAAGGGCGTCCCATCCAAATAAACCAACATTAACGAGTACCCGCTCTCGAGTGTCCCTTTTGGATAGTCTTCTGGCATAAAGTGCGGTGCGCGGACGAATACTACCTTGCCGCACCTGAGCACAGATACTTCTACCCTACATAAATCAGCTCAGACAGTGCCGCTTGAAAAAAAACAAGCGTATTTCGGAGATGAGTAATCCTGAACTGCAGATCTAGGGTTTAGTTTCATCGGAATGATAGAATGGAAAGTAAGCCAGCAAATGGCACGTAAGAAGCACTGGCAGGTAATGAACGCACGCCGAGATTCAGAAAACATCATATGAAATCACAAAATTTACTCAACGATTATTTCAGTAAAGAAAACAACTCCAATTTGCCTCAAAGAAGGCAGCACGTCGGCTCACGGACGCGAATTTTCTCAACCATATGCGTAGCCGGCATTGGAGGAAAAGTAGTCTGAAGAGGACGAACTGAAATTTCACTCTTTATATTCATCGTGTGAGAATCGAAATCCGTTACTTGAAGGTAGTATTTCGGCTTTTAAAAGGCGTAAAAAATGAGGCACGTTTCGACACTGCATTTTCACCTGCCCCTGGGGAATTACAAACCATGCACCATGTTGTTTGCTTAGAACAACTTAATATTTCCTTTATAGGCTCGTGAAGGAGCTTCCTGGAAAGCTTCGTGCTCTATGCCTGATGGGCGGCACTGTTGGTACACTAAATGCCCCGAGTCTCGAAAATGCTCACAAATACAAATTATCGCAGATTGCGAACAGTGCCTTAAAAAGAGCAGGGAAGCGGTCCGTACGACGACATGAAACCGGTCTGTTGGACAGAAACCTCACATTTACCATGGTGACTGGTAGCTGCATCCCAGACGAACTAATAAAGACGGCCTCAGAGGCACATGCGATAAAGGCACAAAAACCTCTTCATTGACAAAACTGGCAACTGGAAATTTGCCAAACTTGTGCAAAAACATACCAGTCGTAAACTCCGTTCATAATTCGGTTCATTTCTCTAATGCCTTTATTCCGGGAAAACCGATGAAACAGGGCTCTGTCAATAATAACCTGCAAGAACGCTCGCCTCTGGTCGTACATTCCAATCGAAGCTGACAGCAGCGAGATCAAAAAAGGCGGATACGGCAATTTTAAGGAAGTAAGCTCCTCCTTGGAAATCAAGAGGTTAACCGGTTACGTCACAGACAAGCATCACCCCCCTTGTTGTCGGAGTCCGAGGGGTCAGAAAAATACGCCCGGACTTCGCGTCCAGACACAAGTTCACCCTTGACAGAAAAGGTGCCAGAAGCCAATAAAAAAAACAATGCATGGAAATTTCGAAGAGAAGTTCAGCAGGCTCCGATGCATGCGCCGGCTTCATCTGGGTACTATTAGGGAACGAAAACAGGGATAGCGTGTGAGAAGGGACGCAGGTCGATGAACTAACTAACGGGCACACCCAAACGCCTCAGTATGTCCTCTAACAAAGTTGCGAGGAGGGCGCAGGGCTTAATTTCTGTCTTCTGAAAAGGCGGACGTCTGGGCGTCGTGTGGACTGTACGGAGAAAGAGTTGTGCTGCATCGAAATTTCTCCCACCTTTCAGATCTATCACGTCCAAATGACAAGATCAGGTCAAAAAACTGGGCGTATGCCACGTATCGAAACCGATTATGTTTACCCGGATGAGTGTCCAGGAGGAGGCCTTAAGGTTGACAGACCCACAGATTTAGTGGTGCAGTGAATGCAGGCTTTCTCCCACGATCACATACAATTGGCAAGGCTCTATCCATAGCGATCTGAGATGAAATCCAAAGTAGTGACCTGTCACACATACACACCCGTTTGGCCTTTCTTTGGGTAGAAAGCAGCAGCCCAGCCAGGGTTACAACACTACACAGAGTGAAGTTGGTTTTTATGCAGCTTGGCAGGCGGATGCTCTAGAAGAACAGACCGCCTTCTCCGTATTCCCCAACCTCGTCCCGAGCGGACAATTGTCCTATAATTCGGCCTTTTTGTCTGATGTGAATTGGAGAAACATGGGGTATGATGTGGTTTGGTAACCCCACCCGAGGTTGGGGTTAAGGGCTAGGGGTTAGTGGTTGATGATGGATCCGAGCAGGAATCCGAAACGTCAGGCTAATAAAGCTCTTGTCCCGGCGATCGTGTCTTCTTCCTCTTCTTCTTCTTCTTCTTCTTCTTCTTCAAGGTTAGTGGTTATGTTTAAGGGTTAGGGTTTAGGAATAGGGGTTATATTAAAGGGTAAGGGTTAGTGATAGGTATTAGCGCAACTATTTCTCAACCATTCAAAGTACAATCGCGTATTCCCAATAGCTTTCCTTCTATGCATACAACTACTTGACCTCGTCGTCTGTGCGTTCCCCGGCCCCATCTGTAAAGACCCCTATTACCACCAGTTCCTTATTAGAGGTGACTGGGGTTTGTTTACTTCAGGAGGGGCTACATAACCACATCCGACTAAACAAGGATAACATCCAACCCCAAATGTGTCATTTCGACTGCGAGTATGACCTCCAAACACTTCTGTCTCACCAACCCACCCGTAGTTTTTCCCACAAAAATTGCCCAACGATAGTGATCATGCCTCACTGACTCGTGGTTCGGTCCACACTTGGTGGAGCAGCCGTGGAGCCTCGAAGGGAATAAACAACAGCACGTCTCCGGTACGCTACGACGAAAGCGGACCCCCTCGAGGGATATCCACGTTACGCCCATTTTTTGCACAACTACAGCTTATTACTTCATACTAAACTGAAGCCGTAATAAAGGGCGGATCGGGAACATGGGTCGGAGGGACCGTGGATCGGGAAATTTCACGAGGGCAGGATAAAGAGCACAGTTGCCAAGGTACCTCTTACACTTAAGAATCCACGATAGGGGCTTTAGTGAGATGAACATGAAGGTCCTGGGTCTAGGTAAGACAATTGCCTTCGCTGCGTCTATAGGAGGCAACATGAAATGTTCTCCATGCGAGGATGCTGATTGATGAAGTTATTTTCACGGTGCGCAGCACTGCTAATTTTATGAAGTGTAGAAGCACTAGAATTTCAAATTAAAATCTTCCAGAGCTGAAGGAAGTCAGCGTCATGATAGGCCGAACATTAGTTCCCATGGGGCTCTTGCCGGTTAAGCCACTCACGCATACGTCCTAATCAGAGTTTCCACACAGAAAACTACACTAAAGAACAAAATGAGTGGAACTGGTGAAATGTGTTTCAGTGAACGACACGGTTCACGAAGTCAGGATGACTGCGCGGGGAAATGATGACTAAAATGTATGTGTAACAAGTTATATGATCTAGACAAGGAAGTTTTGACTTTTTTCCGACAATCCAGGAGACACTTGCATCCCACAGGGAGAGAAAATTCCCCTTTTTAGATTTCAAACTTGTTTGAATAAACTTCCGTCAAGTCACATACACACACATCACGTCATGAGTCTGGCCTTAGTGCGAAAATTTAAGGCTCTTTTGGCCTTTTCTTTGTTATTTTGTCCTGAATTTTCTCTCCAATTTCCATTTGGGCCCCAAATTAAACTGGGTGAGCCGTGCGTGAGGCGCCTGGCCTCGGTCTGTATTACCGCACAGATCCTTAAAAAGTGTTCCAAGAATTCAGCACTTGACACCCGAGTTCTGACCTTTGACCTTGCCGTAGATCGTGTCACGTGACAAGCTATTCTCAAGTTCACGAGTTTCCTTGATTGACTACGTTCATTAGGCCACGACAGGCTGATGGTAAAAAGCCCTGACGAAATTATGTTACGCCAAAATCTGTCTTCTTGGGCCCATATGCATTCCTTAAATTTCCGCCGTCAACAATCAAACAATGATCTAATATTAAAGCTTCCTATATATTATGTACACCCCGCTCTGCACTGTGAGGACTGGCAGCTGTGGGATGGGGTCACGAAAGGTGTCTACTTTGTTTACCTCTGCAATTTTTACAGAAGCTGAAAAGGTAAACAACACCTGACAAGAGAATCCGCATAAAACTGACAGGGAGCCAGAAGCCGAAGAAGGCGCATGACCGTGCATACTCGCCCTCAGGGGTGAGAGAAGTTGCCAAAGTACTGAGGAGGCTGAGGACATGAATTTTGCGTCCTCTGCGAAGGAGCAAAATCAGCGTACAACAGCGACGACTGATGCCAGCGAGCACGCACGCGCACGCGAGCGTGTGGGCAGGTGCGGCGGCGGCGGCGGCGGCGACGGCGACGACGATCAACAACGGCGGCAGCAGCAGCAGCAGCTCAAACACAACAGACACCCACCACATATATATGTATATATATATATATCTGCACAGAAAAGGCGCGGGCACAGACAAACACAACACTGCGCAGCGCAGCGAACTCGTTTGCTGCTGACGCCAGCAACAGCAGCAACTACCCACTCACGCCCGCCTCTCCAACGGTGCTTAGCTAATTGGCGCGGGATGAGAAGGTGCAAGTTGCACTAGAGAGACACCACACAGAAACACCGCGCACACGTCCGCGTGCCACAGACGAAGGGCAGCATCTGCTTACAGGCGACACGCTGTCGCCTGTAGGCAAGACGCGGGGACGAGGACGACGCCCGCTTTGCCCGAGCGAGCGTGTGGTGGTCGGTCGAGCGGTGGCCGCAACGGTAGGCAAGGCAGAGGTCAACAACAGCAACGGGCATATGAGAGGACAATCCTACGCGCGCGCGGGCATGCACGCACACACACGCAGCTTCCCCCTCACTCCCGCAGAAACTCACCCTACGGGGGCAGACCTGAGCTATATCCTCAGCTCAAGCAAGGGTGGAGTGTTGGGGGGTGGAGGAGGGCGGACGTTTTGCCAGTACTACTCCACCACTGGCAGCTCGTAGTCACGCGCATCGATGAAAATTAGCTTTTCCCTGTTCTCCTCCTACTTTTGGTCTGCGAGTGTTTGACTGCTGCTGCAACGCCAACTGTAAGCGTTCGAGTTCATAATGACTTATGGCAGCGGCGACGGAGAAGAGGCGTAAGCATGGACACTAGTCGGACCAGTGCGAGTCGGTATTCAGGACTCTGGGAGTTCATTACACCTACACATGAATGAATATGTACTGAGGGGTGAGGATACGTGCGTCGATTACAAATTGCCATTCTTATTAATGAGGAACGGCCTACGTGACGTAATCTGGCAGCTGCGGGTATTTCACTACTATTGTGAAAAGGCGTTTGGATTCCAGAAATGGTCCTAGCAACCTTGTCGAGGGTGCGCACATGCCAACTACCGATAAACCGATAGGGACGAACAGCTGAGTGCATACCGCAGGTTGCTTAAGAACAAGACATCTTTCTAATGCGGACCTTTGAGGGACACACTGTTTGATATGAGATGAGGGGGCATGTGCCAGAAGGCAGAAGTGTGGCTACGCAATCGCAGGCAACAGTAACGATCAACCGGGCACACAAGGTATCGCCGGACCATGTATGCGTTAAATCCATATGCAACCTCTGCGGATCCAGTCTGATGTCATTGGAGAACCCAGGTCGGCGCAAGTTATTTCCAACAACGGCTTACGTGGCTTACGCATGCATCTGGACTTTTAATACTTGCCCGACGCCCATCTAGGCTTAAGCCGTTTTCAAATACGGCTTCTTGCCCAACAACAGCAACAACAGCGAAAGGATAGGATTGGTCTGACCGGGTAATGCGATGGCTGTCACTAACTCAGAGGGCTGGTAACATCCGCATGGGCTGTATTGCAAACAAGAGTTGCGCATCATCCACCGCACTCGGCTTCCCACATATATTACGTTCCGGTAGCACCAGGTCCCCAATACACGAATGCGTTTTCCTCCATAACCCGACAAGGTTTCAGGAGTTAAGTTGCCGTTGTTAGATGGACATATTGGCCGCGCACGCGTAGGTTCGCCAATCGACAGAAGGTGTTCACGGAGTACGGTCGCTGCATTTGGCATATCTTCATGAATGGGGAGAGCGTTGAGAGTGTATGGCCCCGACCAGGCGTCAGATGCCATTATGAATCAACCAAAGCGACTACTCGTCACCATCACCACGAAGAGCCGCGTGTACCAGGCATCTGTACGGTCCGTGAATGCAGGGCTGAGGGCGTGGAAGGTGGGCAAAAATTGAAGGCATTTAACCACCGCTGTCTGACGGCCATCGTTCGAGTGAAGTATACGGACCAAGTTTCAAACTACACAGGCCGCGTTCGCTCCGACATCGTGAAGATATCCCAGGACATCCAGGGAAAGGTGGCTGAGATGGTTTGGATACGTTTTACGTCGACCGCCTCATGAGCTCTGTGTGGTTGCCCTCCATCCAGCACCGTTGCTCACCCAGGAGCGTCGAAAGTGGCTAACTCAATACCTAGCTCGACATAGCGCAGCAAGAAACGAAAGCAATTCATAGGCCTTAGGTACTCAATCTTCGTCCCTGTAGGAGAGAAAAAATCAAGTTGTCCAAATCCGTGCCTACGGATAACCACGCGCAGAGAGGTACAATCCGTGTGATCAGGCACGATCACAACTGAACCAGGCAAACGTAACCATAAATTCAAACACCGATCACCACCAAGGCACACTTTCCATCACTGGCCGGAATGATAGGGGGCCCAGAAAGATGACGGTCAACGGAAGGGTAGAAATGACAGAAATACGGTAGTGGTGGCGGTGACAATGCATGCGCAAAGTCAGTACTCTGTTACCGTTACTTTAACGGAGAAATTTCTTCGCACTTTCGTTGCACAAACCCCCTGAATGAGAACAGAACAAACCTTGGTAGCTTTAGCCCGTTTTTTCCGAGGTTCCGCCGCCTTCCGGGGAGGAGTGGAGACAAGGGACTCGGAGCCAAAAGGCGGCCGCAGACCACTGGGGTCAACTGTAGGCATGGGGCCACCAGCACCGGCACCACTGACATTGTTTCCTACACCGGAAACGGGAAAGCAGCAGGCGGCGCCAGAGGGTCGCAAGTGGAGAGCAGCAACAGCTGATCGCGGGTCCATGGAAAGGCGAAATTGGGCTGCGGATTGTGCGGCTGCAGACGACATAAAGAGACGTGGTTGGCCGCTGGTCGGGGACAACCCGGGGGGACCCAGAGGACCAAAATTGGCAAGATCGTGGTTGAGAGGGGCGCCGGCGTCATGCATCAAGTAGGTCGGTTGCTATTGGTATGGGGGGAAGGTTGGAAAAAAAGACAACTCGGTCAGAGATGGGAAGAAACTGGGGAACGCAACCGTTATAGCCGCGGTCAGGACAAATCCTACGCGTACAGACATTTAAGACGTGACGAGGCAGAGGGGCAACACGGGATCGCAGATGCCTCCCCCGACACGTCACTGGGCGACAACCTTGGACTTCTCACATATTTGAGACGTCGGCACCGATCGAGTCTTTGGTTTAGAGGGAGGGGATGTTTCCTTGAAAAAACGAAACTGCCCCTTCTCGCACACACACATACTTATTGAATGTGTTGGTATTTTTTGAACGTTATTTGGGCGGAGAAAGATTAGAATCGTGTACGCTACAAAGGCGGCCAAATTGTTCAAATTTTGGTTTTTAGGTACAGTTCCTTTGCACGAGTTATTTGTGCAGTCGACAGAGCGTTGGTTTTTGGTCAAGCCAAAGCCGTAAACGTTTTTGGCCAATCCGCCTGAAGCGTTGGGAAGGCAACCATTAACGTCAGTGTCATAGAGTGGGCGCAGACGAGGGAACTGTGTGTTCAGGTTAGATTAAGGTTGACGGTTAGTCAGCACACCTGCGTCGATGGTCGTCGCCGATGTCCCCAGACAGACCGTTCAGGGCGAGTGTCATGACAGAAGGATACCGGGGGTGGGGGCGAGAACTGAGATCTTGTCTTCGGCTGTCCGCTGTGTCCGAACAAGAAAATAGAAGCGCCACACATGTACTAACTGGAGAAGTGTTGGGGACTAAGCTGATGGCCGGTTGTCCTCAAAGTACTTATAAAACGCCTAATGGCTGGAAAGAGTCAGCAAAAAGGGCACCAGTCCGTCTAGACATCAAAAAACAGAGATGTTGATACAAAATGGAGTACTGGGTGGTCTGTCTGGGATGGATTCCAAAAAAGGTGGGAAACAAAAATAAAATGGGCTTTGGGCATGCAAGACCAAAACACTCTGATTGTGAGTGGTTGCGCGCTTTTTATATACGCCGTGGCCACGCGGACATGCGAAGGAAAGGGTTGTCACTGAAATCGGGGATGATGGAAAGGGAGGGTCTGCAACTGTCGAAATCAGAGGGTACATGAAAGGAACGAAGACTAGCTACGGATTGTGCACAGCCACCAACTCTGGGGAAAAAATCCAAGAGAACCCGTAACCGCCTGGCTATGAATTCACAGACCTACTCAACTAAATATACACCTGTGCTTGCCCGTAACGGGGTGCCCTGTTGTTACATTCGACAAAAACGAAGAACGCATTGGCATATAGACTACATTAGTTGGGGTGCACAAAACCTGTGAAGGTATTTAACCATTGCGTGCGTACATGTGGCCCCCCTACGCTGGACCAGCACGGGGATCAGATCAGCGTTGGGCACGCGTTACTGGGATGTGCATACATAAAGAATGCCATACAAGAGGATGAAGAGGGAATGTGTTAGATGCTGCACAAGCCTACTACCATTATAAACTGATTCACGCGCGAGTCAGCACCCACGAGGCTGTGGGAGCACATGGTGAACATTGTCGGTACGACGTTTGAACTGTCGGCACGCGTTGCACGGAGATCCAGGCCCCATCAGTTACTACGTCAAATATCACTAACACTCGATACGAAGTTGGACAGGCCAGAGGCGCGTGGCAAGAGAGAGATCGGCACCCAGAAAATTTGGCCCATTCCTCACCAGAATAAGTCTGCCACACCCATGACTACAAAGACAATGCTAACAACCGTGGCTCAGAAGATCTTCAGCGTCAGGGGAATATAATTCTTGTTCAAGTGATCGTATCGCCCTCTCCTTTCTGCAAATAGCCGTTTTGCTTCTATCGGGATAACCTGACTCTATCCAGGACTGAAGATGAGGCTGCGATTGATCCCTCACTTGGCCTTAAATGGTATGTTTTAGACGTAGGAGGTTCGAGATCCCCTCGATAAAGGCTGTAAGGGCGCTGTTAGCGACTAGGTCCGGTACGGACACCCACACGGTCTGCTTGATTTTGTCAGTCACCGTGAACTTGCCCTGAAAAAGTAGTGGATGTAGGCCTGAAATGGGACAGATTAAGCGCAGGTCTGGCTCACAAGTTAACGCGCAATTGACCACTGCATCCTCTCAAGAACAGTGGTGATCCTTGCCTTTCCCGATGGATAAACGATCAGGCGCCCTCACGATGGCCTCGTTTGCGGAAAGAAATTTAACGGAAAGAAATTTGAACTCCAATATAACTACAGAACAGGTAAAGTGAGAAACGGATGCGTACCTCACCCTCCCCCCCCCCTCCCCACTCGCATGAGCAGCACTTTCCCACAATGTGTCTACTACTTTCGTTTGTTTTCCTTTTTATATATACTTAGAAATTCCACTGTTTTTCTCCTAAAAGGTCCACCCGTAAAAAAATCCCTATTACCAGCCACAGTAGAGAACGAATGCGTGCACACACTCCCACCCCCCCTCCCCCCAGGAACTACGTCCCTAAAAAGTATAATTATTTCGCTTTAATACGTTAAAACAAGCATACTGTGCAGAAACGATTTTTCTCCATTCTGTACAGTTAAAAACTCCATGTATCCTCTCTTACAAGGGCCCCACGCGTGAAAGCCCATTATGCCACCACTCCTGTATCACAGGCAGCTCTGCGCCATAGTTCTCGGGAGGAGTAAACATATCCGTTTTCAATATTCTAGTAGGCAGAAAATTTTAAGTTTCAGCATTCAGAAGTCGGTTATGTAATTGATTTCTGCTAGATATGTGGAAATCAGGTCTGGGGATCAAACGCGAGCATCTTCGGACCCATGTTGGCTAGATCCCCTTCCCCTAATCAGCACATCAGCCCCGAGATCACTGGGTCACTGTTTTAAGCCTGACAGAACAACCCTTTAGTCGCTGTTCGGACGAGCTCGTTTCGAAATAAGGCAGTAAGTGAGGCGTGGAAAGCCACTATACGTATTTAGAAATTCACGAGCGAAAGTCCTCGTTTTTGGAGCAATGGTGAGAAACATGGTGCTCCTCGAATAAAGCCACACTGGTATGCAGAAATGGACCGTTAGATGGAAGACGTTCCACCCACACCCACATCCGCATACTAGGCCAAAAACTGGATGCGTTTTTCGTCATATCTCCCATCGATCGTCGGCCTAGTGAATGCTGCGATCTCATTCCTTCCGAATTTTTTACGTACCAGGTGATGATGATGATGACGATGATAACAGCGGACGATACCGAAGGAACGCGATTGATCAGAGCGCGCCAGACCCAAAACATCATTAGTATCATCTTCCTCTTCCCCTGCTGAGCAAAACAATTACCGTGGTGATAACTGAGTGGGGTCGGGGGGAGGGCTGGAAGACTACAGTTACCAAGCCTGGGGACAAAAAGGCTTGGCAGTTCCACAAGTGTGCGTGTGTGCACGCTACGAGGCCGATTTCGCCGAACAGGTGCAAACCTGGCACGGTCTTGATATATGCGTGAACGCCCCTCGCCTGTGCGCCCGCAACCGTGCACAGTTAAGATAAAAAGGGCATTCGAAGGCGGTCAGATAGGCAGTACATTCTGCCGGCCGTAATGAGATTTAGGAAAGGGCCAATACTGCCGTCTCAATTCAAGTAACCGACGTCCATCACATAAAGTCAGACATGCTTCCAAAATAGTGGAACTAATTTTCTTTATTCCAGAGCCAATTATAGGGTAAAGGAAAGTGATGGCATTGCGCAGAGTGGGGAGACTGTCGTTCATCTGTCCTCGAAATCCCCAAACGCTAATGCAGCGGCTGATCTGGCTCGATATTATTCGGGAACTAGAAAACTATCTCAAAATCTAAATATACCCCATCTTCGAGTATAAAATGTGAATATGACGCGACTTCCTACGAAACGAGTAAAATGAAGCAAATTCTTGTGCATGTTTTCTATTAAATATATTTGAATTTATGAGGCCATGGAAAATCAACGTGCAAAAATTCCTACCACTTATGTAGTGATTTTTTGTCGAGTGCGGTTGTTGCGGGTCGCAAAGAAGTGCATTCAAAAGCCAGAATTCTGCCGTGTTTGAAATACCATGGGATTATGCCGCGGGACAATTAATATTACAACCCCACCTAAGTAATCTTTCCTAATCAGAGTTTCGGTTAACATTTCACGAGATCAGTCACTCACTGTAAGTGCAAAAACTGCACGCCGAAATATTTCGCAGTACACTAATCACGGCTGAGGATGGCATATACTTACCGTAGTGCATTAACCGGAACAAAATAAGCAGAACGAAAAAAATGTCTTAGCGTTTGCTTTTGTAATACTAACTTGCCGAACATTTCTCCCCCCTTCCCCTCCAGTTTTTGACTTTCCTTGAAGCTTTCCGTCATAAGTGCCGCCCTCTCGCGCCGCAACTAATGTGGGAAATCGGACTGTTTGGGAACCACTGACCCAATGTCACACCAAGGTGGGACACGTTAACTCTGACCAGTTGGTATCAGTGCTCCCAACCAGGGAAGATTGCCCTGCGCGATTTTCAAGCAAAATGAAGATTTTCGATTGCAGTTGATTCAGTGCGAATCCGGAAGAAAAGTCTTGAATTCGGTTGGCACCGAAGCAACTTGCTCGAGTCGCAGGTCATTTTGCTTGAGCGCAACAGAACTCACTTCCATAATACAGGCAGGTGTGTGTGTGTGGTCAACACCCATTTCAGAGACTGACATTTTACGCGTTCATTTTTTCTAGATTGGAAGCAGCGATGGATAAAGTTAGAGAGGAGTGCCCAGGCGGCAGGGCGAATAATCCAGCACAGGCCGCTAGGTGGCTTAGTCGTGAGGTTTGCGGACGACACAGCAGACGAGCGCCAAGGTGCAATAATGAGGCCTGTCATGGGGGTCTAACCAAATGGTGCGTAGAGCATGTGCACAGCACGTCTAAAGATCCGAAAGGGCAGTAGAAGTAGTAATAGCAGTTTAAGAATAAGTATAAATTAATTTCCAGCCTGACTGGGAACATCAAACTCCTCTAAACTGTATACAATCCCGTTCTTGTATTTCGGCATTAATCGCGTTCTTCCATGCGCTTTGGAGCCAACATAATAGACCTGTCAAGCAATCAGCATTCCTACCTTCAAAGAGTGCGAGGATCAGAGCACTGTTTCCCTCTGACACACTACTGTAGAATACAATTGCATTTGGGCGATCTAAAGACCAACACAGCATCCAGCCGCAGCGTTGTGTACAAGCCGGGAGACTGTGACACACTACCGATAAGCGAACATTCGTCAGACTCCGGAATCAAATTGTTGATATACGGTGCCT
>CACRXP010000263.1:779733-790232 GCA_902702965.1 Spirometra erinaceieuropaei
TAAGACAATGAGACAACACGCGGAGGCGATTTAGAGCCTTCTATAGCGTCATTCCGACCATCGCGAACGCCGATATTCGCTGTGTGCCCTATGACGTGGTGGGCGCAGGACGATGGTTTGCGCGTGGGTTGGTTTGTTGTGATAGCCGACTTGCGCAGCATCTGCCACACTACCTCCTCCACCATCCCTCCCCACCCGAGTTCGGTGATAAGATGGAGTTGCAACGATCGGAGGCGGACTCGAGTACCACATATTTGGGACAGCAGGAGTATATTACCCGGGGAGCGACAAGAACTTGGCGAAATACGAAATAATCAGAGGGAGAAAGTCTATCGACAGCGGCGGCAGTAGCGGCCAGAAGTGAATTAACACCGGAAAGTGCAAGTGAAGAGTGAGGTGCGAAAACCCTAGCACATTTGCAGACCTACTGAACGTTATGCCCGACGACCAATAAGTAGCTCAGTCATCCCAGATCGACGTCCGAATTATCCCCAGGCAATTACCCATACGTACACGCAGCAGGATAGCCTGTTGTGGAGAATGCTCGGGGGGACCTACTCACCACGCATCTTGTCAGAGTCTAGTACAGAAGAAAATTAGCGTGTGATGTGCGCGTCCACACAAGCAATTGTTTGTTGTGGGTTTTTCTCACACTCAAATGATGAACTTGGAGGTCGACCTCGAAAAGCACTGAAACAGTCGACACTCTGTCCTAAATGTCCTTACCAGCACAGTCTGAACTATACACACATAGCCAAAAAGGAAACAGTTTCACTCCTGCAACTGAGACTTTTCAAAGGGGAAAAAATGTGCAAAATATTTAAATAAAAGTACTAACGTTGGCCGGGGGAACGGCCCAAATGAAGAGGCGCTGTGTCAAGTGTTTCAATTTTAGGCAGCCGAGGTGCGTCATTCTATTCAACATTAGGAATGCTGATAAATGGTGGGTGTTAAGCCCAAATTCAGCCGCTCCAAGTGGCGTCGTCTGCCCGAGTCCACGACCACGGCAACCAAAGCAATAAATTCTAAAAAAACGGTAGTGTCCCGATTCTTCACTCAGACAAACGTGGATTGATCCAAGTTAGTATCCCGTTCGCTCACCTCTTGATGACCTTAGGTCGGTCCACTTTTGCGTCACCTATGCCAGTGGACATCGCGCGAAAGATCATGCCGATCCTCAAATTCTTGAAGAGAGTTTGGATCATGTTTCAGAATGTCCAATAAAAAATTGCCTTCCACTGAATTGCCAGAAACCAGTTCAGTTTTTTTCCGTACAGGGCTATCTCTGATGTTCTCCCCTCCAAAATACCATCCTTCTGATGGTTGGTATTACTCTGTCCTCTAAACCCTCATAGTACCTTCATGCTGAATCTTTCTGTATTATGTCTAGCGTTAAAGTTCGTAATTGACAACGCTTAATCTAGTGATCTGAAGATGACTATATTTCTCGTCTGATCCTGCCATTTGGCCTGCTTCATTTAAAAGAATACTCCTACTACAAAACGTGCTCTTCATACGCTCACCTCCGTTGCAGCAGTGCGCTACCGGGGTCAAAAATTTGGCTTATCCAAGTTTCCAAGATATGCTATAACCCATTCTTTTGGATCTAATAGCTGCGAGATAGCGCCGCCCAACGTGGTGTGTTTTTCGTCATATTTTCCGTCGATCGTCGGTCTAGTGAATGCTGCGATCTCATTCCTTCCAAATTTTTGACGTACCAGAAAACCAAAACACAGAGCTAAGACCCAACTTGGCAGTCTAGAGGTCAAACAGAAATTTTCCGCTGGTCTCTAGCGTGACTCGATTTTCTGCCTATGGGTCATCGTGCCCACAGAGGTCTTTTCTTCCAACAATGCATTAGAAGAGCCTCGGCTAATAGCTCCGTATAGGGATGGAGAGGAAACAAACACGAGTGATGAAAACACAACGGCGCTCAACGGTAAATTTAACGAAATGCCCATGTAGAAACCTATGTGTTGCGCGCGGCGTTTAAGGAGGCGAACTCGATGGTGTCTGGCAATGAGCTTGATGTCTCTTCGAGGCCGTAAATTGACAAAACTAGATACGGACTGATGGCAAAACGATCCACGTGTTCAGGCCGTCGAAAAATCAATAATACAGTGAATTCGGGCGGCTGGCATCGGCTCGTAGGGTGAACGGTTGGTGGGGCGTCTACAGAGGAAGAAGAGGGCGTGGAGGGAGGTGGCGAAGCTACGAAACCGTGTGAGAAAATGCGGTTCACAGCGTTGATCAAAGAAAAAGGGAGCGGGAGAAGACTGCTAAAATTCAGGGATAATGGAAAGCAGAGGCGCAAATGAAGGCACAGATCGGAGCACTGGACAGAACAAAGACCCAGGCGGCATCATTAACGCCATCTGCAGTCAAGCAACTGATATTGCGCGCTGGCACAGGCTGCGGATCTCACATCGTAGGCTAAATGGACAGCAGAGACGCGCGCGCGCGCACACACGCACAACCGCGCACAGTAATTTCTAATGAAAGCGCGCGGCTGGGCGGCCTTAACCACGACATCTCTAAACTCGTATGCACGCGCGGGAAAAGCGACAGCAAATAAAAGTGATCGCATGTATAGATAGATACACACTGACGTATAATTACTAATGCCACTGACGCGAAAGGAGGACAAGATCAATAAGTTGTGACACGGGGCGGCATGGGCGCGTGGCAGAATGGTGGCTTTCATTGGCTGATAGTGCCAACCAATGGCTAGGGACTCTCAGGTGGGTGCAGGTGTCCGCCGGAGCTGTAAATCATGCATTGGCCGGTCTCAGAGCTATCAGGGCTTCTGGGAAGGCACGTCATTTAGGGGGAAAATGTGTCATACTTGAAATTTTCCGTAGCTATAGGAAGCGCATCGAGAGCTAAATGATAAATCAACTAGAGTTGACAAAGGTGATAAATGGTTGACCAATCGGATTTCGTACTCGGCACAGCACATTTAGGCTCTCCAGACAACCCTACGTCTCCGTGGTATCCGATTCCGTATGGAATAAACAACAGAGCTGCATATTTCACTTTAATACTAGTGCGAAGGATGGTGTGTAACACAACAAAGCCTGTGTACAGATTTCCCTCCAGGTCTAACTCCATGAGCTGGTTGCATGTAGCGACCGCGCCCGTTGACCTGAAACTATAAAGATTCCATGGCACGTTTAGCGTGGATAGCATGGTAAAAAGATGGGATCTCGTAAAATCGTGCCTCACCAAATTCAAAATCACTCAGTTATTTCTGATGAAATATGCTAGTCGGGGACAGAGGAAAAATCCTTACAGTTACGCTATAATGCCGTAGAAGATTGATGTAGTACGTGTCTGGCCTTTCAGCTAGTAGCCTTGGAGCAGACATGGTGCAAAAACGACTGTATATGACGCCAAATAAATTAGCAAATATGAGCGTTATAAGGTCAGCTCGACTGTAGGGCAGAAAAATTCCCGATTGATCAATAATGTTGGGGGCTGGGAGATTAACGTGGGCACCGACATTGAGGTCGAAAGCTACTTAGGTCTTTACTGCATATGGAAATACCACTTCCAGAGGGGGTGGTGTGGAGAGACCTGCTTCTAAGAACAGAACTCCTAGTCGTCTGCGGTCTCGGACTCACGCTCGAAAACATTACCAGAGAGGAGAATGGACAGCCGTGCCTATGGCACCCCCACTTCGTTGGATCCGAGCCGCCCCCTCCTCCATTTTGGCGTATAAAATCCTGACTGGTGTTCATTGTGGGCCAATGTGGTGGTATGCCTAGGTGCGGTTTTACGCCGTGCCAGCCACCTGCGTCTTCTCCCACTTCTGGTCTTTTTGATTCTGCTTTGACAACGGGCCCAGGTGGGTAAGTGAGAAGGAGCCTGGTAGATGCTGCGCAAGTCGTTGTCCTTGCTCTCACCCTGATGTGGAGCACACGATGGACATCGTCGGTAAATTCGCTTTCAGTGGAGACCGTGCAACTGCCTTACTTTTTGTTGTAAAATCAAAAGCGATAATGGTCCAGAACTGCTTCAGTAACTGATACGGGAGAGCAATACACGAGGCAGGGCTGGAGAACAAGTTCCGCAAACTGTCCGGCCCAACGTCTTTTGGAAAAGACGAAATACTGCATATCATGTCATAGATGCGGGGCACAGAGAAAGCAATGGGAGTTTCACGGCCAGAATCCTCATGCAACACAACGGATGCCCAAAGGTGTCATCAGGATTGCGGTGGCAGAATCCGTCTTCAGTCAGATAAGGCAATGAACAAAATGTAGAACTGAGCCCAGGTGTATTGGGGTGTAGAGGAAGACGACGTTGGTGCTGACAACGTGGTTACTCGGTGGAACGTAGCTGGTTCCCGCACAAGCAGTGCAGGGTGCAACTATTGCGAGAAGACAACCACTACACCGTATCTGCGCTAATGGTTTAGTGGGAGATGACCCCGGTATCTTGATGTCCCGCAAGTCTGAGTCGAGAATTCGAACAAGCAGCGGGCACTGATGAGGACTGCCTGGCGCCAGACCTCAGATATCAGAGGTCAGGAACGTTCACACCCCCTAGCTTCCAATACCGACAGCTCATTTACGACTGAGTAGTCCCGGTTGCATGCTATACAACAGCCCGATAGGACCACTAGGGCGGAGAGCATCGATTACCGCGGAAGTCGCAGGGTTTATCGTAATACATGATGTAGACATATTATCAGCAGTACTGTCGGTAATTTTGGGTGCAGGCCCGTCTCCAACGGTCATTCGAATTGTTTTTTTCATGGTTGTCCTCTTTGGCATTTCCGCGCAAACACCTACCGGCAGGGTAGCGGTGGCAACCAAGTTTATTCAATTGCTGACCCACGATTGTCGCGTCACGGTGCCGTCATGAGGTGCTGTGAAATAAGCACGATGACATTACCAACGAAAACAAGGGAGACTGGAATAGCCCCTTCTGAATTATTAGTCGTTCTCAGCCAGTCATACCCGCCCCCAGGCCCTTGTGACCCACGAGGCTCGAACCCGCGACCTGTTGGCTAGAAGTCTACCGCCATGGTCATTGAGTCATTGACAGGTCGTCCGGTCGGCTATGATAGGGCATACTGTAGTACACAAGATGGTCTTCGTGGCAAACATCAGCCCTCCGCACCTTAGCGCTATTATCGCTGTTGGTGAGCGACTGCTTAATCATCAGACCCGAGTAAATACGTACTTAGCAGTTAGACACCATTTAAAGCTGTCCCGCTATATATCACCCACAGACGCGCCGGGTAGTCAACAAGTAGGCTGACGGGTAAACCCATACCTCACTCCACATGAAGTAGGTTCCGCTAAACCAAATCGCATAAGAATGAAATTTGCCGTTAACGTCACATCATGGAGAAGTACGGACTTGGGCTCAGTTAGAAGGGAGGTCAGGCGGTTCCGATAGTTGGTAACCTTCCGAGCTACGACTTTTGGCTTGTTGTGAGTTTAAAAGACTCAGATTAATTAAGGGCAAATTGCAAGCACAAACAGCCCTACTCCTACTTTTCTCAGTCAGTTAGTCAGAGTCAAGCCAACTGATGGGCAGATAGGAAGGGACCAACATGGTAGAAAACCTCTGAGCACAGAGCCCCCAGCGGCCTCAACGGAAAAACGACAAACTGTCTTTTGAAGGACGCTGGGATTCGCGGGTGGCCTCTGTGTTGATCAGCTACTTTCTTACGGAGAAAGGACGCAAAGACTGTGTCCACATTTATTATCAGACGAAGGAATACAGCGGCCTCATTGACCTGAAATAAAGTTGGGCCTTCAGATGGATTTAACCTCCGCTATAATGCAGGGTGCTTTTGATGCTTGCGCTATGCCACACAGCCAGCACCCAGCATCACAACAACCGCTCACCCCCTCCTCTGATGGCGAAATCTTCCAAAACAAGTTTCACGCGACCTGAACCGGGTTAGATAAGCGCAGAATTCCAAAAGGAGGATGGGCTTGGCGAGTATTTTGATAAACAACCATCATGTCCGAGCGCAACCAGTAGGAGAAATCGACAGCGTTAATTTGCTCGGTTATTTGTGATGAACGCTGAGGAAAGGTGAGCAGTGGCGCGAGGAGCTTCAATGGCGCACGCAACGACTTTGTTTACCACAAAAAATGGTTCAAAAATAGCTGCAGTGAAAGACTAATCAGAGCAATAGGCGACAGGGCATACCCGGGAGGAGGATAAGGATAAGAGGAACTTTGTGACTGAAACCATCGGCGACGACACCTGGGGAAAAAACGCTCAGGCCTATTGAGTGACCTATTAAAAGGTCACTCGTTTCAAATGGAAGATCGGAGAATCGGAATCTTTCTTATATGCAGGAGGCGTCGTGATTTATACTTATGGAACGAAGCAAAGTGGTTGCCCTATTGTTCGACTACAAGAAATACAATATCTTCTGAGATGACAGTCAGAAAGGAAGTGAGACCTAAGACAGAGGGTTTTTAGTGCTGAGAAACAAACGCACCGTCTATCCTTTGATTATACTAACGAGAGAAACTACGACGAAGTGATATGCTGCTCCGGAATAGAAAAAACCTTCACGAACACAAACATTTGCTTCCCCCGATAACCTTTACCTACAGTAAATCAGTTGCAGCGAGAGGTTCCTCTGTCCAGCGATAAACGAAAGCGCAATCCTGTGACGATGTTTACGAAGACTACAGGGACTGGGGAGCCCGCTCACTCGAACGCGGTGGAGTCCTCAGCGCGATAGCTCGACGTGCAAACAGATATCTCCTTAACAAAGACTCAGCCATGAAAGGAGATTCAAGCGTCAGGAATATGAGCACACCAGAAGTAGTTATTAGACAAAAAGTTTTAAAAAGTAAACGTGTCTGGCGTGATCAGGCAACTATCCTACACAAAAGTTCTAAAAAATCGGTAGCGCTTGATATGTCTTACTCCAACCTCTTCAATTCCGGCTTAATCGGTATCTATTTAACCCAATTATGAAAAACTTAGCGGTCTCTGTGAGAGTCGAACCCCACAGCAAGCGCGAGATTTGAGTGTAGCCAACGCTCTAGTTGCTGGAGCCACAAGACCCCACCGGGAGGATGGCCGGCATTTGCTCGGCACTGAGCCGACCTGGCAGTCTGGCTTCTGAGATGATGCAAACAATCCCTAGCAGTTGCTTGCACTTCTGTCTGAAGAATTGTCGGCTAGATCGCAGTTGGTAGCCAGGACCCGTATTACAGGTGGCGGGGGGTTTGATTACTGGGGCCTCTTCTTGGGGTTCCAAAATCACATCTGACTCATTTGGCTTCCGTTTTACGTCTGAGGTTAGGAATAGGGTACCGGTTAATGGTTTCCGATTTTCGGGTTAGGGTTATGCCTTTAAACTTATGTTTTCGGACTATGGTTACGCTTACGATTTCGGTTAGGGTTGCCGTTAAGGCTAACGGTTAACGCTTAAGTTTGAGGTTAGGGTTAGAGTAGGATTAGGATTAAGGTCACCGTCCGCTTCCCCATTCCTGGCTACCACCTGCGATCTGACCGAATTGTCTACCCGTGCCGGACATAGGTCGGGATGTCACAGGGAAAACCAGTTGCTTAGACTCTAACCGTCCATTCGTCACAGTTTCGATGGTGCTGCGTGTGGTACTTAGGCTTCTGGGCATCCATAGGACTTAAGACAGCGCCTGGTAAGATTACTCATCTTTGATGATGACCAAAAAGGACATAATTTCTGAGTCCATCAGCTACATTCATCAGTGGCATTCCAACTCAATAAATCTCGTCAAACTGAATGATACAGGCAGTAAGGAGACAGTTTTCAAAGGTGGCATGGTCAAGTGTTCGATGTCGGTATCCGCACTCTGCACTGACGAATAAATTGAGTACAATGCGGAAGGCGCTTCCACCAGTCCTCTCGCTGATTTTAGAAACAAAAATGAAAAACTCAGCAATAGACTGGATGTGCAAGTACCAGCTTGACAAAATGCCCAAAAAGATGGCCCTTTTGATAGCTGATCTGCCTTACGTCAAGGTTAAGACGCAACAATCCGAGTTCGTCGCATTTAGGAAGTACTTCCACGCCGAGGATGACAACCCTAAGGAAAAGAACGCTCCGCTCCCAACCAACCCGAAATAAAACGATGGGCTGGTGTCATATGGCAGAACTAGTAAGAGTATGTCTATTTAGGGACCGCACGAAGAGGCAGTCGCTTAAACTTACCCCTCCCCATAGATGAAAACAAGTAGATCTCGTATTGAGTGGCCTGATAAAGTCCATCTACAGGTGCCAGTCGACGCACTACCTATGTTGTCCCAGAAATGGAGTGGGAGCGATTTTGCCGGAAGGCATTTACACGATTTTAGGTAAGGGAGAAAGCTGGAAAGACACGTCGGAGACCTAGTCCTCCTACGACAATGGGGAGAACTCGTCGTGGTAAAAAAGCCATATTTTCGAGGGGCGCTAGCTCTTGGCCTACTAGGCGCGATAGCGGCAATGGGAGCCGTGCATTGTGACATCGGAAAATTTACGGGTCTCCCAGTATGTGAGATTGAAGCAGAGGCGAGTCAACGGCTACCAATGGAGTGCCTTCGCCTTAATCATGTTCCAGACTGGGACTGAATGGTGCATGGGTCGCATTTTTAACTCCAAAAGTGTGGCGCTCATCTGGAAGGTGGAAAGGTCAAGTGATATTGCCCAACCGTAAAATGGGAGGGAGGCGATCGTCAACCAGAAAAACATACTTCAAGCCCCCCCCCCCCTCCTCCTGCGACAATCCCGGTCAACCACTCAGCGCACAAAATACTACAAAAAATGAATAAAGTAGGATTATCTGAGTGCTCCTGCAGCCCCCATAGTTTTTTGGTGAACTGCAGTGAATGGAGACTGTGGTGTAAGGGCTGCGAAACCTGTCTTAGCACGCTGTGCCCCGACTACGATCTACATGATCTGTCAACTACTACAACCCCACTTCTAGATTTGACCAATATGATAGACATCCATACTGATTTACGTCCACACAGCAATGGTTCCTGGTCCAAGAAACAGCAATAGTCAATGGGATCCTAAACTGGCGGGCCGGGAGGGGAGTGGACGATGACCTCGGTCTTCGGGCTCAGGAACTCCATGAAAAGATTCCTCAACCGAGAGGGCCTATGAAACTGCTGTAGAACGAGTCACGGCTTAACCGGATTTTCAGACGATCGGGGACATATGACTCGTGTAATCTAATTTGACCTATTTAGGGTGGAGAACATCGAGAGGAGAAATTTCCTTCTCGAAAACAACGCCAACCAGCGGCGGAATTGAGGTCGGTGGTTGAGCAAGCGATCGCTTGCTATTCGACTGCCATGAGACCGACTTGAGCCAAACACCTGGCTTATTTTAGGTCCGATGCAGCAGCGCACGTATTTTTAGGGGCAGAATAAACACGGCTTCGCAGCAGGGGGTGCAAGCCTAGTCACCGACATACGGAGTAGACAAACTGAAGACAAAGAACGCCTTCCAACATACCAACGCCCAAATTTCACTCGAAACCCTCGTTGAACTCAGATTAGTTAATTTTGCATGACTCACCATACCGACAGGACAGGTACTAGCTAAAAGTGCATTGACAGTTCGACTGTCGTTACCGACGATGCCCACCGCCTGCTCCACAGCAGGGTGGGTGCAGGGACGGTAACTTACGCGTGAATTAGTTCCAAGTGACAGTGAACTTGTGCTGGATCTACTACACTCCCCCCTCCCCAACCCTCCTGGGTCCGGTGTCGAAACAGAGTCGAGAAGACCGAGGGAGGGATCGGGCGCAGGTGGCGTGGCGTGAATCTGCGTTTAGGTGTGCCACCATACTCCTGGTCCGCGCATAAACGACCAGTTTCCCATTATCAACGAAAGGGAAGCATGCTCTACGCAGAGTGCTATTTGTATAAGGCGCCTAATAGACGTGGTTTCAACCGGACAAAAAAAACTAATGTCGAGTAGTTCCGATGGTCCGTTTTGGCTGCGTTGGCATCCAGACCAAGTGGCGATGAGCGAGCGTCCCAAAATCTAGGCAAACGGTCTTTTATCAAAGGAAAGTCGGCTTGATAACTTGTGTGATTAGTGGACCTCATCGCCATGTAATGTTAATTATCACTATCGGTTTTTCTTTTCAATTTAAGAAAGACAGCGAAAAGGGACGTTGCGTTGTTGGTGAACCGTTGCTTCCCGTGGTCAGCTGGTTACAAACAAACTATCTTCCCGTGGATGATTTTGTTTAAAATAAGGCCGCTTAAAGTACAGAATTTCTCTGCAAAACTCTGATACATCATTTCCGGAAATAATTTCATGGTGTCCTCCTCAACACGGCTCAAAGGTCCAACCGGCTACTCGGGAAAGTAAAGTAACGCACAGTCACAGACGGCACTAGTTTGTGAAGCGCACTAATCCTACACACAATATTGCCTCGTCTGAAAAGCGAGAATACGGCGTCAGGCTCAACATCCGATGCATGAAATGTCCAATGGAGTGGGTACTCTGGCTCGGCACCGGCAGACACCGA
>CACRXP010000263.1:790620-823152 GCA_902702965.1 Spirometra erinaceieuropaei
GCAGCTTAACTTGACCCACGATTCATTGTGTCTGGTTCAAAAGCTTGCTACTTAGTTAATGAGCAGTAAGGCTACAAACTCTACAAAGGAACGCTGGCCAACGCTGATTGTTCGGTCGATCCGATGCCAATAGTTCAGTGTGATATCGAAAAAGTAACCCGAGGTAATTGCATGGTAAAAGTTAAAAGGAGAACAAAAGCGCACGTTGAAACGCAAAATGGTACCGGATGGCAGTTTCTGAAGGCATACTTTCCGATCTTCCAAATGCATCAAAATACCCTGGGATGCAGATTCGAAACTGTGAGTGGTGGACCAGTTCTTCCAAAATAAACACATGGAGGAACTTTTAAGGCGGGCTCTCCCGCCTTTTTCCTTTGCTTCGCTTCAAAATGGGCAGCATTAAACGTTCAAACAAGCCGGGATCTTAGTGAACTTCGTGTTTTGCAAGCAATCTCGGACATATTTCGAAAAAAGGGACTTAAAAGCTCGTAAAATGCGGTACAGAGAAAACTCGGGCAACTCCAGTAGAGGCAATTGTAACTCTGGTGGTCGAGCAAAGGTTAGGTGAATTAGGGGATATTTGCAGTCGACAGTCTCAGGCGGACTTGACACAATCACCACCCAGCAAGAGCCAGATTGTGCCCGTCGCTGGCCGTCAAATAAGGTTCTTCCGAAACACGCACATGAATACAGGCATGGGCGCACGCGTTCTTGGGTGTACGCGCGCGCGTAGGCCCACATGAAAACAGAAGTAACGTCGGCGGTGGCAGGCGAAGTGCACGAGGCGACGCCACAACATCGCAGGAGCTGAAGTGACAGACATGCACGAAACCGACGAATCAATCCTCTCCTCCGCCTTCGCCGCCACGGCTTCTCACCACCGTGGTCGCCAGAATAGTGGGCAAGCGTACGTACACGCGACATGATGTACTGCTGCAGGTGTCTGTCGGCCCCAACCCTCCCCCGCAAAACGGGAATGCGCGCAGACGGGCGCGCAAGCACACCCAAATGAGTCAACGACACGCCGCATCACATCCGCAGGCGTTAAACAAAGAATCCGCTCCCTCCACCCCACCCCACCCCCGCTCTCCTCCACTCTCAAGTTCGCGGACATTTCTGGCCGCCCACTAACCCAGGAGATACCTGTTGGGAGAAGGCAATGCAAACGCGGGTGGCTGCTGAAGAGTACGCCGCTGAAACCATTGAGCTGGCGAAGGGAAGGCGCTACCATATATCGGCCAATCAGATCTGCTCGGTAGCTAGGGTATGCGCCAGAATTCGTGATACGGAGACCGAAATCGCTGAGTTTTCTTAAGTAGAAAACAATGCACGATAGCAAACAGACTTAGCGTGGAATCATTACATAAGTAGTGTTGATTTTTTTTCCCAGATATTTGTCGACTGTAGAAGTACATTTCTTGGGAAAAATACATATAATTATCAGTTCCGTTAGAATCTGCTTTTCTGGAATTTTTATGTATGAAAGTGCACAATATTTCGCCACAAAATGCGTAATAGTTAATACGTATTATTAAGCGTCCTGAGGTTTAACTTGGATATCCCGCGAAATTAGTTATAGGTTTCGGGAGGGACCCCCTGATTGCCGTGGAGCTGGATCAGATTGGGTTGCTTCTTAGTGCGCGTAATAAACCCGCATATGTATTTTTTACTAAAGTCTTAAACTGCCTAAGTTGCAATTTTTTGAAAACGAAAGTTTTCTTTCGCTCGAAACAGAACTCACAGCAGCATGCTCAATAAGATGCTATCCAGCATCTCCAAAAGCATAAAAAATCAACGAAAAACTACGCATAACTTGAGCAGGGATTTTTTTCGAAGAATCTGTTTAACGTAGGAGGCTGGGAGGGTACCTAGACAAAAGCCGGTACCTTACTGTTTCAAGGGTCTACTGCGCAGTAATGAGCCCTCACTTCGGCAATAAAGTCGATTGCAAAATAAACTCAGCGGTGCAAGTCAGTTCTTCACGAGCTTCGATGCCTAGAATGAGTAATTAATCAAATACTGTAACAGGAAATAGACTCGATAGCCATACATGGGTCCAAAACAACGCAGTAGTGAATCACCGGCTAGGAACCCGACAGCAGGTTGTGCTGTCGTTTCGTATAGGGCCCAATAAGAGTCCCTTTGGGAAGGACGTGTCTGCGCCACCTGTGGCGGGTCGATGGGCGAGTTTCGGGCCCAGAACAAGGAGTTGCAGGCCACTCCACCTGTGGAGTGCTGGCTTCCTCTGACCTTCAACTCGCATCCGCCTGAAGCTGTTTGTATTTTTTTCAACAAAAAAGTTGAACGCAGTAAATGCGCGTCTGGAAGGTGAAGAGCATGACCCAGTGATGCTGGGATCCGTGCAGCGCGCAAATGGCATTGCATGCGCAAAAGGAACGCGAGATTCCACGTTGCTTTATACTGATTTGTTATCAAACCCACCTACTATACTGCACAGCAGTAACATGATGCGGCGCAAAACGACCAGGAGGTGCCGTCTCCAAACACGAAGGGACGACAGTCCAAATCTGTCCCCCAACTGTAAGCTGCGGACTCCGATAATCTGGTGAGTTTTTTTTCGTCCGACTAGACAGCTGCTCTAATTGACTGGCGAGCATCAGGGAGGTAACACCCAAATAGGTATTTTGAGCCAAGGTGGTGCAGACAATCGTCATTTTTGGATAACAGAAATGCAGTTCAAACAGTGAGATGCCAGGGGGCTGTAAATGCTGGCATGAGGGTTTACTTACTAAGTGGTCATTATTAGGGCCGGGCTATAGTGCTCGTTTAGCAAAAAGGCCATCTACAGTTACGTATTTCCTTGCCATTCCGATCCTGTGCAAGTAACTGATGCGACAATACGATCAGACCGACCAGCGTCTGGGTGCGATCAATAAGACTTAACGGAAAATAATCGATCTCTGGAAGACAACCTTACTTCGTCCTACATATCGTATTTACAGTCCAAGGAGGCATGGGAGACAGCACGCGAAGGCGGCGGGCGCAGCGGAACTCGGACGTAATGGGGTGCAAGCGTTACATACACTACACAATCACCTGTCCTGAAATTGTACGCAAGTATTCATGGCTAATAAAGTTATCATATGGACGCGCACATCCAGCTTGGTAGAGGTCGCAATTTCATTTCCAGGGCTGGTAACTGACATGATAATGACGCGAGGATTTATTCCACCCCCCTCTACCCATGAGCCAATTAGGCTTGCCCACGGTGTTTCGACAATAACCTGCCACCGAAGTAAAATTACTGCAAACTCCTGAAGAGTGCAGGCTGGCAAGACAGGCCACGTTTTGAAATGGGTCAGTACTACTAAAATAAACTACAGTATTCAGTCGCAATAAACGCGTCGCTTTGTTAGTAAGCAGATGACGCAAGTAGCCATGCTCTGACGGTAGGTGACTATTTACTAATTCGCCTACCTGAATCAGCCAAAACTGTCCCCAGGAGGGGATTTGCTTTATCCGAATTTGCAATCACCAGAGGCATTTGAACACTCAACTGTAGAGTCAAGAGACAAATTACCTAACAGTAACTGCACAAAGTGTGGGGATAACACGGACAACTACAGATGCCCCCTGCGGGCGGAGATTCGAGCATGCAGCAAGGCGGTGGGACCAAAGTCAAAAGCACCTATTATTTTAGTTGTTAAAGTCAACACTTTTATGCCTGGAAGTGGTAGGCTCCAGCCGAGGCAGCATCAATAACACCATTATGGATGCTATCATAACAAACTCCAGAGGAATTCCTAAGAGTCGGGACTAAGCGAAGGCAAATTACGACCGCAGAGGGTCCTCGTTCAACTTCGGGAGTTTGAGGACACTATCGGAAATATGCACGCAGTCGTGGCGGCCCACCCTTCCCCTCTCCTTAGGAGCCCCTGGTGTCCAGGGTGCCTCTGATGGGAGCAGGCGTTAACCAGTTGAAAGTTTTGAGAGAAGGAACAAGACTCACAGTCGGAGGAATGCATATGTTGTTGACGGAGTGGTACATCGGATGAGGAGACGCATGGGGCAAGTTGGGGGGCACGTAGCGAGGATCCAGGGTGGCCGTTGGTGGGGCCGCAAGGCCAGGATTCGGAATGGGCGGGGGTTGTTGCACGATCCGCCGATTAGTAGTTGGCATGCCCGGCCCGCAATTTGACACCGCGGACGCGTTCAGTCCCACTAACTGGCCCGTCTCATCAAACTGTTGTTGTTGTTGTTGAGGAGGAGCGGGCTGGCCGGCCGGAGCCCAACACGGAGACACGTAATACCCTGGGAAACATTAAAAATATTGACGACTAGCTCACTCAGCCGGAGTTTTGTTTGCATTTGGAAGTCAAGCAGGTCGGCATGAGGTCGGGCCCGTACCTTGGTCTAGTGGGTCACGTTCACATTCAAAGCAGAAACAACTTACAAATTTCGCTGAGGGCCACCAACAATGTTAACCAACCCCTTTTCACCTGGCCACACTGGGAACGCGCGCGCAGCTTTGAATTTCTCGTTTAGGGGTCGGCCACGTGGTTTGCGTCTCCTATAATTCTACAACATATGCCCACTGCACTGCGTCAAAGCAACCATAGCTGTAATTCTTACTGACCTGGTGGGCTCGATACAGCCGAGTCTTCTCAGCATCGTACACCTCAATAAGCTTTCATTTCAATTGCAGGTAGTTGAGTATTTCAGATTGACGCGAGCGCGCATACCTCGATGCCAGCTTGTTTCGGTTCTGGGGAGGAAAGACGATGCTTATGACAACACATACACCTGACTCCCACGAGCGCATTCCGTGAAAAAGAACGCGAATACGGCTAAAGTCGATGGTGTCAGAAAGAAGTATTACTACTATGCAGGTGACATCGTCTGTGTCTGCTAAAGCATTGAAGCGACCGAGAATGGTGAGTTTGACCATTTCAACACAGACACAAAAGGACGAAGGTTCTCCTAGAGCCTGTCATTCACGTGGTCACAGATGGTCAACGTGGAGGAACCATCACTGAGGTTATATAACTCCCTTTCCGGAACAGCAGTCGGTCATATTTTTCGGGAGGATCTTAGGCAATTGTTCATTTAGGACAGTGAATGAAACTCCTACCCGTCGTACGTACCTGCCGCAGCTGATACATTCCACTTGTTAACTTCAACCATTTGTGCCTGTTTGGAGATGCGGATCTCGATGGGTCCAGCAGGACCCCAATATCCGGACTCGAGGTTGAACAAGGTCCTGTCAAAAAGGAGTCTTTTTCGTGGAGAAGCCCCAGTGGTAAAGCCTCGTCGGGAACAACAAGGCCGCACCACCACCGAACGCAGTCCTGGAACCACAAACAGTGATGCCGGAGCGGTGGATAGGGATGCCTATCCTCCAACTCAGGCACTAAAGGAAACTACCTCCAGACTGGGCTGTCCCATTCCCTCTCCCCAGTCACAGTTTAACCGAGCTTCCGGACGGACTGAGGACTATGTGCTCAGGCTGAGCCAGTCGAGAGCCGCTTTCCCGTCGAACAACATCCTGACCTAGTATCGAGACTAGGCAGACAACTAGCAAAAAAATAGGACACAGTAGGTTTGCCCGACATTAAGCCCCTGGTCACGCGCATACCACGACGCGATCGGTCCTCCTTCCATAACGGAGGCACATATCATGCACACAAACCCAGCACCGTTAGAATGATACATAAGTCACCCACACTTGCTTTCGCCAACCAGTCAAAGCGGCTACCGAGGTGTGAAAAACAAAGCAATCAAGCCAGTCAACCTGCTCGTCTTGAGCCCCCTCGCGGGTCGGCTAGCGTAATTACTCGGAAGATGACACCCCGGAGGTCGCAGATACCGTGGGAACAAGGCCACCGCATCCGACAGTCCTCTCACGGATCTTATCTTACGTTGACTATAGGGTGGTTCGAAGATCGCGCTGTAATTGTATAAATAGAAGCGGGGGTGATGGTCAACAGGAGCGTTTCATTCACCAAGAAGCCCGTGAGAAAAAAAAGACCCAGTTTCACCAGTGACAGTGGTTAACAGGCAGCCTGAATGCTGTCAAGCAGAGCCCGTAGAGCGGCGCGAATAAGTAGTGAAGAAAGTATTTAAAATCGATATGGCAAGGAGACACGTTTGAGTGAACGGAAGAATACATCTCTCATGGGTCGGATTGTGTTGATTGCTGGAGTGCATTAGTACATACATAAGTTGCAAAACAATACATTCCTTGACGTATACGTACACGGTTTCGGTCATAGCAATAGATAAAAAGCGTCGGTGCTGTTATCTAGTATAAGAGTGCAGAATGAAGACGGCATTAGCAATCCCCTATTATTTAGAGTGAATGCCAATATAGGCTTTTGTTGGTCAAGGGCTCATGCATATGTACGGCAAACAAGTCTACTGTAGTATGACACGGGGGCAGTTAAAAAAGAATGGAACAAGGCAAGTCAGAGAATAAGGCCAAGTCCACATGAAAAATAATTACGCATCAGAAAAATAAACAAGTAGGCAAACGACGGCACTGACGACGCGAAGGAGACCTGGAGCCAACTGGATTTCTACCTGAGGCGTAGATTTTTCATTTGATCGCAGCATTGGTGGTGGCAAGCCGACAGGGTGGAGTTCCTACTTGCGTGAAATTTCTGACTCATTAAACTACTACGGCTCATCAGGTGACTCGGAAGACACGTACTTAATGACTTGCCATACTGACAGCACAGGCACTAGCTGTGTTCCGATGGGTGTTTCCCAAGCTCGCGCATAAACTGCCTCACAAACTAAACAGGGCATCAGTCGGAGGACACAATCGTCACTGGGTTCTGAGGATCATGAGTCGCTGAACTACTAGTTTAAGGCGCGTACAAGGGGGTTCAAGGTTAATAAAAGAGAACAAGTATTAAAACTTAAAAACGCCAGATATCCGCACACAGGCACCTCAAATCAAGCATGTTTGTAACGGCAAGTAGTGTACGCCGGAACCAATGAATTCTGCGATGCAAACAAATAGCAGGCCTTTCTGACACAAGGTCACTTTTCAGAAAAAAAATAGTTCCCGTCCGAGGCAGTTTGTCAATGACAATGTGAAGCGGGTTTGAGGATGCTACTTTTTATTACGTCGACTCCGAAAGTTTTAAAAGGTGGAATTCTTTAGCACCCGCACTGCGAAATTCCAGACTGTTTCGCTGAATGTCGCATATGAAAAGTCTGGCGGTTGAGGAAGTAGAAGCTGGGCACTTGGCGAAAAATGACGATAGGACATTCAAAATGTCAGCCAGGCGGGTCTCGGAGAACCCTCGAAAAATCTTAATTCAGAAATCTAGAGCAGTGACCGGTCTATGCACTCTCTCTCTTACCCGACTCGATCATGGTGGCAGAGGCTTGCACAATTCGCTGTGGAGGCGGAAATTGTTGTTGCATCAAATGGACTCCGCGAGCGGAGGACTGGGAAAGAACCATCGTAGTAGCACCGGTGACGGAACTGTGAGGAGACTCGAGACCATTAGGCGGTGCGGTGTTGCCCGGTCCGGTGGGCCCCCCAACGACGGCTGTGTTGAACGAGGTAAGGTCGGCGCCGCCGTTACCGCCAGCTGGCGAGGCCGCAGCCGCCGCGGTAGGGGGCCCGCTGGCGGTTTGCATCTGACTGAAGACCGCGGGCGACTGTAGGGGTCCCCGCGGAGCCGGAAAGGACATTACCCCATTTACCGTAGCGGGATAGGGAATGAGCTGCGAAACACCGGGTCCGCCGCCGCTGCCACCTCCAGCGTCGTAGGGGGTGGCGTGCGGTGGGATGTGACAGTACTTCATACCAGACATAGCCGCGATGGAATTGAGTGAGTTTGCGAGATCGGTTACAGCGACGGGCAATTCTGCAATACCGCCACTATTATGCAAGGCCATTTGAGGAGTGAAGTGAAGGGGGAAGCAGGGCTTCTACGCAGCCCTATGTAGACGCGCAGGAGAGGATGTGTGCGCGTAGGCGGTCAGATGCGCGCCAGAATAGTTCCTCCGAGCATAACTGCGGGAGAATGAGGGTATTTCAAGAAATCAGAAAGGACAGGAAACGGTCGCAAAACTATGCAAATGGCATGGAATAAAGACAATGGCTGCATGATACCCATACATCAATAAATCGCACACAGATAATGAGCTAGTAGGAAGAGTGCATTTGTAGGAGTGGATGCAGGCAGCCCATTATTATGATTCAGCTTTCGGCTGCGAACTTGGACGATCCGATGAGAGATGTGTTGACATGTTTATTCTAAACAGCCCTCTCAGCCCTTAGAGACTATGAATTGACAGAGAACCTGAGGACAAAGCATGCGAAAATAGTGGGGAGGTATCTCCTGAGCTCAGAATTTCATCTCGGTGCTCTCGATGATAATATACTAGCGAGTGGTAGTTTCTATATGTCGACGTCAAACATCATGGATTTCCTCGCAGATAATTGAGGAGCTGCTTACGACAAGGGTGAGTTTTAATAATCTAATTTTTTCCTGGCCATTCACCGGTCTTTAAGGTCCCCGAAGTAGAATTAACTCTACTTATGCACACACTAGTTGCCGGTATTGTTTACCTCCGACTTAAATACAGCCTAAAAAGGACTCTATGGTGACCTATCAGAGCATTGCTCTAGCCTATTCCGGTGGCAGACGAAAAGGAAGAGTGCCGTGAAAGAACCGGTTCAAATCGTGATTAATACTGACTGTGCTTTGCGCAGCTAACGCGACATGAGTCAGCGTCCTCAAAAGAGCCATAATGCCGCGCGCACGTAGGCGAAAGTCTGTGTCAATCACTGCTGTTGATGACTGAGTAGGAAGATATTGACTTGAACGAGGTTAGAAAGTCGACATACCACGGAACATACACAAATGCCCACATAGGTAGTGTCACCGCTGAATTAGTACATATGACCCGCAAAGCTGTAGGCATCCTGGGTCTAAACTCCCTCTCAGCTCTATCTGGGTTAACCTGGTTGGAGGCCTAGTGTCAATCATAGGTGAAGCAACGTTGTTCAGCATGCAGGCGGTTTCGGAAAAAAGGACGAGCAGGCGAGAGAGGTGCATACGGAAGAACACCCGTCAGTGTACTGGTTAGGTTCTCTGAGAAATGACTCATAAGCACTTTCGAGCCAAGTCTGTAGCCTATAAAGTCCCAAAGAAACATGTCTTATGCTCTGTGGGGCTGAAGAGTAAAAATGCACTCGCTATGATGGGACCCCAGGGGTCCATAATAAAGCATTTGTTTATATAATGCTGCATTTGGCTATCAGATTGGTGATCTTATGAAATAAAGGGCTGTCTCACTCTCTCTTTACCTTCATTTCGTCTGACGACGGGTTGGTGTCACCAATTCGAAAATTCACGAGTACAACTCGATTTTTTCCAAAGAACCTCTTCCTTTTTCATTATATCGTCTCGGAATGCATACCACTTCTACTCTACATATATATAAATATATATATGAAGGTGTATATTTAAAAAGACGTCCAATCTTGCGTAGTACGTTATGCACTCTATTAATTAATCAACAGCGAGAAGGCAGACGTTAAGTCTTTGACGTCCCCCCGGTTGCACTCGTCATTTCATTTGCCATTTTCCGCACGAAATATTAGTAAGAGGTGCATACCTGGACACCACTTAGGAATTCAGTCGAATTTTAACGTTCACAGATCGTAGAGACAGTGGGAGCATGCACATACTGATGAAGTGGCCCTAGATTAGTAACTTCGTTCCAGACCGTATCCTACGTTTCAACTGTTTTTATCACATTTTCTGCGTTCGATACAGCATTGGTTCAACCGGTCGACAGTGCGTCTGCCAACTGTCCATTCAAATTGCTACAAGACTTAAAGCAAAGGAATAAATCAGCGAACTTAAAATTCATTGTATAGCCTAGGAAATTAATAGGGCGGTAAATGTTAGGTGGAGATGACAGATCTAGGTCAACCCTCCTTTCTATCCATAAGAAGATTCAGCATCACTCAGGATTGTGGAATATAGCATCATGAGTAAACAGTAGGGCGTTAACTGTTCCGCAGAAGTAAGCTCTTAATTCTTAGGGACTCTTATGGGCGCACAGAAGTCGACGGTGGTTTTATAGAAGTAGCTGGTATAGCATAGTAATTAAGACCTCCAAAATGACCGCGATGGGAATGTGGATCGCCTGGTTGTCCTCAAGTGATTGGGTCCAGCTCTGGAGATGAAATAATAAGTTGATTGTACAGGGTCTTCCTTTTCAGAAACCGCGTTGACAGTTCAACATTAGGTTTCGGGTCTATAGGAATGGCAACAAGCCGCTCGCTATGATCCTCCTCGTGACCGTGCAGCCAATGAACGCCATTGATGTGGGTCTGTAACTAGTCATCGATGTCCCGCTACAGATTTGCGCCAACTTCCAGTCGAAATAAAGGCTTCCGGTAGGATAGAATGACACATAAGAAACATGCCCAATACTACTGTCGCCCACAGCAACGCCAAATGTGCTGCACTTATCCGTTCGCATAGGACATCTAAATGCCAGTCTGAGCTTCAAATTTGTAAACATTAGTGCAAAAGGGCTTAAGACTGGTCGGAACAACGTCATTCCGGTAAGTACATGAGTCAGTAAGCAGGAGAAATGCTCGTGGCAGGCAGACGTGGGAAGTTCGTAGTTGGAGGATGGGTTCATCCACGCCGCAACATGCATTCTCTGTGACCACGTGCACTTAGTGTAACCAGGTGTCACGCGCCATTTGTTGCACGCATGTCAACGCGGTACAAATGGAATACTAGTCATATTGCATAATAATCTAGGCAATGTCTGCAGAGATATAGAGGCGTTATCTTCAGAAACTAAAAGAAAATGCCGCGATCCAGAAGATCGGAATTCTGGGAGACCGCAAAACCTTAACGTGTCCTATCAATATGTCCAGTTGCTCATCTCTCTCTCGTGGCGACTCAGGATGGCCTTTTTCGGCGTTATCGCGTTATTTAGCATCTTTATACCCTATTTTTTTTACAGATTCTTCTGATTTCGCCAACACGCTAGCGGGCATTTTTCAAGGCAAACAGTCTTTTCTACAGGACACTTCAATTGGTGCGTAATGTTTGCTGTCCATATCATTTTGTTGCAACTGCCGAGCGCTTCGACCCGAAAGACATTCACACCCTTCCTTTAGAATAATTTCTGTCTTGTTTGTTTATCCGTAAAGGAGTCATCTAAGCTGGCGGGTAAAATCGGTAAACGTTATATTAAAGGTCGCGCAGTGAACGATACGACGTGGTGATTTAGACATCATGGAGGACAGCGGCAGGTATTACTTTGTTAAATGTAGTCGCTTGAACTCGGTTGCATTTGCTGATAATATGGCACTAAACATATAAACTCCGATTATTTGTCAACCCTTACTCCAGGGGACTGACGGATAACGCGGGTAAAAAGAGCAACTTTATTCTTGCGTCCTTCGATCACTTACAAGGCATATACACTAAGCTAAGCATACGGTTTTCCTCTGGCGGTAAAGTGGATTTTGAAGAGCTCACTACAAGTTGCCATCCACGTCCTAGCCACATTTGTCTTGAATACGATTAACTCTCAAAATATGGTGCTCCTTTTCCTTTAACTTTCAAAGGTTACCTTCTGTATGCCATAACATTGTACTTATAGATGCACTACACTGTGGTATTTCTCGGTACCAAGCATTTTAAATTTTGAAAAGTCAGTTCTTTCGAGGTCAGAACGAATATCCTTGCCCCTTGTGTGCAGGATAGAGACCCAGTAGTCCGTATCAAAAGCACTTTCAGAGACGGTTCTTTTCCGATGAAGGTTAATAAGCGAAATTATTCGAGGCGTTCGGAGGGAAAGGTGCACAGCACTGTCCTAGATCACGGACATTGGGCCATTGACCCTAATGGCGCATTTTCTAGCTGTTGCAGATTCCTTGATCTAGAGAAATCAACGACTTGAGTAGTGTACACCTGGGCCTGTGGCAAAAGATGTGGCCAACTTCCATGCAGGCGAGAAGGTAAGACGCTTTTTGCGAGATATTTATCCTCTGACTTTAGGGACAATCGCTTAAATCCTAAACCGAGAAAACAATCATTGTTGTAGTAGACCTCTTCATAGGCGGGAAACAATTTTAAATAAGTAAACTGATTCGGAGGGAAATCTCGGGTTGGCCGCTATCAACGTGAAAATGGCAAAAATTTCGTGAAAGAAAGACGTCGGAAAACGCGATGAAATCCAGTTATTCAACTCTTTAGGATGATGTAGACTATCACGAAGGATCAACTCAAGAACCAAAAACCCGCAGCGGGAATTGCCTAAAAATGGAAGTTACGAGCGTAGTTTGCCCACAGGAATAAACATCGTGGGTACAAATGGGCTACTGTGATCAATTCAGGAGGTGATCTTGTTAATGATTTTTCTCTTGCCTAGATCCCATTTTTAAGCGCTAGAATGAAATCAAGCTTAAGTTGGCAAATATTCAATTAATCCCAGCAGGTGCACTTCCCAAGAACACACTCGCTTTAAAAAATATCTTCAGTTATTCCTTCTGGAGGGAATGCCTACCCTTGCTACAATGTGATGCTTTCCGCAACAAGCGCCTACTAATGGCGCCGAAGAAATGCTATTTCGATGCAGCAAGTGCATAAAAGCCTTCAAATGCGAGCGCGTCTCGCATGTACTGATTTACCGTCTTTTAACAACAGCAGGCAGACTAAATAAGACCGAGCATTTGTTATGACCGATGAGATTTTGTGGACTTCGCAGTAGTAGAGAACTGGGATTACAAGCGCCGGCAGGGTGTTATTATATGTACCGTAAACTGTGCACTATAGCGTATGCTGTACATACACCGTTGTCGTTGGCAAGTTAATATACATGGTGAAATTCCACGTAGAAGTGGAGGCATTGCTGTGGGCGGTCCGGCCGTTACGGCTTTCGTCTGCTTATTACGATTGGCCGGAACGAGTTTCAGACCCCCATCGCTTTTTCCTCCCACGACAAACTACCATGAGCAATTTCGAGAACGGAGGCTGGAACCATGATGCGACTGGAAAAAAAGTAGAGGGGGTAAGAGGGAGGTCCGGTTTTCATAAATTCGCCCCTATTGTACGGAAAATCAGGACTACCGAGGTCCACACTGCGAAGATAGAATCCGAAAATTCGGCCGTTTATTTTCACTTTTCAGTCTTCCTCAAAAAGAAAATACCGGAAAATTTACTGGCGGCGTAGTGGGCACAAAGGCTAGTACGTTTGGAATGTACTGACGACGCGAGAGGACGTATTGAAAAGTTGCGTAAAAGCAGAAGGCATAAAAACAAGGACTCGCAGCCTTCAAAACCCGACAGAGATTTCCGTTTGCTAGCGGTTGACTTTGATTCGACTGGGACGGTCTCAGGCACCCAGGCCCGGACTGCCAGCGTCTGACTGTCGTTGGCTACTGAATCAAACGGTTAATTACTAGTGCTGAAGACATCCTCATTTTCAAAATCTGTCGAAATAAGCCGCGGTTGGAGAGATCCTTAGGGCAGCTATCAATCCTGATAAGGAAAAGAATGACTGCGGAAAACAGTTATTGGATGGGGGTAAACTGAACTTCAGAATAATGAAACTAGCGGTCCGTAATGCGAGGGGAACTTCATCTTAATAGGGCCTGCATTGGACATGACTAGCCTACTCTGCTCGTTCAAAAAACTGTACCTGGCGTGCCCGCGTCGAGGGGTTTGTCTGGGCACACGCCTTAAGAAACAAATATCAAAAGATGGTTAGTTTTCGAATAGTGGTTGACGTTAGTCACCGAGGTAAGTGCAGCCAGTTGGGACAGTAACATTGCTAAAAAGCAGTGCACGGCACACGGCGGAAGGACAACACAAGAAACAGTTCAAGTAGAATACAACAAATTCTTCTACGATGCAAATCAATTCTTCCTCGAAAATTTAAATCAACAACTCAATTGCCGGGAACAGGAGAGAACTGGTAAGGTAGATTCTGGGGCTAAATGAGATGTGGTGCGGACTAAATTATGTGCTCCTGTTTCGGAGACCGCGCATGGGGCCCAGAGGCGAACGTAAAACTTCGAAATTTATAATGGGTCCAGAGACATAACAGAATTATCTACAAACTCACGTAATTTTGATACATAAGGCAGCCTCAAGCATGCAGATAAGCTGAATTGCCTTGCTGCACCGGAAGGCTCTAAAAGGTAAAAACGTAATGGCTCGAAAAGTATGAAGGACCACAAGCAGCGCAAGGATACGAGGACATAAAAATGACGTAATCTCTCTCAAAAAGCAACAAAGTGTGCGAAAGACGGTCTGGTCATAGTCTTTCACAAAGCACAAATTTTGCAAATTAACCGGACGAGTAAGCAGGTCAATGGGTGGCGGAAGGAGAAGCGTTCATTTGATAATTGGAACGAAGATGGACTAAGGGAGATAGACTCGTACTAGTAGGAAGACGTTGGACTGACACTAGGTAATGAATTATTGAGCTTATCTACCAGCCTGGCAGGCTAATAGAAAATATCCTCAGAACGATATGAGGACAATGTGCTGGTCACTTGTTATTATTCCAAGAGTGTGCATGCAGTTACAGTCTACCGGGAAGTCTCATACAACGGCTTCTGAACAACGGGTGACTCGGTCAGTTTCCTGAAGGTCATAACCGCTTCAAATGAGAGCAAGGACAAGGACGCTGGTCATCCTACTAGCAAGTCACTGTGGCTCACTGCTAACTGGAAATAGATAGAGGGAATGTAGCCGCAAAAATTAAAACACTCGGAAACCTTCCTAAGTTTTAAAATTCAAATAGCGGGCGGAGGCATGTACGCGCTATAAAACAGCCAGCACTGCCGTACAACGGAAAAGCCGCTGTTTTCACAAGATACCACATAATATTGAGCCCATTTGAAAATTTAAGTTTTCAAGTGGGCAGTCCGGGAGGTCGTACCCCGATTGATTTATCCACCAATAATTGTTTCAGTTCAGTGTCAAAAAGAGCGGTATAAATGGCAAAGACACGCTTCCGGGTGCTTTTGGTGATGAAAAAACGTTGACAGAAAAAGAAGCTCTCAGGAAGATAGTTATGAATGGGTTCAGGTAACCACTACCTTAAAGATAAAGCGAGTTTGGGTATTCAATAGCACAAGAAGTTATGGGATCACGACGAGGAAAATTAAATGGTGGGATGAAAAAGGCACAGCTGAAACCGAAACGGACGAAGCGCCCACACGACAGCAAATAAGCATCCAATCCCAATTGTTGCTATTACCGGTTCAACATCAGTAAGGAACGCACATCTAACTAACCACTAACAACTAAAACACGTTGGGGGGGCAAATTACAGCTGAACTTGGATTTATTCGAGTTGTACCCTCCGTAGGCACTAAGTGTTGACTGATTTCGAAAAAAGAGATAAATTCGTCCACAATAAAGACACAATAAATAAAAAGAAATGATGGATTGTTTGCAAGAATAATCTTTCTCTCTTTTAATGACCCCCAGTAGACAGTGTCTGCACAAAAGCTAAAAATCTTCATTTTGTAGGCGAGCCCAAAGTAAAATGCAGGCATTATGCATCTATCCAATATGAAGTTCCTTAATAAAACTGGAAGATTACATTCAAATAGCTCAAATTTCACGAGAAAGGGTTTAAGATTTGACGTTGTAAAGCAAACCTTGTAAGGGTTCAAACGGACAACGTTTCAAAACATTGCCATAAGATAGAGACCACATTAAGCAAATTTAAACATGCCGACAGTGTTCATTGCACAGAAGTCTATGACGTATATTAAGCTGCTAGAATAATTCACAGACAATAATGCAACATAGTATTTATGTGCCTGAACACTATCTAAAAACTAAAACTAGGCTCGACGACATTTAAATAGTAGATGTAAAGAATCAGAACGACGGCTCAGCTTTCAGATATATCCACTGTGGGAAATTCTGAATTTTAGAGTCCTCAAGCGAGTACTCTACGCCAACTCTGTTTGATAGCTCTCCGAAAGGATATTAGAACAGGTAGACAGAATCTAAACAATACATAATTCTTAGATATTGAATTAATAGTTCGTTGCGAAGAATGGTGAGTGAGCAGTACAAAAAAAATCCCAGCAAATAAACAAAATGACTATGACTGGATTTAGATTATAGGAGAAGAAAACTGTCGTTAATAAAAGGATGAAGAGCGGGCTGGATCATCCTGCATGTGACACAGTATAACGGATTTACTAGCCTGTAGGCAGTATTGAGTCTAACGTTCGAAACGGACATCATCAAGGCGTGCACGTCAGCCTTGCCAAGGAATTTCTTCAAGAGAATTTGTCAGGAAGCGCTATGTCCCCAGTTCTGTGCGGAACAGAAGACAGACAGCGAACAGTTTTACTGTGTCAGTCACCCTGTGAACATCAGTTCTCAATCCTTCTGTCCGAGCCTTCCTATCTAACGATTCAGCCTTTGCCTGGTTTGCGTGTTCATGCTGCTCCATTCCTGAGCGCCCGCATGGGTAGACCCTCGCCTGAAGGTAGTGCATCACGCTGCAAAATGCTAATATCTGGCTCGCAAGCGGGCTTGTTAGTCGAGACTGTCCTGTCGGTCTGCGGTTCGTTGACAGGCGTGACATCCGGACGGCAGGAACGGTGCGTCATGCTCTGGGCCGTCCTAACAGGAAGTGTGTCGTATTCTGTGAGGGGCACGATGCAGGAACTGAAAAATCGAAAAAATTTACATTAATGGTGAGAGATCCCAGGGAGCGACTCTACACACAGAATAAGGAAATGTGAGTGGATACAGTAATTTAATGGCAGTGTCCTAAATTCTCGGTTACCCTTTCTGGATGTCGTAGATAAAGTTGTCCGGGAAGGATGAGGAAAATAAATATTTAATCGAGTCAGTATTCAGATAAAGGCGCAACCTTCTCTTGAAAGCATTTACATTACCTGAACATCTTTTATTTATTCGAAGTTTAGTCCAGAGGAAAGTATACCTGGAAGCAAGAAAAAGAGAGCAAATAGAGGTGGAGGAAACGAGGGAGGTATAATCAAGGATGAATTGCGGAGATTGTATGGGTGACTACATAGTTAGTTATCTGGCATCTATCTGAGTAGGAGATATTTTGATGTTTCGTACCTACGAGTCTTCTAGTAAACTGTCTTCGAAGATTTTCAGTTTTTGATCGACTAGTCTCGTTCATCAAACCGAAGAAAGGGCAAAAACACTAGAGAATGGGAAGTACAAACATACGATAAAGTCTTAATTTAATTCCAGGAAGATATAAATTTTAGGAAATAAAGCCATAAATCTGTGCAGCTTTGGCCGTAATTCTGTCAGCGTGTCGCGAGAGATTAAGATTGTTATTAGCTTAAACCTTAATCTTTGGTGGTGGTACATTCAGTCGTAGGTGTGCCTTTAAAGACCACTGGTTGGGATAGCATATAGGTCCGAAACGCATAAACGACATTTAGACGGAGGGAATTCCATTAGCCATTTTTAGCCCCACGCCGAGAGAACAAGTAAGTTAGCATGGATTTGCTGCACGCAATGAAGAGCCGTAGATTTATTGAATGAATATACCCGTTTGAGATCGTTAGTGTAATCAAGAGGACATAAGTAATGGATGTGTCGGAGGAAAGTTGAAGAACACGCTGTGTTCCATGACGTTTATGATGCCTGGACCTAAAACGCCTGCTTCTGATAAGAACCAATGGCTTACGCACTAAATCTGTACCTACGGGACAGATTTGGGCAAACTTCCGTACGCGGGTGTATGAGAATGAAAAATTAATTCAAAATAATAGCAATAATCCTAATGCCACAAATTACCAATAATACCGAGCTTCTCGAAATAAAGATGGTTTTGGCAACCTCCAAGTTAAGGTCTAGTTGCAGGAGGGACTACGACCGATACACTTCCCGTCATTTTTTCGATGACAGAAATGGACTTAGTCACCACCTGAAGTCCCAGACGTTAGTCTCGCCGTTTTTGGACTTACACGCCCAGGCCTCCCAAAACAAAAAGCAGGCGGGCTAATTGTCGAATTGCTGCTCCGTTACAATTTACGCAGGCGAACTAACCGCTTTTCCTGTACCGCAAGAACTTGCGGTATAACCAACCATTTTCGCAACACATAAAATGCGAGTGTACTTTGGGCTAGGTCATGACACCGCACATCCTATTTTGGCTCGCGGTTGGTCTGAGTTCATGTGCTAATAGAAAGGGGACTTCAAATTCCCGAAGCTTTGGCCTGCACTAAGAGTGGCGTGTGGGATACTTCTTCTATCATTTTGCTCTAATCGACATAAATGACGAGTCTTGATGAATATTAACTAAGCTACATTTTTGAGGTGCAGACTAGGGGACAATGCACGCTCTTGCCCATCCTTTTATGCAACATTTCTATTCTTTACTAGAATATAATAGGTTTATTATAGCGCACTTGGTCACTGTCAGTACCCTTTGAACTCAGGAAATAAAACCTAAAACAAACTCAGGTGTAAGAACATTCAATGGTAGATCAAAATCAAAGCTGTCAAAATAATATTGAATTATTTATCATATTGTTCTTCAGAATGTGACATTATAGGAGTAGTGGTCGACTGTTCACTACGATCTAATATAGCTGTACATATATTTTCTATGGCCTTAATATAGACTTAAAGACAAATAATATGCGTGGTTTTATCGAAAGGGCTGTTATTATTAGCTTCTTAAGGGATATCTATTGTTCTGTGACTTAGCTGATGGAGACAAGAAAGAGGGGAAAGGAAGAATATCACTATCTGTTCTATGCTTATCACTGATGCTGTCTTTCATAAATTTGCTTGTTTTGGCGCTGTGTTTCGGTATTATTCAAGCGACCGGCATCATCAAAGCCCTTGTGGACCAGATTACATATGAAACAGTTGACTTGAGAAATGTGCTATCTGATTCAAAAATAAATGTGTATTCTTATTTGACAGGAATTTCTTAGTTTTTATTCTAAACTCGATTATGGTTCGACTGTACCGGATAGAACTTGGAAGAGCATTCCAGCTATCCGCATATCTTATGGACTATAAATTTGACCGATAGGACTTTGTAAATTTGGGGATCCTCATAATATCTGCGTTATTTGTGGTGTTTCGGGGGGCGTTTTGGTTTGCTAGTAAATTCGTTTTGAGAATATCTTGGTCACGGGTGACCTTGAATAGGAAGTTTACACCATTTTTGAGTCTTCTGATCCAGAGGGGTCGAAGACCGTATTTATGATATAGTTCTAACTATGAACCCTGGGCGCCATCACTTCCGGGCAGAGATCTAGCAAAACGTCTTTAACTGTCTTCTACTTTCTTTCGGCCATCTGATGGCACTATGCCGAAGAAAATTGAACAATAATCTAGGAGAGTTAATACGTACATTTTGAAAAGTTGTATTCTTGGTGAATGTAAGGTGACATATTTAAATGTGAATCCACACAGGCGAGTGGCTTTCGGTGATATTTGTTGGACGGGGGGAGATAAATCAAGGGTATCTGTATAGCTATGACCTTAAGCTTTTACCGATTTGGTCTCTGTTATTTTATTATCCTTGAATATTATGGGGAGAGTTTTTGTGGGCCAGAGATCAGGAGATGACATTTTTTGGACGAGAAGGGCATCTGCCATTGACTACTCAATTCGCCGAGTTTTCTGAGATCAGGTTCCATTGTCCTGTGAATATTGGCTACTGCATTCCCGTTATATGCATATGCAAGTCTAAGCTGAGACAGATATGGACGAAAAGTCGTGAATAAAAATAAGAAATTGAAGGGGGTTGAGGTTAGTGCCTTGAAGTGTTCCACTGATAATGGGAATATTTCCGAGAATACGTTTCGAATTCGCACCACTTGATATCGGTTTTGAAGTTAGGACTTAAGAAAATGGAGAAGAGGAGGCCTAATTCCATGACTTGTTATCATTATTAGTAGTCGTTTATGGGGGACTTCGTCAAAGGCCTTTTTTAGATCGAAGTACATTGAAGTTACTCTGTTTCCATCAACTGTATTGCTGGAAATTAATTCCAGAAAAGTAGGTCGGCAGGACTGACATGAGTTTTTAGGTAAAAATGCATGTTGAGAGGGGGAATAATGTTGGCGTTTATGAGATGGTCTAGTAATCGGTTGTAGACTATTTTATCGAGGATTCTAGCTATAGCCGGTGTTCGGTGAACACCACGATAGTTTTGTGTATAAGATCGGTTGGCGTTTTTAAACATAAGTGCAATTATCGAGTATTTGCACATGTCCGGAAAAATTGAAGTTGACTGGAGTAGGGTGAATAAATTAGACATGAGTATTGGAGAAAATGTCATATGCTTTAGGATACATGGCGGGGTTTTTTCCGTCCCATAGGATTTGGCGTTGAATAGTTGTTTGATGACTACTTTACCAGTTTCTTCAGTAAAACAGATCTCGTTAAGAAGGCGTTCTCTCATCTCGGTCAGTTGGGGGGTCACTGCCTCCCCGACTGTGTAGTTAGTTGAGAAGTATTTGTTGAATGCATTTGCTATTTGGTTGTCATTTGTTATAACGTGTCCTGATTCATCGATAATAGTTCGTGGTCCTGACTGTCGATGATTATTCATTTGTTTCTGAAGCATCTGAGCTGTTCGTCCAGGGGATTCTGGTACCCGGTATTCTGCTGGTATGGTCTTTTCTGTCTCCTTGGGTAAGTTTCCTAGGGTAAGTTATAAACCCGTTGGATCCAGGGGCTCCCGGCTTTAGCCACTTACCTAAGACGCGACCTTATAAAATTACCAAAGAATTTGAAGGAAGAGTTTTCATTGAAGACTGTGAATGCTCGCATAATGGCGTACAGAATTTGAACCGCAGCATTAGTCACTTTACAGTAGGATGTATACGGCCTTAGAGTTTTCGTCCTTCAAACGCCGAGATAGCTCTGCGTTTCGACTTTTCGGATTGGTATCCCGTTTACGTGGTAGATGCGCCTATCAAGGAACTTACTTCAACTTCCCAGACGTAGCAAATTGCATTTGCTCCAGTTGAACAACAGAAGCCAACTATGAGAACGCTCTTCCAACCGACAGAGATTTCCTTGGAAGTTCGCCTGGCTGGCAGCACTTTGGATGACTTTCCAATGTTTTGTATCGTCCGCGAAGTTAGCAGATTCGTAGTGCCGGCCCCAGCACTGAACCTGGTTTCACTCCACTCTCTATGACTGTTCGCCTTGATTGCTGTTGTTCTGAATAGATAGCTTCAAAATGGCTGAAGGAAACATTTTCGACCCATTTAGGAAGTTTTTTTGATACCTGCCATCCTCAGATTGTGCGAAAGGCGCTGGCGAGGAAAACTATGAAAGGTCATTCCGAAATCAATGCAAGCGACAAGCACAGTGTTTTTCATCGAGCCAGTTACTAACTATTTTGCAAAACTCCAAAGAGCATGCCTAAGCCTTTGGTCTATATCACAACATTTGAAAGAATAACAAAATATTCAAACATCAGGCTAACAGAGCGACCTATCAAGCCTGGACTACTTACTCAGAAGCTTTCAACGTAAGCCCTTAAGAAGCGTACGTCTGCGCAGTTGGTTTGTTAATCAGTGAAAAGAAACGTGAGGCGTAGCCCACTTCTTCAGGAAGCCTTGAGTTGTTTTAAGGGTGAAATTTTATCAGTCCTTGGAAAATAAGTTTAACTTCGATATTTGAGAGGGAAGGTTACGTTACATGCCCCAACTTAGATTAATAGGTAGATGAAAACGATAACTGTTTAGGCAAATGTATTGACTAAAAAGGCCACCTTATTAACATCAATAGCTTTCATTATTTAACCTACTTGTTAATTAAGATTTTGCGCTCGCTGGAGATGTTCGCGGGAGCTCCGTGATTTGTTTTATCTTCTTCACGATAGTTGGCTGAAGGTCGAAGGCATGAATCTCACAGTTTTAATTCCCATATCGTCTCGGACCTTTGCAGATAATTCATAGGCGTATTAACGGTTGTCAATGCACTAAAAGGCACTTGCCCTTACGGTTTTCACTTAAGAATAAATTTTACATTGCTGATGACATTGTTCAATTTGCTTATCAGCTTATGCTTTGTGTCACCTCTTCGATGAAAATATCATCATGTATATATGCATGATAACATATGTCATGCACCATGTCTTCCAAAAGTTATAGCTTTTTTATTGTTTTTGTTCAGCCTCATCAGAACAGCCTGTTGGTATTACAAAGATGGATCCAGCAGTATCAAAAAGCGGTTAGTTTGGAAACATTTAAATTAATATATCTAAAGTAACTTTAATCGTCCGTGGGCACACAATAATGATGATTTTATTACTTCGCCGATTGATACTTTCCATGGAAGCAAAATAAATCAATTTAACGTCTGTCTTTGGTGTCAATTGTGCGTAATGGTGATTTATGGATACGGCCGCGAATCAGTCTTGATAGCATTTAGACGCCTAAGGCTAGACAGTTGTTAGCTCCTTTTAGTTTGAGGGCTAGTGCAGGGCCAGTAATCTAACAGGTTGACGGGACATGTGTGATGTCAGTCGCGCGAAAGAATTCCGGCGCGTAGAAATTGTCACCAAGTGTCGGCCAATCGCAAGACTACCCCGCGACCGAGCGAACGGGCTAGCGTTAGGCGACTAAAATATTATCATCCCAGATATAGATGATTGGTAGTCGTTGCCCTTCCAAGTCAAAATAATTCATTTTTCTTTATTTTGCCGTTTCGTTTATTTGCGATTTCAAATCGATTTGAAGGTGTTACTGACTGCCCATGTGGTTTCCCCAAGTTTTTACTTCATGTTAAGCATGAGGATTTGTACTCAGACGATTTTGCAATCTTGGTAAATGTAGTCACACACACCGAGAAGACTGCATCTTGGTTATCGCCGGAGTAACTAAAGTTAAGTCAGACGTTGTTACCGCTAACTGAAATCGCTCGCTACTCTGCCTCGTTGACCAAAACCTACAATTTCAGGTAAACATTTAATTTCCCGCAAACAATGGTTCTAAGCAGACTCGAAAAAATCGTCACGGATTTTTGACGCTCACATACTAGCTCATATTCAAAAATGGATTTATAGTCGAATTCGGACCTCCGCGAGTTAAGAAGTGCCCCTGTCTTGGTACTGGGAAATTATAGTCGGGCAATGAATTAAAAAACCGACAAATACTCCGTATATTCAACGCTAAGATTGAATTTGAAATTATGCAGGTCGACAAAGCAAATTCAATTTAGGCAGAATGCTATTACCGACAAAGACAAGGGAGACTGGAATTGCCATTTCTGGCTTATTAGCCGTCGTCAGCCAGCCATACCCAAGCCCGAAGTGTGGAACACCCGAGCCTCGAACTCGCGACCTGTTGGTTTAGAAGTCCACGCCTCTACCCACCGGGCCACGAGCCCGTTGCCCTATCGGTTTTCGATCGGGTATATACAACAGGGCAACGGGCTCGTGGCCCGGTGGGTAGAGGCGTGGACTTCTAAACCAACAGGTCGCGAGTTCGAGATTCGGGTGTTCCACACTTCGGGTTTGGGTATGGCTGGCTGACGACGACTAATAAGCCAGAAATGGCAATTTCAGTCTCCCTTGCCTTTGTCGGCAATAGCATTCTGCCTATATATCATGCGCCGCTGTGCGGCTGCTGCTTGGGCTCGAGAATGAGCCCTTAAGGCACAACGGAACGAATGAGTTCCGTATGAACGATCGGTGAGCGCCCCCTACCAAATTCAATTTGTTTTGCTTTAAGGCGAAAATTCGACGTGAAAAAGTGGAGAGATTAAGCAAGCTGATTTAAAGGGAAATTAGTATTAAGGCTTAAGAAATTAATGTGTCTCCCGACATGAGTTTCTATTAATGCAAATCTACTGGGTTCTACAAGTCATCGAAACTTTACAGCACGTCGTGCGATGCTATATACTTGACCATTCATTTATTAAGCACTTACTGATGCCATAAATCTAGTATGGTTTGAACAAGTCACGTTCCTACTGTTAGGACTTTGACACAAGTTAGCAGAAGTCTCAGTTCACTAAGTGCGCGAATGTTTTCCTGCACAAAATCCAATTTATGGAGGTCTGTCGTTCTAGCACATCCTCTGCATGTTTTGTGCTCTCTGTAGATTTCAAATGCTTGTGGTTGCATATCGAGAAAAGTTGTTCTGTATTTCATGTTTATTTGGGCCTCACTATTTCAAACAACTGGTTCAACAATAATTGCATGGAGCGTCCGTACAGAATATTCAAATAAAATTTCACTCATCTAAACCAAGATTCGTATACACTACCGCATTTGATGACGGATTCATGCACTGTTTCTAACTCGTAGGTAACTGCACGGAGCGTCTCATTGTTTGAGTTTTTCTTATCTGTATGCTGTTGTTTATCTAGCTCCGGAACACGATTCATCCGCTCTCGGCTCTGAGTCGTGTTTTGCATACTGCGAAAAGTGCCGATGTGATGTCTACACCCAACTGCAGCATGAGACTGGAAGGCGGACAATTCTATCTTGCGTATTAATAGCTATGTTTGGGTAAGCGGAACAACAATTTTCTGAATATGGCTTCTGCAGTTTTTATCTACATCGGAGACTTTTATATAGACGAATTTATGATTATCCTTGTCATTCTTACCAGCAGAGTAGCCCCCCATTACCACTTCATCACCATCGTCAGCATAGTCGTAGGCTCCACCAATGTCGTCGTTGCCAGCAGTTTCAGCCCACATATTTTCAAAAGCTGCATAAGTATCCATAATATCACTAAGAAACTGTACTTCAAATTTTAAACACACTTCAAACTGACCCCAACTGCATGGATTTTTATATTATTGCATTTAGAATCACCAGTTAAACGAGCACTTTGGAGGGGAAGAGCATCATTCCTCACATCCTTTTAAGATACCATATTTGAAAGTCTCTGTAAGCGACAATACGGAGGGTTTTAGCAGAAACAATCAAGAAAAGTATGTTATTCCATTTCCCGCAAGGTAAGATCAAACGCCTTGTGACTTCATCCAGAATGGGGGCACAAATACCTGACTCTCTGGGGGTTTTCAGTAAAAACAGTAACGTAAATTGACACGTAGCAGTTTAAACTTTAATGCTTTTATGAACACCTGGTCATAGCTGCGCTATCAACAAAACAAAAATAAACAGCCGTCTGAGCGGAAATCCATAGGGACACAAAGATCAATACCTCCAATATCAGGTCACATAATTCTGGGAATTTCGTTGTGTAGTTTCCCAACACATAATTTTTTCTGAGAAACGTTTTGGAAGAAGGAGACATGTAAACTGCGACAAGTGTTTTATCCGCTTGATGTTTTGAATGCACATTTGAATCTATCATCAGAGACTACATCAGACGGGGGAAGCTTGCTAACCCATTATTGATTTGTCACACTATTGTCAAGGGAAGCATGAGATGAAAAGTATATTTGTTTTCATCAAAGTGCTACTGAGGTCTAGAGATGCGATATTATCGAGACCTTTCAAACTAATCTTAGGGTCAAAAGGAGCAGACATGATGTCTGAGCGCTATGCCTACACAGAGGAGAGCTAGAAACAACGAAGATCGCCTTACTAAGTCGATCTGAAGTATACTACTGAAATGACATCGCATTTTCATTTTCCTCCCGTATACACTTGAGATTTTTATATTTAAATCGCATATGAACTTATATCTTGCTCACATCACTGCCGGGTTCACTTGTAAGGGAGCAGCTCCAAGACTGAGTCTCTGGTTGCGAAACTGGAGGTCCGAACACATCATAAAGGCTTGGAATAGAGAATAGGCAGAAATTGCCCTCTAGGTTATCAGCATAACGCAAGTAAACGTTCCACCTATCAAATGGTCACGACAGACGTTTGAAAATTCGGCCCAGCCCATAGTTTTTCCCAAAGCGTACTTCAAATTACAATTGGTTTCAAGATTCAATGCCAGTGAAGCTGCGTCCAAGTAAAATAAATTGGAGAACTGTTATTAGCTTGGCGCTAAGACCATTGTGGCGCATGGACCGCCCACTCTTCGACCCCTCAAAGTTGGGCCACGTTAAAAGAACGGCTGATCTCCGAAAGGGTGCATAGTTTGGCTTATAAAGCACTATTTGTTAGCTAAGAAATTCGGGCGTGGACGCAAACTTATATCAGTTTTTCCGTAAGCGGTATGCGCTTATATGTTTGTCACAGGTGGCGTTCAGTAATCCCTACTTCTCAATTAACAAACCTAGCAGTCAACCCATAAAGATATACATAGCAGTTTTGCGATCAATAAACAAACTGCCGTCCAAAATGTGGACGCCAGCAAGGCTGAATCTTCAGAGAGTTATGTGATCTGAAATTGCTACAGAAGCCTTTACAGTGTCTAAAGTCCGTCGTCGTTTGCCTGATTTCATATATCTCACGTGGATACGGGCATGAAAGCGGCAAAACCGGCTAATTATTGATTGTTCTCCAACTGTATGCCTCTTTTTGCGTCGTTCCATCAAAACCATCCTTATTTCAGGGCATTGAACTTTGCTCCGATAGGTACACCCTCCTTGTGTGCATTTTCAGGCGTTTGTGTAATGTGTACTTTTTGTCTAAACGCAACAGCATAGTTAGCATGCCTCTGAGACTTGCGGTGGACTCGCACAGAACAGGCGACGAAATACCAACCAGGCAGATAATACCAAAGCGGCTACGCAAGACGTTAATGTTAAGCGATGTAGGAAATCCCCATAACTATATTCAGAAGACAAAATGGCGAGCGAGCGTTGCTTTCGATAACTTCTCCTCAGGCCAGTACAGTTAAACGGGACGGGGTACAGTGAGTGAAAAAATCGAGAAAAGTTAGTTTCAAAATACAGGCTAGGAAAGAGCGGAAGGGTGCAGAAAGTTGTATGTGGTTAGTCAACCTTTGACCACGGTAAGCGCCACATTTTCGAGGTCATTGCATGTGGAGGACCAAACAGTTTTCGCGTCATTCTTAGACTGTACCCCACCCTATGTAATTGTATTGGCCTGATGAGAATTTACCGAAAGGAACGTTCACTCGCCACTCTCTCTTCTGAATATAGTGATGGGGATTTTCACACATTTAAAACAGTCCAAAGACCCCACGGTGTTGAAGGCACTCAATGGGTACCTACGTTTTAACACCAAGCTTGCGGAGGCGAAAGTGATGGCCAAGTTTATCGGGGACTGTATTGAGAGAAATGAGTATCCAGACCATTAGTGGAGAGCGCTGCGTCGTAGTCGCACAGTCATTACCACAGAAACCCTGAAAAGATATGCCGAGAATCAACTGGAGAGTACCCTCGTAAAATTAGAGGAACTTGAGCGTCATGTGCGTCAACGCACAGCCGTCCTAGATATCCTGGCAGATGAGGAAAGACAAGAATTCGACATGTACACTCAGTCCATTGAAAAGAAACGTGGAGAGGCAAAACGCTCTGCTCTTCTTAGGAGTTTACATGAGATGAAAGCCCAGTCACGGTTTCCGAAAGACCCAGCTCGGTACGTACACAACTACTCTTATATGACACTTGATAAAACATCACTTGAAGCATTATCCCTTGGTCCGAAATTTTGCACACCTCGTCAAAAAGTAAATCAGTTAGAATTGGAAACGCAGTTCGAGAACCTCTGGAACCAAACATTCGATCTATTGCCCGTTTCCACAGACAGTATCCAACACTTCAAATCCACACTAGTGAATTGCAGCTACCAATACCTAAACAAAGGACCAAAAAGTCGAGGATTACTGACAAAAGCACACGTGGAAAAATTAAAAGAACTTCGAGGGAACAAAGAGATCTTGGTAACTAGACCTGACAAGGGAACAGGCGTCGTCATAATGAACAGATCGGACTACGTAGCGAAGATAGAGTCCATACTATCTGACCAGAAGAAATTCAGAAAGACAGATAAAGAGAAGGATTGCACGGATGACGCAGAGGCGAAATTGACTGACTGTTTAAGAAGGCTCCACACAGGAGGTCACATAAGTGACCATGACTTCGAACACCTCCGGCCAGTCGGGACACATATTCCCCGATTATATGGTCTACCTAAGATCCATAAGGAAGGCCTAAGGGTTCGTTCAATTTCAGACATGCGGAACTCTCCGTATCATGCGATAGCTAGGTGGTTAGCAGGGAAACGCAAGCCCATGCACGCACCACGCAACTACCGAGATATCCTTCAATTCATTGACGACATTAAGGACCTCAACGTTAACGGCATGACGATGTTCTCACTGGACGTCACAGCACTTTTTACAAACGTCTCGGTCACCGAGACAGTTGATTACATCTGTGATTTTCTACCTGTCAGTCAGCAAGAAATAGGAATACCGACGAACACACTCAAGGAGCTGTTACTAAAGGGCACACTAAATGTGCAGTTCCTTTTTGGCCACCAACTCTATAGACGAGTAGACGACGTCGCTACGGTCTCGCCTTTTTGACCTCTCTTAGCTCACGTATTCATGGGCAAACCGGAGAGATTTCAACTAAGCGATCAGAGGCGGGACCCAGGACGTTGATTTCTATGGTCGAGATACATGCAAGAACAACTGTCATATGGGACAAGATATGCGATGCTGCCACCTCGATCGGCTACTTGTATCGTGACATGGCTGCCCGAGGTGACAACAGCGAGAGATATCAATGCCCCCTATTTTGTTTGATATTGTTTTGAAGGTTACTTTCATGTAGAGCAATTCAAATGCTTTCTTGGTCTCTCCTGTGCCCTCTACGCTTTGTTTTGGTCTCTGACTGTCCCCTGCGAGACAACTTTTACGCACCTACTAGATTTGAACACATTACCTAGATAGCCCAGCCTTAGATATAGAGAGTCTTGAATGTTTAGCAGCCCAAAGTTGCTGTGGAAGAGGGCAGTGGCACGATCGTTTCTATAAGCCATAGGACGTCTAATTCTATATCCCGAGATTTCAGAACTGATGTATTTTTGTTCATTTCCGCTGTGAGGCCTTTTTTGCAGTCCTTGCGAGCTCACACATCAATGTAGAATGAGACCAGTCAGGGGCTGCTATGTTTGAATTGTATTAATGAGAAAGTATTATTCATTGTTTGATGGACGTGGTCATCCTCGTTCCACTTGACGACGGCGAAGGTCGCGTTGACGTCGCGCATAAAAACCTTTTGTTCAAGTCCTGTTATGCCCAAGGCGATTCCGGTACCAAAAAACTAGTACTTAAAAGGGTCCTGCTGTAGAAACCAGGCCCGCTATTTGGGTTGATATTAGTCGTCCCGTCGACTTCTGTGCACATTAGAGAAGGCTAAGAGAACATCTTATTGGTCACCCAAACCGTCCAATTAGGAGATCGCGACAGCATCATTATATACACATTTCTCACGCATGCGCCATCGAACACTGCACTTATTGAGATAATCTACCCTAGCCACACCTCTCTTCCCTACTCTATATCCGCGCTGTATGAATGCTGATCGTACCTTCCTTTCATTCCAGTTTCTTCGTTTGGAGAGGGTTTTTAAAACGTCCAACACCCATTGTTATGCTGTCACTTTTTATTTTAACATTGTCACAAAATATCTAGTCAAGGGTCTGGTTTATGGCCGAGGTTACTTATTCGGGAGTGCATTTGTATTGAGCGAAAGAGCTGAACATCTATGAAGTTTGTGGTATCACAAAGTCTGATCCTCCATATTGCCACTAATATGAAGGGGACCCAGATTTTGCCATTTAATGATACCAGTAAGCGAATTTAATGCCTGTTTTCGGGCATTGTCAAAAAGGCATTGAATCGCCGTATTTTTACTCCGATGACTACTTAAAAGTATCTTGAACATTTTGAGGCAACAGCCACGGCAAGGTCTTTTTATTTCTTTCTTTGGCACTTACAAATGAATATTGCCGGTTATTTTCCCTCACCACAATGGCTACCCGGAGTAAATGGCCTCGGTCATAAACCATACGCTTGCCAAGTCTATTACCCCAGACTTACTCAGGCGAAGAATTCATACTTATAAATCACCGATAGGCCTCTAGTGAGGACTGACTTTCGGAAGAGACAGAAAAAACGCATAGTTCATTTTCAATTCCACCCTGACAAGAAGAGTTGTGCAATTAGGGCGATATCTGCATCAAAATGAGATGCTCCTTCGCACAAACAAGAGTATGCCAATGCATATGGCGTTTGCTTGAGAGTCAGCTACACGTACTGCAGAGTACAATACTGAAAGCTTAAGCAAACTTCCTATGTAGTTCTGCAGCGTAAAAGCTCTCTGACTTTTCGATGTGCAAACCGCTTCATCTGCGGAATGCCAGAATTTAACAGTTACCTACTTCGTCGAATTTCAGGGGATGCCTCTTCTGCTTCCTTATCCCCTGGTGTATAGACTCCTGCCTCGATGTTAATCACATTTGTCCTACTTGCGGAAACAGCCTCGGTGTCTATCGTCGTCTATAAACCTTACTGAGGAATTGCGCCTGCCAAATTGTCGGACATTTATCGCGATTTTGCTCCCTTTCCAATTAAAATTTAGTGCGTTTCTGCAGTTTTTCAGATTTCTTATGAGATGTTTTATGTTAATTTGTGAATAAAAATCTCCTGCCTCTTCAACATTCATCATGTTTGAGATAAGGCAATTTTTAATCGAAATACAAGTCGTTTACTTCGAACTAAACAGTCCGTTCCAGAAACTAAAGTTCGACGGAAACCCACAAAAATACAAATCCCCTCATACGTTGCAAATTTTAGGGTAATTTCTTCCTGCGTAGAGGCTTTTGAAAACTGTTTTCTTTGGACAGATACCTTTTAATCAAAAATAGTTATATACCTGTTGGGTAAATATTAATCATTAGGAATGATTAATTCCCGTTCTCATAAGCTACATATGCTCATAAAACATTTAGTTTCTTCTATGAAATAAGGAGGGACAGGGTTATAAAAGAGACAAGAAAAAATTGTTTTTTTTTCAGGTAACCCTGGGTGACTCCAGGATTTTAAACAAGCTAAGGTTGTTTGGTTATGGGCCTATGATTCGTACAAAGCCTTGTTCATTATTATAGTGCCGATGAGTCATGAGCAAGTTTTAAGGGCAGCCCGCCCGCTATACCATTGGCTCGATCGTAACGTTATTTCAGACAGCAAATAAAGCAAAAGCTACGGAAGAGTTTTTGTGAACGTCGAAAGGCGTTCCAGTCTGACACTATTCAGATTGATATTCTTCATTTATACGAAAGGATCATGTTATCTTTGATATAAATAATGTTCTAGGTTTCTATTAGTAAGCTAAACTGCCTAGGAGGGCCTTCGGCGGCTTAGATCAAAGAAGACATAAAATTATCCAAGCATTTTTGTCAGATCAGTTCAGACTGACGAGTTGTAGGAACGCAAGCATGTCCTCTTGTCCATGGGAATAGAAATACCCCGTAAAGTTTAATTTCTCAATCCCAGTTACTCGGTTGCTCTCGTAGGCAATACCCTGTCCGTAGACATTAGGTTTGTTTTTGTTTCAGAACTGCGGGCGGTCGAGATTTACAAAATAAGACAAGACTTGAGAGTCTCCCTTACCAAGTTTTTGGTCTAATTAGAGTAGGCTTTAGCCACTGAGGCAGAAGACACCTTCCCCTGGGAGCGAATGACAGCAGTGGACGAGTAACTTTTTTCATCATACCTTCACTGACCAGAACACACGTTACTTGAACTTTTGTATTTTTCCCAAATCATACTAATTTAAGTCTGAACATGTTCTGCCAGTTAATATTTGCTAGCCAGTTAGCACCTGTAGACGTATGCAACGACAGCAGGTACTTTAACGCCGTCAACTCCAGAATAGTGCAGGGCCCTTAAGGCATGCACTTTCCATGGCCTTGTTTCCACGGTTGTTGCAATTACAGGGTAGCAACAATATTATAGATCATAAATAATTATCCTGGAGAGACTTCAACGGCCAGCCTATCTTTAGACCTCAGGTAGACTTTCTGAGTGCTGCCGAATGCTTCTACCAAAGGTCTCATAACTTGAAATTTCCACAAAAAGTGTGGAAATTTTTTGAAGACTTGAAGAGGTCCATCTTAGAGTTCATATTGTGACACTAATCCCTTAACTGAAAGTCTACAGCCATTTGAAAGCGTACTCTCAGTGACCGTTCAAAAAACCCAGCCATTTGGGATTTAGCCGCCTAGAGGAAATTGGAAGGGTGAACCTAATCGTGCCAGGAGTTCGAAGAAGCAAATAACAGGCTGTAGTTCTCACTTAATGAATACGTAAAAGTTCAAATTCGTTTCAGGGAAGCAGAAAGTGTGCCTTTACCTCGGCTTCGGACCACCCTACCTAATCTGCGGAAATTCCCATAAGCAGCCGCAGGCATCTGTTCTCGTTAGGTCTCATAGTTTATAGTAGAGGTGAAAGCTCAGCCTCGGATCACACTAGAGGGCGCCATTTAAACTAACCTGGCTACGAAAGTCAGTCTAAGTTTTATCTAGTTTTGATCATGGATATTCAAGACATTGATGCCCTTGACAGATTCAAAGTGAGATATCGTGAAATGGACGGTTATACGTGCAATCAGATGAACGGCGACGCAGTTATTTTTTCTCTTTTTATTCAAAAAA
>CACRXP010000264.1:0-25064 GCA_902702965.1 Spirometra erinaceieuropaei
GAAAGGAATTTGACGTCCGATAATCTCCGATACCGTGCAACCTCCCCCCTTCTTGACGGCCGATATTCTACCACCGCCGACACTTTTTTTCTCCTGAGCCCTCCAAACCACAAAAACCACCATCAACTATATTTTTATGCCTTAAGCTCAGGAGTTTTTTTTTCACTGCTGGTCGGATTTGTGTTTAATCGCTTCCCTTGACAATGCCTGTAAACTGGCATTAAATTAAAATTTATTTATAAGCACCAAGTTGCGAACAAATGGGTGTGATGCTTATGTACGTTATATGTTTCGAGTAAACCTTTCCGAACTTTAATGAAACACACATCCTGTCGGCTCCAGACCGATAAGATTTTTACCGACACATTTATTAGTTTTGCAGATCCTCTTCATCTAGAAGTTTGCGCCACCGAATACAACTAGAGCCTGGCCTAATCGCCAATAGTTGATCAGTAAAGTAGTTAGACTACGTTGGCTAACCATCAGCATTCACTCTTAAAGTTTTCGACCGAACTAATTAGAAAGTTTTACGTTGGCTCTCACCGAACCATCATATACATGCACAGTAAGCGCCAGATGAAGGCATATTATGAGGCCACTGAAGGGCCTGAGTCTGAGGTTCCCTCAACGTCGACAGCAGTTGCCAATCAATCCCCCGAACGAGAAATACCTATTCTGAGCTCTGAAACTTCCGCTGGCAAGTATTATGTGTGTCCGCCTCAGGGGACTCAGCATACAGGTCGATATTTTAAAGGAGTGCGAAAAGTGGGTGAAAATCTGGCGTCCCCTACGCATTTTTTTCGCTAGTGGGGCCAGGCGGGGCTGTTGTGTTGAATGCCCGCCACAGCCACTTCTACAGCCCCGCCTAGCCCCTTCATAGCCCCCTCTAGCCCCGCCATATTTGAGGGCGTCACACGGGGCTGGTGTTGGCAGGGTTAATCATAGGTTGACCAGGCCCAAAGTCTAGTTGGTCCCCTCAGCAAATGACTATTTTGTGACAATAAACTTGATCTTCTGCTGTCCCCGGGGCCGTGTGAATTTTATTTCGCTGGTGGAGCCAGGCGGGGCTGTCGTGTTGAATGCCCCGCAACAGCCCCGTCTAGCCCCTTCATGGCCCTCTTTAGCCCCGCCATTTTTGATGGGGCTGGGCGGAGATGTTGCTGTCAGGACTCATTTAAAATCCACTTTCGGATGTCCCATATGTGTTCGTACCAAATTATTACATCTCATAAGCAGCACAGCTTAGTTAGAAAGTGTCTTCTTTTTGAATCCAGTCCACACCGCAGAAACCACAATTGCCAGGTGTTTCGCTGGCCGTTCGTTTTGGGTGAAAGCGCTTTTCGCACAAGCCACCTTGCTTTATTATCTGATTAGTCAATTATATGAATTACTGGCTGCCCTTACGAACTTCGGTGGTCATCAAGCGTCATCGTGTCTGGACTAGATCTTTATATTGAGGGGCTAAAAATAAATACAAACTATTTCTTGGACTGTCGATTAGAGGTCAGGGGGAGAATGCCAGGGGTAGTAGGGACCTCAATGGCAGAGGATGGATGTCAGTCTCCCAAGAAACTCGACCGAAAGAGCATCGAAGGCAAACTTTGGTGAATTTAGAATTAGAACAAATAGCTTAGGCAATCACGTAGCTCATCGGTATGCTCTTGCGTCCTTTAAAACGAAGACTGGACACTTAAAACTTGCCAGCATAGGCATGGTCATTAAATAGATCGTAGAGTACTCAGCCCAAGAATCTATAAAGGTTTAGGAGGCATCTTAGAGCACAGTTAGCATACGCGGGAATAGAAGCAAATCAAGAGTCTATGAGGGCTGACTTCTGGATGCGCAGTGGCGGCTAAAGTTTGATGAATAACCAGAACCAGACCGATCATTAAAAGAGGAACTTTATAATGAGTTAACGAATGAAACCCGGAGATGTAGAAATCTGAACCCTACATTTATTGAAGCCCTCTATCCCCCACGAGGACTCCAGTCGTCAGTGGTCGCTGTGTACACCAAAATGGAAGAAAAAACTAAGGGCTTTCTGGCTTGACCAGCCATGTAAAAGTGTAGCCAATGCTTTAACTCAATCTTAGATACAAATGAACGCGCAGACACGTGGTATTGTAATCTACAAAAGACGAAAGAACCTCTGCAGAGAATACGACAAACCGCAGTGTCCTGAGATATCAGTAGTGAAGCTGAATAGAGTGAGGCCGGTGTAGCTGGTAAACAGTAGTCAAACAAAACTAACTCTATTGCGGTTGAAGGTGATAGGTAAACTACATGCCTTGAAGAAAAGATACTAATGGTTGAGAAAGTAGTCGCCAGACCTGCTAAAGGAAAATTGAAGGCAGTCGGCCAAAGCACCACTCTGAGACCACCGGAGGGAATTTCTTATTTTAAGGACGCTTAAACCACAATCTACAGACAAATGAGGGAGGTACTTCACAGCAAAAAACAGGATCATGATTTTCCAACGCATTATGCTATAGTGGTTTCCATGTAGACTTCTGTAGTTTTAAAACCCGCTAGACCCTTCAAGTGGACAAAGACGACACTATCACAGTTGGCCGGGTCAGGTCAGTTGTTTCAGAGAAACTACCGAGCCAGTCCCATGGACAAAGATGTTTAGACACACTACCCTCTCTTGCACTTCTACTCCCCACCTTCCATTGCCGCTTTTAGCGCTTGTCGAGTGCATTTTTCTTGCTGTCATATTACCAATGTATTTTGACACCGTAATTATCCATCGACATCATTTTCACTTAGATCTTTAATCTAACGGGGAAGGGAAGAAACGGAGTGGGTAAAGGGAATATAATGTTGGCGATTTGTTGCCTATTTTGTTTGTACAAATATTAAGTTATTCAATTTCTTAAGTATTTCCAACTTCTGTTCTTATTTAACTTTTGCTTAAGTATCGGTTTACTGAACGCAACGTCAATTTCCATTGCGCAATCTTACTTGCCCCCTGCCTTTTTTGTTCATAAACGTCCGTGAAACCAAGAAACCGGATGACGCAGCAGTTAACTTTGGCTTAATACGACTTGTAAGTTGGCGAGAGATCGAACTGTCGATCAGTGTTGAGGATCTTAGGTAGTCTTAGGTAGATCTTAGGTGTTATCACTGTGTGTGTTTTGAATGTGGGGGCTGCGGATCTAGGGGCAATATTTCAAAGTTACTGATATCAGACATGGTTTATTACGCCACAATGCAAGACTTTAAAACCAATTGCAGCTACCATTTGGGGAACAATATCTAAGCAGCAAACTATAAGCTCCAGGAGTGTTCAAACAGCGCGAGGATGACTTAGGGGGGTCGGTTCAGTAAAGGATACTGTAGGAGGAAATTTGCGTTTCAAGTTCGCAGGGAAACAAAGCCAGACTCAGATGGTAGGAGGAAGCAAGCTAATAAGTCCGCCAAATGACAGCACTCCAAATCAAGTAGGGCGCTATGTTTGGCGATGATTATTGTCTGAAGCAACAGACTGAAATTGCTGGCACCGGATCTCAAAGATTAAGAAGTCGACCAGATGTCTCGTTTTACTTACATGCAGAGGTATCTTGCATGTGAGCTCCAGTTGTGCGTTTTCAGGTTTAAAATGCCATATTACTTTTCTGTCGATTATTCAGTCAGTCATGAGCGCGATACGCAGAACGTTTACTAGCTTGAATGTAGATGTCTTTGGCAAAGTATATGGGACATTTGTGCGGCCGCACCTGGAAGATGCGGTACAGGCTTGGCGGCCGTGGCTTCGGAAGAATATAGATATCCTTGAAGGTGTACAACGGCGTGCTACAAAGGCTATTCATGAACTCAAAAGTTTTATATACGAAAAGCGCCTGACGGCCTTGAGCCTCTATCCCCTCCACCACAGGTAGGACAGAGGTGACCTCATAGCAACGTTTCAGTTGCTGCTAGGAATTAACCTGGATGTCGACTGGGAAAGGCTTTTTGAAATGGCACCAAAGACTGGATTCAAACGACACGATTGCCAGCTTAGACAGGAACTGTGCCACACAAACCAACGTTCCTCCTTTTTCTCAACGAGGGTCATTCACCAATGGAATTCTCTGCCGAATTATGCTGTTAATTTCCTTACCGTGAGTGTATTCAAGAGACAACTGGATAATCACCTGCTAAGAGGCAACCAGAACTGCCGAGGCCCGATCTGGAGGGCACTGAAATGACCATAAACATACTACTAACATGATTTCAACAGATCCTTTTGTGTGCATTAAACTTGATTCATATGAAAATTTCCACAGTGCAAATGCGGTGAACAATTTTTTCGTAGTTATTACGCAAATGTCATACTTTTTCGCATTTATGTCCCCCCATTAGATTTATGCATTTTGCACACTTAAAATGCATGCAAAATATTTGCAATTTAACTATTTCCTCTCACACCTGTACAGTTTAATTGGAGTTTTCAGGGCTTCTGTCATTTACTCCAAATATACTGTTTCATACTAAATAATTCAGAGAAGTTTTGTTCGACCTTATTTTCGATGTTGCCGGTGACGGTCAGCAGCCGACGAGCCAATGCTGGACGTACTGACATAGCTACCACCGGTCTTCTTCACAACGCTTCTTATGCTTGATATGCAAATGCGTACCCATATAATGCGAAATAAGAATGCATTTAAAATCAGAAAATGTGATTGATTTGTTACTGCCTTCACAACAACTTAGGCTTAAAACTGGACTTCAAAAAGTGTATTTACCTTTGTTGAACTTTTTGCAGTTACATGGTTGGACATAGCCGCAAGCGCTTGCTGCACAGTCTTTTCACTCCAAAAACGGCCATAAAACTCCGAGTAGTTTGGTACTACTGATTAATATTGTTCAATATATGCAAAGTTCAGTCGATAAACGATATTCAAGATAATGAAAATAAAACATTTGCCAGCGATGTCATCCTACTCTGTGCGAGCAGCACGTGGGCCTTGCGCGTAAGGCAGTTTACAGTGGACAGACTTGCACAGCACCCACCGCACTCTCTCCTTCCCCACCGACAATGCTCTGATGGTGAGACAGTGCTTAGATAACAGGAGATGAGTACGGACACGGAGGCTGATCGAGAAAAAGAGCCTACGCATTACACACAATAGATGCACCCGGCTTCTATAAGTGTAACTCGGACCCACATCACTAAAAGGCCTACTGGCTAACACATATGCAGACGAGCGAGGAAGTGATTTTCCTTAAAAGTACCAGGCTTTGACTGGCCTATAGGTAACGTGAAGTCGGCTACATTTAGCAGTGAGCGCCCACCTCTAAAAAACGACAGCTGACCCCTCGAATTTAACCTTCTTCCGTCCGCGGTTTTATTGACTCAACTGCCAGAGAACGTTAAAGAGGGGCGATGGCGCTCCGCGCTAAATTCAGTAGGCGAAGATGAAGCAATGGACGCGTCTTTGACACACAAATGTATTCTGCTGCCTCAAAGGACGGTCACCGCATCCTGTTCTTCTGTTCTGCAAAACTCCAGGATAAGTTTATTCAACCTCACACACATTTCTCTGAAGAAAGTAAGCTCATAATGCTGATAGAAGCGAACAGCCGAGTTCCAGGTAGCAGTTCAGAAGATGAAGATGCGATCACTGAAACAAGAAATTTATTTGCCCGACGTTTCGGATTCTCACTCGAATCCATCATCAGAGACATTCGCAGATCAAGGTGATGGTGGCACCAGGAGTGCAGTATTTATAGCACGTGGCTGCCGTGGGACCGTATGCGCACTGCAATTAACAGTTCTCGCAATCACCGCTGGGGCCGTAATTGATACGGTGGTGGCTTGTCGGTCCGAGTCCGAGTCGTTAATGGCCGCGATTTCGTCATCCGTGCTGGATGCTGCTGTGACGATTGCTCGGCAAACTGGCTCACTGTCACCGTGATAATTGCTCACCCGCGCCCTCCCCACGTGACTGATTCTCGTGCCCAGGGAAAATCGCACTACGGAATAGGGTACCGGGAGGTCATTGTGCTTGTTGATGGATTGCTGGCCTAAGAACCATGACTCGAGCAGCTCTCGGCTCACGCGGTTGTCACCCCTTGCGAGGATTTCAGCCTCTTGAAATTTGAAAATATGGCCGAGTCCCGTCAAGTGTGCCGCCACCTGTGAATTAGCGTCTCCCCGCCTCACTGCTGCTGCGTGCTCGGCAATTCGCGTACGGACATAGTTGCTTTGTCCGCAACTACACCAGATCCGGTAAACGACTCCAGACGTTTCCTGCCTTGGCAGCGGGTCTTTCGGCCTCATGACTTTGCGCCTAATGGTTGCTTCCGGCCTGTGTGCAACCCCAACTCCAAGTGGAGTGAGAAGACGACTGACGGCTTCCGAGACGTTCTTCACGTACGGAAGAGCCCGCCAAAATTTGGGGTCGTTTGGATTTGGGCTCTGATGTCCTTTTCGTATTCACTGGTTGACAAAGTTGCGTGGGTAACCATTGGCTCTCATTACCCGTCGAAGATACTGTAATTCAGCAGCCTTGTCTTCCGGCTCACTGCAGTGCGTTTCGACACGCCGATAGAGCGTCCTTACACAACGTAACGCTTACAACAGCACACCAGACAGTGGTGGAAGTTACGTCAAGTGGGGAACTTAACCATAACCGGACGATCGGCAAAACTCATTACACTGACGGCGGAAAAGTGAACTCTGTTCCTCATAGTCCTCTTTCAAGGGGTCGTGGCAAGTGAGCACCTGAGAAGACGCCTTGACTAAGCCGCATCACGGATCTTCTGGGCAGTAAGAGTTCGGGTATGGTTTTCGATCAAAGCCGTCTTATGCGAGGAAGGTATGGATAGGTTACTATCTCCGACCACTTCCATGTGCATTTACTCCTTTACCTGTTCCTGTGAAGCAGGTTATATTGATTGTTTAAGTCGTGGAGGAGACACGATCGCTGGGAAAAGAGCTTTATTCGCCTGATGTTTCGGATTCCTGCTCGAACCCATTATTTGTGACAATTTTGTCTCCATCTTCGCAGTTGGCAAACACGTGTCTTCGGTAATTCATCGTCAGGCCAGTGCAGTTATGCGGGGGAGTGATAACATACAAAATAAACAGTGTTTGAAGGTGTCTCAAGGGCTATTGTCTACCGGACGCCAACATCCTTCTCTAAAGACCTAAACCAACGGATGCCAGAAACGGCCGAGGCAGTGGCTATACGACCAGCGAACCAATTGCTATGCTGTCAGAAAACGCTGACACAAGCACTCTCTCTACCGTGAAGACAGGTCATCCCAAATCTCTAATTACAGTGATGAGTACTCCGTGTACTTAATCCAAGAACATGACTCAAAGACTCCCTTACCCCCTTCCCCTAGCTCTAAGGACCAAAACCTCGTCATGCGGCCAGCGCGAAGAAGATGAGTGTTAATGACCTAATAGCCCTTGAGACGCCTCTAAACACTGTAAATTTTGTATATTTTCATTCTTCCATATAACTGTACTGGTCTGACGAAGAATTACCGAAAAAACGTGTTTGCCAACTTAGGTTTTTAAGTGTAACATGGGAATACTTGCTGAACTTAGATAGTTCAGGTATTATTTTTGGCAAAACCCGTCTTACTCGAGGAATGTATGGATAGGTTACCAACTCCGACCACTTACATGCGCATTTACTTGCTCCTGTGCAGCAGGTTATATTTTTTGTTTGAGTCGGCGCCTGTCCACAAGGTTACTAAAACACCTGCCGGCGTAGCTGAAGAGCATACAGAGCCCAATGCCCGCACACATGGTTCATTCTGGGCATCGTGTGGATCCTAACAAAACCTCCCGTGTGATTTAGAGGGACCAACCTTACTGACCTAAGCAAATGGGTCGGCGGTTACTGGCAACAACAGAAGCGATTGCCACCAGACTACGGAAATCGGTCCTGCGCACACCGGCGATCCTCTTGCACGCTCCGCGTCTGTCGTGGCCAAAGGTCGATTAACTGCATACAAGTCTACGCTCCACCGCTCCCCCCTGTGACGCGACTCTACCTTACCCCCCACTCCACTTACTGCCTCCTCCCTCCCCTTATTCACACACCCCACTTGTATGAAAAGACGAACCTTAATCGATTTCACTGATAGCTTACACGTTTTACTTTATACGTGCTTCTCGTCAACATGTACTAGCCAGACGAGAATTTGTCCAAAGCACACGTATGATCGCTAAATGATCTTCCAAAAAAGAAACTTGGTCATGATCGCAAAAGGCGTACTGGCTGAAAGCCAAGATGCGCGATTCGCAGACGTGACGCAGATGTGCGTGTGTGGAGGGGGGTCGCCAGCATTCACCGGAGGGCTTCAAAGTTACATCAAGCACTCTAGACGAAGAAAACGCACACGTCTGTTGTAACAACTCTCTTTCATGCAAGGAAATAAGAGTGAAATAATGGTGCAATGCACTTACACAGAGAATTGGAATGTGCCTTCTTTGCCAATCAAAATTGGCAGGGCTTCCTGCGTAGAATCAGGGGTCGGCTCTTTGGCGCCTCTGTCCACAATCATTTCTCGGCAACATGTGGCCCAGATCTTCCATAGCTTGGCATAAGGGATGCTGTGCTTGGTAAACAGTCATCATTTAACAAAATAGGTAATTTCGCCTTCAGGGAGAGAAAGAGAACGAGAGAGAAAATATGTTGTTACGGTTTTTTTCAAAATTGCTTTTGATCAAGTTTTGCTGAAATTGGATGACTATGTGTACGTCTCTGTGTCACTTAAACAAGCAGTGGACTGTCAAACGTATTGACGATGTCGACAGACCACTTGACAACTCTTATGCTCATTTTATTCATCTGAAATATTACCAAATTTTATATTTTTTGTTAAAAGAGACTTTGAACACCTAAACAGATAACCCAGAATGTTCCCCCTCTTGCGGTTGCTATTTGGTAAGGTATGTTTATGTAACCCCAACTGATGGACACAATGATTTTGGGGTTGGGGTTAGGGGCTATAGTTGGGATTAAGGGTTATGGTTTAGAGGTTAGGGGTTAGGACAACTATTTCTCAACCACTCAAAGTACAACTGCGCATTCCCAACAGATTTTCTTTTGCATACAACTAATTCACAAGCCCCAACCGAACCCCTAATCGTAACCCCAACCCCTAATCCCTAAACTCAAATCCCAACTCCCAACCTTAACCCCTAGCCCTGACCCGAAATCTCTAACCTTATCCACAAACCCTGACCTCTAACCCCTAACCCTAACCCCTGACCCCCAACCCTAACCCCTAACAGGTACGGCTACGAAATAGGATCTTGCCTTTTCTTAACCTATTTTGAATGGGAATTCCTCAGCTTTTGTCACCTGGAGGTATAAAATCCATCTAAGCAAATCAGTCCTTTACTAAAATATTTTTATAGGTGCGTTGAAAGCAGAATTTACCACTCGTCACTTACCAGCGTATTATACAGATATTTTTGCAAAAAATATTTGTTGTTGAACGTAATATAAAAAACTTAAAAAATCGGTTGCAAGCCTAGTCTGATTTAGAGCCTGACATTAATATCCGCACCACACGCCGGAACTCATGAAATGTCTTGCTAACTGACCATCGTAGGAAACATTGGGGAAGATTCAGGATAATTAGAGTGAGCGGGGCAAAAAATAATCGAACACTGACTGACAGCAAAAAGTTCACCAAAGGCATTGATTTCGGGGGACGGATTATTGTATACTCGCCTCAATCGGTCACTCACTGTACGTATAGTCCTGTCAACAGGGCGTCTTCAGAATGTTTTTCAACTTGGCAAATTTCCATAACGCTAGAATAATATAGGGCTTTGCCAAATAACTTTCCAGTTTGTATGACAAATGTTTTTATAAATTCACGAACTGGTCCCATGCGCACAGAAGAACTTCATACAAATCCCACAATTGCCGTGCATCAAAGCCACCAAGTCAGCCACCTGCTTATCATTACCTTTCCGGGGGCCCACCTTCTTCCTGGCTGCCTCATGAATAGGATAAACATGAGTAGGAAGATACAGTCAATACCTCAAAAGACCAACACGAGCATCAACAGATTGGAAATGTCAGATTTTCACTGGTTATTTTCAATTTGGGTGTCGCAGAAAACACACAGATGGAAGAAAAATAAACACATATAAAATAATGGTAGAGGGGCGCTCACCGATCGTTCTTACGGAACTCTCTCGAGCCCAACCAGCAGCCGCACAGCGGCGCATGATATAGACAGAATGGCATTACCGACCAAGACAAGGGAGACTGGAACAACAATCTCCGACTTATCAGCCATCGTCAGCCGGTCATATCCAAATTCAAGTGTGGATCGCTTGGAATTCAAACCCATTGGTAGGGCGTTCGACCTAATGACCCAAGATCCCGGGTTCGAATCCCGGTTAACCCACACTTGGTATTGGCATGACTAGCTGATGACGTCTAGCAAGCCAGAAATGGCCATTCCGGTCTCCCTTATCTTTATCGGTGTTCCATCATATGCATATGTTACTAGTCGCTATGTGAATGCCTGCGAGGGCTTGAGATTGAGCCCCAAGACACAATGGGACGAGTATGTCCCGTAACTTGGTCAGTGAACGCCACTTCATCATGATACATTTACTAATCTGAGGAAGTACATGCTGCAGAAGCTCCATGATCTGCTCGAATCAATTTTACCAGATACTCGGTTCACGATCGAGGAAAAGAAGGAGTCCTTCCTTAATATGCTAGTCAGTAGAGGTCCTTCGCGCCGAAGGAAGGCCGCGAACACCGCACAATTTCTTATCTTTCTCAGCAAACATCCAGTGGCTCACAGAGGAGACTGTGTGAGAACACTCTTCAGACGGATCTTGACTCATCGCAACCACCTGAAAGAGAAAACAGGCGAGGCCGGTATCTGCAATTGATGTGGGATGGCTAATATGAAGGCATTCATGGGCCGATGCTTACATATCTGCCCCCTTCCCCCCGGGGGATCCAAAAAGAATTCGATAAGGAAGTATCGGATGCGAACAACACACTGACTTGGAACTAGGCGTTGAGATAGCTTACCAGTCCAGATCCATCAAGTGAAGCCGGATCATGGCAACTATGGACCGATCAAGTCTCGGGGGGCAGTCTGGTGCAGTGTGTCGTATATCGGGACCAAACAACCCTAGTATTTACACTAGGGCAGACGGAACGCATGCTCGGATCACGAATATATGAACATATGCTGGATAAGCAATAAGATGACAGATGATCGCCCGGGTCACGTCCAACATTTGCAAGACCAACCGATAACGGATTGAAGTCTCGGACATTTCAAGTGCCTCATCCTCCTGAAAGCACACATTCAGGAAAACTGGTATTTCAGGCCGACAATAACTCATACGGACAAAAAGAAAAGGGGAGAATGCGCAGATTTTTTTTCTACACAACTGAGCAGATCAGAAGAAACAAACGTCCCAACTTATCTTCCATGGCCAAGTGTTCACAGATATAAGGAAGAGCAAACGCACGTTTACTGTAAGTAGACAACCTTATGGCAGCAAACTCCAGTTCCACTTTAAAGTTGGCCTGTTGTTTTAATGCAAATGGAATGATATCAACACTCTGTCCTTGTGAACTCACTTGAAATAGATCTTGTAGTCAGAAGAGTCAGTAGGAAATGAATCCTAGACTTATCGCGCGTTTAGTTTAATGCATTTTCGTCGGCGTCTTTAAAATTTAACAAAGTTCGTATGGTTCATTGATGTCCCACGATTTCCTCTCGTCTTCTCACGCTTTCTTCGCCCCATGCTAATGACCGGTCACATCAGCAGTGCGCGTCGAGCGCTTTGCCCCTAACTGGCCGTTGTAGTTCCTCCCGCTTTTCTCACACAAACAGTCTCCTGCGGGATTTTATCTCGACCTCCTTTACGAGAGGCTGTGTTTGTGTGTGTGTGTGTGTGTTCCACACTGCCACTCTTGTCAGATCTGCGTCGGTGTGGCTGAAGTCTGTCTTAGATCCCATTCAGCCCTCGTCCCTGACTTTAACTGGTGCATGACTCACTCGCGATCATCCGTCCGCCGGGTTTGATCTGGAAGCGCAGCCCGCCGACAGAATCTTCCCAACCCTCAGTGAAGGGACGTTTTCGCGCATGCCAGGTACCGCTTTAAGCGGTGCAAAGCGGTGACTGAACAAGCTGCGCACATGTCAGTGCTGAGTCGACAGCGTGGGCCTACGGTGGTCCAGGCTTCATTAACAGGGCAGCTGCGCTAATGCTCCCACATCCTACCTGTTTGGCAGTTCCCACCTTGGTTCCGGAACTGACAGGCGTTCTGTCGACCCAAAAAACTGGGTCATTTTATGGGGTTTCATGGGGAGTTGCCTTTTCATGAAGGGTAAGAGCAGGCAGGGCATTTTTTAAACCTAAAACAGTTGCTCCGCACATCTGCTTGAGGAGCTAAGGCGTATGCCGGAGGCTCTTGACTTCGGAATCAACCCTAAATCAGGGCGTCTACTAATATACGAACAGCAAAATTACGTGTTTTTTCTAAAGAATCACGATAGACGATGCTGGGTAATGCGATAATCATTTGGGGCAAGGGTTCCATAGCGTACTGGCATGCTTCAGTTCGAGATCCGCCGTGCCGTTTTCTACTCAACGACGGCAATCGGTTGATGCCTAACTAGAAATTATCACTTTTATCTGCAAATTTTAGCGACTTCAGTCGTTTGCGGGAAAACCCACAGATTAAGCAATTAGGGACCTACGGCTTATCGGCTGCGACCAGAAATAGTAACCTTTAGTCGAGACTTTATTCACTCATTATTCTCACATGGTGGAGCAAACGTTTCCTCTGATCACGCCTTGGCTAGCTGGTGATTTGGAATAAAATAGAAATACCAATCTTGCGTAATGGACAAAATTCAAAGAAAAATTTCCTAAATTATCATTAGATGCCAAAATTTGCAAGTTTCAACAGAAGAAAAAGATGCGATCGCTTGAACAAGGAGTTTATTGGCCCGAAGTTGCTGATCCTCACTCGAAGCCATCATCAGAGGCAGTTGCAGGTGGCGGGTTTGAGTGAGAATAAACTTCTTGTTCCAGCGATCAGATCGTCTTCCTTTTCTTCTGAACTGCTTCCTGGGACTCGTCTGTTAACTTCTAAAACACAAATCTGACCAAGACAGTTGAGAGGGGATCAAGAGCACCTTTCAGATTGACGGTCAGAAAAGAATAAAAAGGTCCCTTAGAGTTCTATTCTGGGTAACCGGATGCAAACCAGATACCTGAAAAACCTGGCAAAGTCCATTCAGTACTCTAATGAGTATTCGCTTTCCGCACAATATCGGTGCAACTGCAGATCCTATTAGAGGCAGAGGTTGCAACGGAACGCACAGATAGTTCAGCTGTCTGCGTACAGAAGACCTCGACTAAGCGACGAAGCTGACATAAGGCTCGCCTGACTAATCGTCTGTAACAGTTCACTTCATCTCCTCCCATTCTGTCTTCTCATGTCCCTGAACCGCACAGGTACGGTATATTGAGCACATCTCCAAGTTTAAGTAGCACTAATGCCATCAAACATAGTGCGATTGACAAGGGAGATATGAATTGCCACTTCTGGTTCGTTAGAAATAATCATAATCAACGTCGTCAGCATGACCATCATCGGTCAGTCGTACCCTAATCTGAGGCTGAGTAGACCTGAGATGTGAACCCTAGTCAGTTTATCCACGAACATTTGGGCAAACACTCAAGGACCAGCGTTCAGACAGCCGAGGCCGGGAAAACTCGAAAGAACATGAGAAATGTTTAGTTGATCTGTTCGGATCCAAAAGACTAATAGGCAACTAAATGATAACAAGTAAGAAATATGGGGGACTGGTGTGAAAAACGTTGGCTCGCTCAACATTGCCCTCAGAAGGCGTATTGGATCTCGAATGAGAAATGGCCTGCGAGTGAAGTTATTGCCCCAGAGACCGGATCTGCATTTTCTGATTTTCTATCATTAGCCAACCAGACCCCAAAAACCGGTGTGCTGCAAAGAGTCAAAGCATTTAATGACAGGACGTGTAGAGAACAACATGATATAACCAGGTAAAAAGGCTACCAAATTTGTAATCTCTAATGAGGAACTGGGGTATTAGGTAGATCTATCAGCCACGCACCTGTTGTCCTGGAAAGCGAATCCTCGCCCTCTGCTGTGAACACTTAAGTAGTATTCGGGTTCCAAACAATTTTTAACGCTTTCTATCACTCCTTCATTTGTTTCTGGATTAAGGAGATGGAGAGTTCCTACAGCCGTTTTTAGTTATTAGAGCTTTCGGAAGGCTGACTAAGGCCAAGATTTATATCTCCCTGTTTTGTAGTTTTCTTCTTCGGGTTTGCATGCAGTCGAGCAAAGTGTTATTTTTTACTGGTTCCTGAGTCCGAAGTGCGGTAAGCACGCCTTTACGTTCGTCTTCCTTAGTTGCATTAGCAAAAATAAGTTCTTAATGTTAATGTTTTACAACTTTCTTCACCTTCTTCATCCATCTTGTTCTCAATCGAAGAAAACGGGTTTCCTCCATCTCCCTTTTCCGGTGTCCAAGCCATCGCTCGGGGTGCCTTACCAGTACGTGAGACCGGAAGAGGGACTAGGATTACCGTTTCCTTAGCTAGTCCATCTCGTCCCAAAGCGTGGCACCTTCCGTTGGTCCCCATTCACAGAAATATGCTTAGATGACAGATAACTTTGGGCGGCAAGGCGTTTCCTACTTTGTCCTGGTTACTCCTCTTGAATCTCCTGAGTCATAAGCAGGTCGGGCTCTTGGAACACAAATGAGGGACTTAGGTTTGCACCATCTTTTCAACCAAAAGTCGTTATGTAGTAATACCGTAAACTGTAGATGCGTTCAGCATACTCTTATCAGCTTCCTAAACACCTACAGTAAGTGGGCTAACTCATGAAATGTCGGCCGAAATTTCGAAATGCGTTCTTGTTTCGAAAAGATTAATTAGCTAGGCTTGTAAGATTAATCATTGTCCAGCATGATTCTATAATGATCCAGTTACCTCAGGGTGCCTTCTCTCGAATGAACTTATTTCGTACTGCATGCAAGAACGATACTTGGCAAAAATGACTACTTAATTAGCAGGCAATTTTCTCATTGATTTTCGATGCCCTTAAAATTGCAATTATATTTCATGAAAAATAATTTATACAAAAATTCATTCTTTCATTTATTCGGTAGAAAATGACGTTTTCTTTCAATTCTATACTCGAAGGAGGAGTATAATTCGGTTTTAAAAAGTTTCTAATTGTGAGATATTTTAATACCGTGAAATAGCTGTTCATAAAACGTCATGTATCAGCAGTTACCAATGTGGCCTGTAAAGTTAATAATATTGCTCGAATCTACTGCTTAATTTGATAAACCCCCATATGGTTTCCTCTTAATACCGTAGAGTAAAGCGTGGTTTCTCGTACACGGAAAATATACGGCTTGTAGTTATGAAACCCTGACTGCAAGTATAACAGCAGGTTGAGTTCAAAATTATTCGGAAATCAGAAAAGTTTTTAAAACCGAATTATGCTCTTCCTTCGAGTATAAGATTGGAAGAAGACGAAATTTTTTACCGAATGAGCTAAAGAATGACTATTTTATGCATGTCTTTCGTGAAATATAATTGGACTTTTAGGGACATCGAAGATAAATGAAAAAAGCCATACTAATTAAGTAGTCATTTTCGCCAAGTATCGTTCTTGCATGCAGTGGGAAATAAGTTTAATCGAAAGAAGGCACCTTGAGGTAACTAGGTCGTTATAGAATTATGCTGTATGATGATTAGTTTTACAACCCTACTTAATTAATCTTTTCGAAACGAGAACGCATTTCGAAATTTCGGCCGACATTTCATGAATTAGCCCACCTACTGCATTTAACTGTTATTTTTCATTAATTGTGTTTAAATTAAGAAGGAAGTTTTGGAAAACACGTGTTTTCGGTAACTCATCATCAGGCCAATACAGCTACATAGAAATTGTGAAGTTCAGATGGTTTATGAGTGACTCAGGGGCTACAAACACTCATGGTTCCCACGCCACCCGGATGGCGAGGTTGGTGTGTCAAGGTCATTGGGTCAAGGGGGCGTGGGGGAGGAGTGACATAGGCTGTGAGTAATGCGAAGCCCGAGACTGCTGAACACTGGCGAAATGTGAGATAATTCTTTGATACTTCGAAAAACATTCCAATGCGATGTCAAACAAGGAAATTCATAGAGGCTAAGAGAGACGGTTAAAAAGAATAAAAAAATGCGTTGTAAATATTATTAATTTGCAAGGAATTAACTGGCTTTTGGACCGAGAAGGAACGTCAGGGCTGCGATGTAAACGGATGTCAGAGAACGACCTGGCAGACAAGCATTGCGGATCGCCTGGGGGTAAAACTTGAATTCATTAACAAATAGTGAAACATGCAGTAATAACTACCTTATTCACGTCAACATTATCTGAACTACGCTAACTATGCCTAGTGTATCTACCGCACTCTCGCTCTCTCTCCTCATCCACCGTGCTTCAAATGGCGTCAAAATGTCACTGCCATCGGCGGTATGCTCAGGCGCGGTGTCTGACAGAGCTGAACATCCCGTCTACGCGTGCCTTACACGTGCCAGGCGTCTATGAGAACAGTTCGGGTCTCACATGCTGGAAAGCGCCATAGATAGTGCATCGAGAAGGTGCCAGCGCAGACTGCCTAGCCGTCCTTCAGCCACTTCATTATACGCACAATGAAGACCAAGATATCCCGTCATTTGGAAACCTTACAAATCATGACTCTGAGAGCGTAATGGTAGATTCGTGCTCATCAGTTTGGATGTGTTGATGAAGGCTCAGACAGAGTGTGTGGCAGGAACACTGAGAAGAAATGGATTAAAGAGGCGGTTTGGAAGAACATTCTTTTTTCCAGAATCTATGCGCAAACCTTCTACAACCACTACGGTAAACATTTTGACGTCAGTCTTTGGATTTCGCTCTCACTGGCGCAATAGATCGCGCCAGCGATGATATACCTAGGCATTATTGTGTTGACATATAAGAAAATATATTACATTAGGCAGTGCACGCGGAACAAGGACCCAATACCCCTGCTAAGAACTGCTGAAGGCGAACATCTCACTGACGACAGAGGGAAAGCTGATCACCTTTCAGAATTTTTTCGGTCTGTTTTTAGTAGCGAAACAGGATTAAACCCTTCGGCCTGTAAACTAAACAATTTTACTTCTTTTCCCGTATCTTAAGTTTGCCTCAACTGTCCGCTGTATTTGATCAACAAAACAAGTTAATGTGCCTCTAAATTTTGTTAACGCATGACATTCTGTGTTCATCTGTACAGTTTTTGCTATTACCCTCGCATTTCTTTCATGTTACTTCCTTTCCATTTCCTCCATATATATCCTCTGCATGTAACAAATAGGGATTTCAAAGGTACATACCTACTTTCCCTGAAATATACTGATACTGATGATACTGATTAAGCTACTTCAAACTGAACTTGGTGCCTTTGCATCAGGTTGTTCAGAGTAGTGGAGATGGGCGACAGCATCATGAGTGCAATTAGCGAATTGTCCGTGGGTCTTAAAGTGACGTTACACCGTGCTGTCGATTAGAAAGACGTAAGATACAGGCAACAAATATGAATAAGAATATGTTTCCAAAGTGAAACGAAAAAAAATCGACTGCAAAACAGTAAAACCAAGGCGTGAGATACAAGCGCACGTAAATCACCAGAGTAAGAGCTGAGAAATTAGAGGAGAGGACAGAATCCCAACACCCCAAACAAATTTCATGAATTCTTTTAAAAAGGATTTCGATATGAGGCGAGAATGAGAGGCTGGATAAGTGGGTGCATCAAAGCACAGAAGAGAGACGACATCATTGTGAAGAATGTCAGAAAAGTCGAAAATGAAAGACACACCGAACCGACTTTTTACTATTTAGCTGCAGAAAGCCTTCTGAAAAGCGTGCTGAGGGGTGATATATGTCTTGGTGCTGGAATCCATAGTCATTTTTGACAGAGTTGTCATCAGTAATATCGTCGGGCTACTTAACATATGGGCAGCTCTTGGGAGGTCCCAGATCTTGGGCTGGGGGATGTGGTGAGGTTGTCGGTCTTGACATTGATGAGAAAGACCATATTTTAACTGACTGGGTTCAGGTAAAGACACTGTGTCCGACCGCTCACTCCATGTCACTCTCCCCTACACAGCAAAGAGGTAAAGGGAAGATCTAAAAGCAGCGCAAAAAGTTGTCCTTCTGAACTACAGTAAAAAGGATCAAGTTCGGTAACTTTCCTTGCTCCACTTCGGATAAGAAAAGCTGTCCAAGATCAACTGTGAGGAGAATGAATAGTTTTAGGAGGACGGCGGAACAAATCCCAGAAATCAATGCGAGAGTGGGAGGGAATCAAGAAGTTAGGAGAGAACTTGGTGACTGATTCTTTCTTGTTACCGAACGCCCCGTGCGTTTCAATGGATAATTATTGAAAATTAGGATGTTATACATTCTGAGATAATCGTAAGTATTCTGAAGGCGTGGTAAAGTGAGAAGTTAGTAAACCTCATCATAAAGGCGTATAAAGGAGATAAGGTAAACCCTTCGACAATGACAACGGTGTAAATGCGGGAATTGTTATTTGTAGAGAAAAACAGTTTGCAGATAAATAAGCGATGGCTTGAAGACGGAATTGGCACAGACGACCAATAATGAGGGGAAAGTGATCATGATTCGGGATCAGCTCGAAAAAAATGAAAAGAAAATTCAGGTTCTACCGGTGATATTCCATGTCAGAATGCACAGGGTCATTGTGTGGTCAGTGTTTTTCCTTTTTACAGGCTTTTAACTAGAACTCATGCTAGGTTTGTGTTAATCCAAATAACATTAATATATTACTGACCTTCTGTAGACAGAACGTTAAAAATATGTGTTTTTTCTAGTGAAGCTGACGGGTCTAAATCCAAATTTTCTTATTACCTTTCTTATCGAACCTCAGAGTCTACCGTTTTACCAAATTTGTTCCAAGCCCACACTAATGTCTGACGGAATTATGAGGAACCTAATGCTACTACTATTAAGCCGCTTAGAAGTTGCGATGGGACGTCTGGTACTCCACATTAACAGTATCTCGGTTTGAGAGCGCCATGAAAAGTATTCTGGTTGCAATTACGTTTTTCGTAATCCCCAAAAACGTATTCCCTTGGTAGTAATAAGGCCAAAGAACCAGTCGGATATCTTTTTCGTCAGTATTCTTTGAGATGTTTAAATACGTGCCACTTGATTTTCTCTAACAAGGTAAATCTCTGCGATCTGATTGGCCTTCCTTGAACTCTATTTGTCTGGTGCGGAGGAAGATGCAACTGAGAAGAAGCAGTCGCCATCAACAAAACAACATTTCCTGCGTCTTTCGTTTCGGATTCATACTGGAATACATCATCATAGAACCTAGGTACTGAGCAAGGAAGAAGATATTGGCCGCTTGCTGTTCGCCCCAATTTTATCAAAGGAGAATCTCATCACAAATTGCCTGATGGTCCTTAAAAAGGCTTTTTTGCAGCAAACGGCACAAGCATATTGGAAAAGTTTTCCCGATCTACTAACTCATCCAATTAAGTAGTCACACCATAAATTGTCTGTTCTGCTACCGAAATTCCCCGCTAGTACTGATTACACTCCGTAGGCAGCTTTTTGGCCGCTTAACACCCGCTTTCAGAGCGTCAGGAGAGATGAAACATCCGCCTTAGCCGTCTTTTGGGTGTAAAGAGGTATGCCCGCTGCGACGACCAACTGGGTCAGCAAACCGATGGCGTATTTTGTGGCCAGTTAGACCGCATCGCTAATGGAAAAACAAAAGGAGAAACTTTCAAGCTGGGGGAAAAACATGTTTCCCGCAAAACCTGATGGGTTCGTGCCATCCAGGCTATTTGACAGACAGTAGCCATATGTCGCTGGGATCTCTGAATGACAACTGCGAGCAGAAAAACAGGGGAAAAAACGCGTGTTTTCTACACCCTGGCAGAGAAAATGCTCCCCCGATTTCTCACATCCCTGAGAAAACACTCCGCTGTCTGGCTAAGTGGCGAAACTGTCACTTTAATTGTTCCAGACTGCTTCTTACCTCACCATAAAGTATGCTTAAAAATGAGATTTTGTAGTGAGGAAGTAAGTACTTGCTAAAGGCTAGTCTTTTGCTATTGCAGCATAGTAATTCGGGCTCTTTTCCATTCACCATGCAGTAGGTAGACAGGACTAGCAAAGCGACAGGGATTTTGAAGATCATGAGACTCCGAAAACTTGTTTTGTAATTTGTCGATCAGGTCCCAGGTTGATCGATTAGTAAGACCTTCTATTCGTGACCACACTGTGTTCAAAATGTATCAAAAATTAACAGGATACTGAAAGACAGACACTGCATACTGGGCCGCGCATCTTAATGCCGTGCAATATATCACATTCAAGGCGGTCAGAAGATTAGGACTCCCCTTTCTGAGGCTGTCTACGAACGCACATCAGGCATTTCTTGCAGCAAAGGAAGATTTCTTGTCTTTTCCGGAAATGTAGACCAAATTTTGAAGGATCAATGAGGGGAAAGCAAGTTTGTTTTGAAAAAAAGTCGCCTTTATTATATTTAGGTATTTTCCTATAGCAACAAGAGATGTAGGCTACGGCTACATGGTTGTACGAATTTTGTTTTACGTATTCCCTGACGCGAACGGATTTTTCGCCAACAAAAATAAATTAGCTTCAGGCAAGAAAACCACAATTTCAACAAATACGGGGTTCTTTGGGCTGAAAAAAGGCTGATTTATATACCTATGAATTTGCTAGGAGGCGATAGTTTTTTTCTTCACCATGGAAAACAAGACAAGCAAAATTCGGAAAACGGGAAAGGTTAGAAATCCTACGTGTTGAAAAAAATTCCGTCTACCGTTAATTTTGATTAAATGCGGCAAGTAGAGAGACCTTCGCTTTAATCGTTAGGGGGAAATTTGAACACTAATAGAGTCAATATGTGGCTACTTATAAGTGATTAAACTGCACGTGGAAATATATGTTGCGGGCCGAAAATATCAATAAAAAACAGAAGAACTGTCTTGTCTATCGACCAATAAAAATATTATGCCGTACCTGTTTACATTGTTCACGGAAATATTTGCCAATGTTCTATCTGCGCCTGCCCGCGAGATGGATGATGGCAGTTGCACTTCACCTGTGAACGACCATGATTAGCAAACGGTTCTTACTTTGGTAGAAGGGCGCTCTCAGGTCGTTTTTACGAATCTAACTCGTCCCACTGTGCCGTTGTCTTTGTCGGTAATGCTATTTTGCCTATATTACGCATCGCTGCGCGGGTGCTGGTTGGACTCGAGAGAGAGCCCGTAAGGCACAACGGAACGAGGAAGTTCCGTAAAAACGACCGATGAGCGTCCTTCTACTATTGCACATTCCCGATTGCAACCGACTAGGCAGCGAGCCTGTGGCTTAATGGTTAGAGTCGTTGAACTTTCAACCAACAGGTCGGGAGTTCGATCCCCAGGTGTTCCACACTTCGGAATTGGGTATGACTGGCTGACGGCGGCTAATTAGCCAGAAGTGGCCAGTCCAGTCTTCTTTGTCTTTGTCGGCAATGCTATTCGGTTCTTATTTTCTTAGTAGTCTGTTAATCACCGACTTTAACTTAAGTAAACCATTTGGTTCCGCTGGTATATCGTTCGATGCCAACGCATATGCTGCAGAGTACTTTCAATTAGAAAGGCTCACTCAAGTGGCTTTGCAATTTTGATTGTCTTGCCCCATATTCCCAGTCGCGGCAGGATGCTGACTTTTGAATGCGTCAATGTCCAGCTAAAGACCGCACTCGTTAAAAACGACTACGTGACTAATGGGCGTCTTTTTCATCTAATCTTGATTATTATAAAAAAACATGCATAAAGTACCCCATTTTGTACTCATCGAATACTCAATTACGTCTTCTTTAGATTTTGCTCTCAAAGAAACCATTTTTTTCAGTTTTAAAAAATTCATAACTATAAAATTTTTAGGACCCTAAAATGCCCGTCTAAATGACATCGTATTTGTTAGCTAATAATTGCTGCTAAAGAAGTATACAGCGCGGTCCATCTCTATTGGAAAGTTTCGTGAGCACTTTACGCTATCTTAACACTGTAGAGCAATAAATAGCTTCCACTAAATGGAAAGTTTGAAGCTTTTAGTTTAGAAAGCCTAAACGCCGATGCAACAGCGGGTCAATTTTAAAACTAATTTGGAATTGAAAAAACGTTTTTCTAAAACTAGAAAATTACGGTCTTATCAAGCGTCGCATCCGAAGAAGGCTTATTTGATACAAAACGAGTGGAAGGAAGTATATCTTCGCACACGTTTTCCATAAAATACGATCGAATTTATAATTACATCGAAGTTCCATGAAAATATAAGCTACATATGCAGTCATTTTATATAGGGTTAATTGTTCAGGTGGTAGAAAGTAAGAGCGTTGAAAAATCCGCCGTCTTGGCGCGACTAACACATTTTAGGATAAGACTCCGCAATAGTCATTATTAGGACCCGCCTAATTATTCCACTTCAATCAAAATCGCGTTTCAAAATTTCGGCTTAAAAGTCACAAGACTCGACACCTACTGTAGGTTCTGATTTTGGATGAATCGATGGGGGAACCAATGTGGTCAGATGCAGGAAGCCCTTGCCACAAGACTATAATGAATGAACAAAACGATTCACAACTGTCCATGATTAGTGGCTTGAATAGTCATTATGCAAAAGCCAGCTCTGAAGGTCTGTAGGCGTCTGCTATGCCAGGATCAGCAAACCATGGCCCTCGCAGCCTGGTATGCGCTGGCAGCTTCTCGGACACCTGGTTCCCCTCCCGCAGTCCAGTCATCCTCCTTCTTGTGATCCGTCGTAGTGTTGTTGTTCCTAGTTAAAATCCTGGCCACTTGTTATGGGGACCAGGGGGTGTGGAGTGGAGTGCCCAGGTGTGGGTATGGCCGTGCCAGCCCTCTGCGTTTTCCCTCTGTCTTGACACTGAACCCAGGTGGGTGGGGAGGGGTAGAGTGTGGTAGATGCATCGCAAGTCTATACTCACTATAAACTAATTCACTCGCAAGTCACCATGCAGGTTTCACCTTGCTGTGGAGCACACGGTAACATCTACCGGCACGGCGATCGAAATGTCATGCAGAGGTCACATCTGTCGAACTACAGAAGACATTAGAAACTTCATGGTGTTCACGGACATCGTACATGGGGTCATCAGTTACAATAACCTACATCAACACCGAACGAACCTCTCCAGAGCAAAAGAAGATGAGTAGATTGGAGTTTGAAATCGAAATTCGGATATGTTAGACAACGGTCGGTTTCTCTCAGCAGCCTTGTAACCAGTTTTATTCCCAGAAGCAACTCAAACGCGAGTCCTGATGAATATATAGTCGTCCTCGTTAGAAGGGACTGATTGAAGACAAGGGAAAAAACGTTTCAATGCAGGGAAAATGTCTTTTTGCGAGATAACTGCTTTGAAAACTCAGACGTCTTCCTTTGTGACTTCAGCGGATGATGCTGTAGTGTCTAGGAGCCTACTCTGTCACACAATTTGCCATGCGTGCGTTGAAAGTAGAGACATTTTTCGTGATAAAATTCACTTTCTGCTCCATAAATTCAAAAATCCATAGATTTAGCTTATCTCTGCGACGATTGTTTCGGTTTAGTTCAATGGGCGTCACAGTTATCGACAGTTAGTCACATATACGTTACACGTACGGCTTACTTGGCAGCGAAAGCGGTTGTCCCTCTTGAAATGTGATCTAAAATCATATCTTATAGACGCAATCTGCTGCCTTGACTATCGCGTATTTTCTAGTTCTTTTCAAATCCGACTAGCGTGTTTATTGTTCACAAAACTTTTCCACCTGTTTTTAGTAAGCCAAACTGTGGTAAAGTTAAATGAACACTATACGACTTAAAATTCCGCAATAAAACAATGCCGCCCTCGAGCTTTGCGCCATCGCCGTCATCACGACTGCTTAAAGACGTCCGACTACTAACTGGTTAGTGGATAACTAAAAGCCTGCATGGTTTATTCACGCAAATGATGCAGCTCAAATCAAGCCGGACCTCTGGCATGAATCCGAAGTGAAGACTACCACGACGCACCAACCAATCAGGTCGCTGATTGCGTAAACTATGCGTTACAGACAAGCTAGTAAACGATTGGACGCGACTTTACCATTCACACCTATTTTGTGTGCAGGTTACTGTAATCGTTGCTTCCTTCTGCCATAATTTGGCATCTTATTTCATTGCTTTGTAGTGTCTGAGGTCTTTCGTAATTACTTGCACAATACTATGCACCGCAAAATCCCAGTTCGCTTTACGGGGTTTTGGAAACGTGGATACCGTATACATTTACCAGACGATCGTACCTCGAGCACATGTGCTAAGCGTGCAGGAAACCAAAGGGGTGTTATTTCGGGAGAAACAACTGTTAGGCAGTGCGCCCCACCCTGACCGCTAATGGTTGGGATAGCTGCCAGACGCGATGACATGTGCGACGGCTAACACTGGCCGCCCAAAATGAGCTATTGCGTTCTGTCTCTCCAAAGAAACTGGTCGGAAAACCCAATCCCCGTTAAGTTCAAAGAATTAACAAAGTAGTCTCCCAGCCGGGATGTTCATTTTTGATCGTTTGTACTTACTTCCTGCCTTCCGCATCACCGAAACATAAAATGGCAGGGATTAATTATATGCTTGAGGCAAGAAAAAACTAAGGACAACTGTCTGCAATATTTTTCAAAAGTGTTGTTCTGCAGCTTTTGGTCGCCTATTTGTTGGCAGGATAACGTTTGCTGATCTTTTCTGTCCCGAGGAGCCGCTACCGAGAGAGCGAGAGGAAGCGAGAGAGGAAGTCGCTTTATTTTGAACTCATAAATTCGAAATTTTCAGCAAAAAATTGCCTCCATTCACTATAGGCAGAAAATAACTTAATAGATTATTCAAGAGTCAAAGTTGAACACAAAAGAAACGATTATTATGAGGATGGTTCAAGTCTTAGATTCTGTATTTCTATCTCTTCGC
>CACRXP010000264.1:26167-94170 GCA_902702965.1 Spirometra erinaceieuropaei
TTGCTGAAGTGGTTCTTCAACGGATAGAACACTTGGTGTTCACCAAGTATCAACCAAAGTTCTGGGCTCGTTACGTCGATGACACCTTCGCCATTGTCAAATCATCTGACGTGGAGCACCTTAAAGAATTACTGAACTCGGTTGACCAGAATATCCAATTCACGATGGAAGCCGAAACAAACAACCAACTTCCCTTCCTCGATGTCCTTGTGCGTCGGTGTGCAACTGGAGAATTACAAACTACCGTTTTCAGAAAAGCCACCAACACAAGACAAATACTGCACTTCAACAGCAATCACCCCCTCTCTCACAAACGCAGCTGTGTCCGTACTCTGTTCCAAAGAGTTGAAACACACTGCAGCACACCAGCCGACAAAAGAGTTGAACGACAATATCTTCATGATCTCTTTCAAACCAATGGATACCCAAGCCACTTCATCAAGCAAAGCAAGCGCCGAGTGAACAGACGACGGCCACAAGAAGAACAACCCGAAGTCTGGAGGGCTATTCCTTACATTAAAGGAGTCTCCGAAGCGGTTTCAAGACTGCTACAACCCGCCAGGGTAGGTATTGCCCATCGACCCCAGGCAACAATTCGTCGCCGTTTGATGCAACCCAAAGACATACTGCCACCCACTGAAACCTCAGCAGTTGTCTATCAAATACGTTGTAAGGATGGAGACTGCAACTACGTTGGGGAAACCGGACGGAAATTGCAGACCCGCCTACATGAGCACAAACTGGCAACACGGAGACTAGACCCAAACTCACAGCTTGCGGCTCACATCGGAGAAACTGGTCACAGTTTTGATTTTCAAGGAGCAGCCGTCATAGGCAGGGGCACCTCAAGGACTGAGCGTCTCACTCTTGAGGCTTGGTACTCAGATGCCAACTCCATCAACAGGCATCTAGACCTTCCTTCGGCCTATAAAGTCCTACGTCACTTCATACACCGTGACGAAGACAAGACAATCACACGGAGCCTAAGAATGCCGAGCAAACACGGCCTGTCGACCACTTCACCCAAAAGGGGAAAGCAAACGCAACCAACCCCAATTGAGGTGACGACACGTATTACAGGAGGCCACAAACATTCACAGGCGACAGCCAGTAGGCCGAAGCAGAGAAGGAAGAAAAAAATCGATCAGCCCAGGGCCAACTAATGCGGCAGTCTATTCAAAAATGCTGATCGATTTCTTCACTTGACGCTTTGACAATGGAGAGCAGCCCCAGCTCTTCGAAACGTCAGCCTGAAAAGTCCCCCGATCCGGTGAGCAATTCATTCTCCTCAGATTACTTAATTAGTCTTTTCGAAACGAAAACGCATTTCGGTATTTCGGTCGACATTTCATGAGTTATCCCACCTACTGTATGTGGTCCCTTCGACATGAAATGGGAGCGGAAACGACCCCACAATACCGGCGACGTTGTACTTAATTATAGAAAAGTTGCCTATTCTCGTGCATTAACCATACTGCTAACCTTAGCCGAGACTTTAAGCACAGTCCCAATCTAAGCTCCAAGCCTACCCTTAACCCTAACTCAAACCTTAACCCTGACATTAATTCCTCTGGAATTTAACGCAGGGACACCAGCATTACGGAGGTATTCATATTCCCATGCTTTCTCGGGGAGGAGGGACACACAGGCTATCCATGCCGATGGGCGCTCTCGGGAGACTGCTTGTAGTTCAGTCAGTCAGTGTATTTGAGAGAAATAGGCTAACGCCTTTGAACTCCCTATTTGTGCATAAAAACAAATCGATAAACAAGCAAAAATGTGAAGAAATTACAGCATTAAGTGAATGCATACATTGATTCACATAGGTCACTAGTCACATGGCTAAAAAGTCACATAGTCCGCTTGGTGCTGCAGCATATATCTGTAAAGGCGACATTTAAATGTCTCCACAGATTGAGACATAACAACCGTCTCGGGCAGGTTATTCCACGGTTCCACGACACGGTTGGAGAAGAAATATTTTCTCACATTCAGTCTACCCTGTGGCACACGTAGCTTAAAGGGATGTCCCCGGAGGTGAGTTGTAGTGGCGAGTTGGAAAAAGTCATCGCACCGAAGGACACAATCCAAGCCGCGCACGATACGGAAAGTTTGTATCATGTCTCCGCGCAACTGCCTATAACTCAGAGGATAGAGATTAAGGTTAATTAAGCGGATCTCGTATGGCAGTGCACTTTGACCTCTTATTAATTTTGTTGCTCGTCTCTGCACCCTTTCGAGTAGATCGTAATCCTGATGTGTCCACGGTCTCCAGGCCTGAATTGCACATTCGAGATGGGGCCTTATAAACGTGCCGAAGACCTTGGTGAAGCAGTCTTCATCGAAAGCTACGAATGCCCCCTTGATGGCATATAGCATTGAGTTTGCGGCTTTGGCCGCCTTACAGCAGTGTGTAGAAGGCTTTAGGCTGTCTGCAACCCAAACTCCGAGATCTTTCTGAGTTTCTGCTTCTCGGAGTGGCATTCCGTTCAGATGGTATTGCCGCGTACTAGGGCTCTGATTTCCGAGGCGCAGAATGGTGCATTTGTTACTTTACAGTGCAGAAACGTGATACCCCCTCTGCTGACCCAGTATGGTTAGTCCGTTTGCACTGCACTTTAAAATGCTTACTACCTTACTGATGCCTCGCTATTGTCGGAAGAACCGGTTTTGGGACGTGCGTTTGGTATTGAATAGGATTGATGGCATTCACCTGTCAGATATGGTTATATATCCCCACCTGAAGTAAACAAATCCCGGTCACCTGTAATACGGCACCGGGTTTTCATAGGGGTTTTCATTGGTGAGGCGGGGAATCGCACAGGCGATGAGCTCCAGTAGTTGTATAAAAAGAAAAGCTATTGGGAGTGCGCGATTGTACTTTGAGTGGCTGAGAAATAGTTGCCCTAACTCCTAGCCCTAATCTCTAACTCTAACCCCTAACTCCTAATCCTAACCCCATAGCCCCGGCCTCGACAGTACTGTGTCTATCAGGTGGGCTACATGACCACATCTTACCAAGAACTGTTTTTGATTCTGAACGGTTATTAGCTCATCAAACGATCTGCCCTTCGTCAATGCTTCAACGGCTCCGTCGGGATCCGAATTGTGAATTTTCCATCAAACTCCATGGCTTTAGTCCTGTTTCTAACCCTTACGACATTTCGGGTCTGGCCGACCTCTATGAGGCTTATACTCTGAAGAAAACAACTTTACATCACGAAATAGGTGCGAATTCCGTAAAACGCTTATATTACCCTAGGACCAGCTTACGTGCATCTGCTAAATAACTCAAATAAAACTGAACATACTGTCAATAAGTGAAACCGCTAACTAGGTGCTAATAGTAGTACTTTCATGACGAGTAAATTTTTGAGCAAAGTGCAAATTCCGTATCAGAAGAGAAGACTTAATTTTGGGAGTATGCAAGGTGTGTCTTTGCGAAGAAATGAGCGAGCAAAACAACTCATGAACTGCGATGTTTAAAAACAACAATTACATAAATCTCAAGTTATGCAGTCCCCAAGAATTAATTTACCACACATTACCTTAACCAGTCGACTACCTGGTATTTCATGGTTTTTATAGATTGACGCCATAAGGATATGATGCTGATTTCTCTAGCTTGCTTCGCTCGAGAAGCAGTCCTCTATTATTTTACACATACACGTATTTTTGCTTATTTATATATTATGTGTATCAATTTATATTTTATATATGTATTTAATGTACGCTGTCTATAATGTAAATGTTTTATATCTATTCTACGTAGGCTTCTTGCCTATGGTTTTATGGGTAGGAAGGTCACAGAAATTGAAGGTTTCATGTTGTAGGGTAAAGCGATATCATACTAACAGCAAAGGAGCTAACCAAAGGCCCACACACGCGTGTTTCGCCGATATTCAGCCGTCTCATGTCGCAGATGCGAGGGGTTCGGCTCTTCAGTGGGTCACCCAGCGTTCCTCGTCTGTTTTCTGGTAGATACTCCAATTTACAAATTGTCGCTAGCTGCCTGTCAGCAGTTAATAAATATACGCGGTTACCCGCTGTGGCTAGTGGACTTTGGCCTAAATATTCATACATAAAAATATCAGTTTAAGCCTATAGACCTCAAATAAAGTGATCTACTCCCAGTTCGTAGTTAATTTTTGAGAAAAGTAAAAATTAAATGTTTTGTAATTTTCGATGTTCTCTGTCGGTTTTCTGAAAAGGTAGCCTCCGTATTTTGCGACCGTAAAAACTATCAGATTAAAACAGGTCATGTGAAATGTTACTAATTTGCTGATTCTGTCAACCTTCTGTACTCTGTAGATGAGGGTTTGGGTTACAGCTGCAAACACACTTAAACATAAAAACCTAAGTTCCGGGAAAAAAAGTTGTCAGAAACAGAGACATTCGAGAGGTTTGATCATTCCCAAATGAAAATCTTCTAATGAGTTCTGTCTGTAAAAAGTACATTACTGGGGTATTTTGTAGGGAGACGCCCACGTTTTCTAAGCTATCCTAAAACAGATTCAGTGATAACAGTAAGCGACGTAGTCCGTTTAGTCATTTTCCCGACTGATATTGAAAGCACTTTTGTCGCCGACGCGATTGCACGAGCATACGTTGGCCGTACGAAGGTTGGACCTAATGTCGGAGGTAGCAACCCATGCCGCGCAAATGGGGCACACCTTCAACTTTGACGCCGTTGAGATTGTGGGCGGGGGCGGTGATCATACAGCAAGGCAAGTGCAAAAAGCCTGAATGTCCACCGACTGCTCTGTCAACCGCCACATCAATTTGCCTCCCCCTATCTGAATTTACGAACCTTCTTAGCGGGGGGACAGTCACGGCGCAGGACAGTCGGGGCTGTCAGTCATCTCCGCGGCCGACGCGGCCATTCAAGTCACGGTGACGTGCGGGTTAGATGCAGCCACACAGGCGGCATTGGCGGATCACGCATTGAACAAAGTCCGCCATACAAGGAGAGCTGTGCGCAGGACATTCCAGTCTCTGAAGATGAGTAAAAGAATCAAACTCGAAACGTCGGACCTCCAATAACCCCGCCCGGTGAACGCCTCTTCTTCTTTTGATATGCCACCTGGGAATCGAATTTTCACTACTATAGATTTTTTTATTTCGAATCCGTCATCGTCAATTAACCAAAATCCTCTACCGAATATCATGTCTGATCAAATAACTGCTAATAGATCACTCAAGTCGCTAAATCGATGCACCTCACTGACTGGATAACGCACTAGCTGATGTAGGCAACATAAGAGCATGTTCAAAGTCTTTCAAAAGTTAAAATAATCATTTGGTTTACAACCCTCTCGCTATTGCCTGCAGATTGTTTGTAATGTCCAAAAATTAGGTTTGACAAAGGACAGCATCGCTCGAGGGAAGAAGAACAGGAACAGCAGTTGCCCTTACTGGATGTGCTTGTCAGACGAAACCTTAACGGTGAACTTAAAACGATGGTTTATAGAAAGGCAACAAACACCACACAGCTTCTCACTTTTCACAACAACCATCCAGTGGCTCACAAACGAAACTGTGTTAATACGCTCTTCAAATGGATCCAAACTTATTTCAACAAACTCGAGGACAGAGCACGTGACACCCGATATCTCCGCGACCAGTTTGGACAAAATGGATATCCGAGGGCATTCATAAGTCCCTGCCTACTCGGTCCCCACCAGAGGACTCGAATATCAACACCACCGACGATATAGCATTCTCTGCCACACATCAAGGGCGTTTCAGTAGCGACCGAGCGCATTGCTGCAGAGCAAGGCGTTGAAGTTGCACACCGCCCAAAAGCCACCATGCGCAATAGGGTCATGAAAATCAAAGACCGGTTAAAGCCTGAAATGCAATCTGGAGTAGTGTATCGCATTCCGTGTCAAAATTATCCTTGTAATTACACAGGACGTACTGGGCGTATGCTCGGATCGCGGATACACGAACATAAGCTGGCTGTGCGACGAGGCGACGCATAATCACAAGTGGCCGCCCACACTTACGAAATGGGACATGAGTTTAACTTCGCAGCCACTAACATAGTCGTCCACGCCGGAAACAAAACAGGCCGAGAATTGATTGAAGCCTGGGCTTCGGATGAGAACTCGGTCAATCGATTTATGGACCTGGTGCCGGCATACAGGGTCCTGCGCAGTCACCTCCAGTTTTACGTCGTCGGTCAATGATTGGCCTATATGCCTTATAACTGTCGCCTGTTCGGTTGCCGCTACTACCTCTGACGATGGACTCCTGTACGAGTCTGAGAGCTCGGGACAATAAACAAAGTGTTCCGGTGCTCGACCCTTCTTCTTCACTTATGCATACACCTGGATCTCGAAATTTCGCCCTCATTTATGCTAGTACAGTGTTTTAGAACATTAATTGGCACGGACGTACACAGTGAAGCTTTGAAAAAGCAGACTTCTGCGTCTCAGGAAGCAGTCATGAAGAGAGAGACTCGATTGCTGGAACAAGAACTTTACTAACCTGGCGCTTCGGAATCTTGCTCGAGCCCATTATCCGAGGCCATAGTAGGAATCCGAAACATCAGCTAAATAATGCTCTAGTTCCGGCGACAGTATATCCGTCTTCACGACTTCTGATTCCATGAAAACAGGAGTTTACCCATATCATGCGTTATCTGACCCTCGCAAGATAAAGATTCGTGTTTTTAGTTATAAAATGTCATTTTAACGAGACTGCCTATTTTAGAATGCATAAACGCGCAAGGCAGTAACGAAACGTCAAGTTACGCGCAAAATCATAATCTAGGTCCTAAGCCCATTCATTTCACGTCCGAACGAAAGTTCGTCCAGTTTTTATAATGCGTCACGACATCAAACCTCGGACAATCTGGAAATACAAAAAACCATACCGGGATGGTTTTGCTAAGCGGTGTAGGCAAATGGTGATTTAATGGCAAATATCGGAACAAACTTCCGTTCTATGCTGAGCTTGACATTCCATTCGCGTACATTTGACTTGTTACTCCACAAACTGCACCACTGCAGACGACTTTGGGCTGACACTCACTCGCACCTGCATAAGGAGTCGCAGTCGTTAGTCAGACAGCCGGCGAGTCGGCCTGGATGAAAGACCCGTAAACAGATGTCATCGTGCTTGTCGCGAATTACGTCATCGGTCGTTACAACTGGCCCGGCTTTGTCAACAGTTCGAATCCAAATGTTGCAAATAGGAGTGACAATAGCTATGTTCTACTGTAACAGTCTTAGTGCAACGATATTCGCCACAGAGACCTTTTATTAAACCATATCCTGAAAAACATTTTTATCATTTTCTTGGGGCATGTCTAACCAATATAGTCCTAGTATGAAAAGAATCTATGCAAGAAGCACGACTGTCGACCAATAGGGAAACGCGGAAATATTTAGAGCTGGTTGAGATTTCTTGTAGTAAATCGGTACCACCAACTAACCCTCAGTTCACGTTTTCTTGCGAACCAATGGATTTTTAAGGTCTATATGGGATAATGACCCTCGAAAAAACCTGCATATGCGCACATTTTTCGCTCAGTTGGGGAGTTTTAACAAATCAGACATTTCTGTACGTACAACTCCGAAAAAATGTTTACAGATGAGTGCTCACGTTTTTACTCAGTTTCTAGTGAGAAGGGGAGAATATGGACCCCTCCCATAGTACAGGCGGTGTTCTCCATAACCAATATGGTAGGTGGATGCTCACCGATCGTTTTATGGAACTCACACGTTCGTTGTGCCTTAGAAATCTTCCTCTCTCGAGCCCAACCTGCAGCCGCAGAGTGTTTTGTTGTATTTCCGATCGCAACCGACAGGACACCGAGGCCGTGGCTTAGCGGTTAGAAGCGTTGGACTTATTACTAACAGATCGCAAGATTGAGCTCCTGGAGTTTCAAACTTTGGGGTGTAATTGGCTGAAGACAGCTAATAAGTCAAAAATGGCTATTACAGTCTCCCTTGTCTTTGTCGGTAATGCTATTCTTTGGTTAAGGGACGCTCACCGATCGTTTCTACGGGGCTCACTTGTCCCGTTGTAACTTACGGGCTCTCTTTTGAGCCCAACCAGCAGTCATACAGCGGCGCATGATATAGACAGAACGTTATTACCGACAAAGACAAGGGAGACTGCAATGACCATTTCTGGGCCGCCGTCAGGCAGTCGTGCCCAACCTCGAAGTGTGGAACACCCAGGGTGCGATCCTGCGACATGTTAGTTAGAAGTCCAGCGCTTCTAACCACTGAGCCACGGGCTGACGACGACCAATAAGCCAGAAATGACTATTCTAACCCCCTTGTTTTTTTTAGTAATTCATATTGAGCCAACTGTGAAAAAAGTGGCGTCTCGGAGGGATTTGAACCCATGACAATAATGCTGTTCTGCGTAACAAGGGTGCTTAGTGCCTTGGTGATGATAACCATTTGCTGCTGTAGTTATCTCAGTGTATCAATAACCGTCATTTATATATATATATATATATGTATATATATATATATGCCTCGTTGAAATAACTACGCCAGTACGCCTTTGCTATTCCCTTCGCGTTGGCTCGACACCCTTAACTCCGTCAACTGATGTGGAACTTTAAAAATATTTTGTAGGACATAAAATCTCATATAACAAAGCATTTTCTTCTTCAATAAGGGTGTCTGTGTCTACGCTATCTGTGTCGAATTCGCCTGCAACCAGAGCCATTCTCGTTTGTGGTCGGCCAAAATGAGACCAAGCCCTGAGAATGTACTCCCGTATACGCTAATTCCTCATTTATTTGGGGGGTTCATTGCCAACCAAACATTTTGCGCATAAAACTCTGCCGAGGCGTTTAACATGTCTCGCAGATAAATTCCCACGTTTTCATTCATTTTCTGCGACAAAATGAATGGGAAAAAATAAATGACTTTGTGCGCTTACGTAGTTTCCTGATCGGCACTCATAACGTTTCTGTGACAGACAAAAATCCTTTTACCTTGTTTTGAAATCTTCTTTTTGTGTAGTTTTGCGCTAATGCTGTACATTTTCCTTCTCTGAATTACGCATTAGCTGAGAATTAGCAGCACAAGTAGCTTCTTACCATATCTGAGATGGGGTCAGCCATTTCCATACTACTTTCGGAATGTTTGGGTCACTTGATCAACCTTTAACTATTCTGCCAACCAACCCAGATCAACCGACTTCCCTCACTCTGACACATACCACTGATAATACCTGTTGCTGAATACTAATCAAACCCGACTTGTCTGAGTTGCTTCTGACATGGAAGGCCATCCTCTCGCGGCAAACTCTTCCGCGTATCTGACAAGTATTCATGGACTTCCCCCCATCACTCTGGCTTGTTTCGACTGTACACATGGATTACGCCCACCCATCAAAATACTTTGCAGCTCACGGAAATACTTTTTTATTTATAACGCAACCCCTTACTGATTCGGTCGCGAATTTGTCCTTATCTGTTCTCCCGCGAATCGATTATTCTGGAAATCGTAAACCATCTTGTCGTTCAACCTACAACAAACTTTGCTCGTCTTCAGCTAACCGTTACTGATTTGCAAAAAATTTAAAATTATATTTGGTCTCTGGGTGCAGAACACGCTTTCATGTTGTTTAGATCGAACTTACGTTTCGGCAAGGTACCAGCTTAATTATGTGCTACGGTCTCTGTAAAAGTGAACGTTTGGGAGGAAAATACATGCCCCTGATTCTTTCGAAAAGTCCTCTTTAAGGTACGATGATGGTCGTAAGGACTGTTCTTGTAGGGTTGACTGAACGCTGGGATGCCCAGAGTTTTGGGTCCGTGAACAAGTGAGTATACTGTGAACGACCACGAAGGGCAAATCCACTGATCTCAGCTTTTGTTCGATCAGCATGTGGTAGCGGATCCTACTTCCAGAGCAAACTGTTATGCCTTCATTACAAGAATTAGGCATGTTGGCGATTCCTAACGACTGTGAGGTAGGCGCTGGTGGCCGACTTTTGGATAAACTAATCACTTCATTTTGATAAGAAGATGTTCAAATTAACCTGAACGATAAATGCACCATCAGGTACAGTAGGAAGTAAAAGTACTATCTGCGACTTATCAGTCAATTCTGAACATGGCCGCGTTGACCATCAAGGAAATGTCATATTTCCTTATAAATACACAATATATTACTGGCAGTGAAATAAAATTTTGATATACAGTGCGTGACCTATCTCATGAAATGTTGGCTCAAATTCTGAAATACGTTTTCGATTAGGAAGGCTTACTTGGTCGCGGTTGTGATACTGATTATCTTAAGGCATACTCTTATAACATTTTAGACTCGGCAGGATGTCGGCTTTAAAATGCTCTTCTTCTCAATCTCCTGTAAAAAGCGTGCTTGGTAAAAAATGACTACTTAAGTAGCATGCTTTTTTCCCATTGATTTTCGATGGTCTTGGAAATTCAAATATATTTTATAGAAACCAGAAACAAAAATATGCTTTATTGTAGTCAATCAATAGAACATCACGTCTTCTTTATATTTTATACTTAAGGAAGGAGTACAATTAGGTTTTAAAAAAGTTTTCTAATTGCCGAAAAATTTGGAGCCTGATCATTCGTTGCAGTAGCGCTTAGTAATTACACTCTACAAGGTGCATGCGTTCCGCGTAAAGAAAATCCCATATTTTTCTGCGTCATTAAAGAGATATCATACAGGGTTCATAAAATTTTGCAATGGATGCGGACCATGTTGTACATTTCATGAGGAGCAGTGGTAAACGGCCAGGTACGATGCTATGTGAGTAGACATATCGCGGTCTTAAAAAGTCTCATAATTAGAAACTTTTTTAAAACCTAATTATACTCCTCCCGTAAATATAAAATATAAAGAAGACGTGCTTCTCTATTGATTCACTAAAAGAAAGCACATTTGTGTTTGTGGTTTCTATAAAATATATTTGAATTTCCAAGACCATCGAAAATCAATGGGAAAATGCATGTTACTTAAGTGGTCATTTTTTACCGAGCACGCTTTCTATGGGAGATTGAAAAGAAGTGCATTTTAAAGCCAACATTCTGCCGAGTCTAAAATGTTATAAGAGTATGCCTCAAGATAATCAGTATCACAACCGCGACCAAGTAATCCTTCCTAATCGAAAACGCATTTCAGAATTTCAGCCAACATTTCATGAGAAAGGTCACTCACTGTATCTGGCTAACTGTTAGAACGATGAAGCTGAATAAACTGAAACTATAATTATATTTGCCTCGGTTAAAGGCCCTTCTTGAAGGCTTTTGGAGCCTTGTAAATTTACCAAATTCCACAACTAAATCCCTGTCATACCATTCTTGATGGCTCACTAAGAAGGTACCCACTGAAACAAGGATAAGCATCAAAGATAACAAAAAATAATTCCAATTTTCGAACTGGTTTGCCGATCTAGTGACCAAATTTGGGCCAAATTTTCTTATAGACATCGACCCTTCGTAAGATAGTCTCCTTCACGTTCTACAAAGTGATCTTCTTGATAATTTCTTTTTCGCGACAGAGTTCCAGGCGTATTCTCTTGACCATGCCCTTTATTATCAGAACCTTGGAATCTATAACTAAAGCCGGAATTACCCGTTTCGCTGAAGGTCCATTTATTGCAGTAGGACTGCCGAAAATATTGAAATAGGGGCGAAATTTAACTGGACAGAATGCGTTCCACATATGAGTCAAAATCCTTACCAGGCGCATAAAGTCAGAGAATTTCCAGACGGTTCCTGAACTCTTGCTTTTCACTGCTTGACGGTAACATGTCTGGGACGAATGATTCGTTTGCAGCAAAGAAAGTTGCATGGAGCGAGACCAGCTGTAAGACCTGTCGATTAGCCCGATTAGCGAAGGAACGCTTCTCGAGGAAGATGTACAAAGAAGAAGGCTGCGTGTTGTCGCCCGTTGATGCGCCTACATTGTAGATGACCCGTCGTAAAGTGTGTTTGTTCAAACGATGTATACTCTATTGAGGACCGCTAAAACGGACCACGTCGTATATGTGTTGGACAAACACAGGGGGTAGATCGGAATCGTGCAGGCGTTGTCAGTAATGCGCACCATAAGAGAAACTAACACAGGGGCGTGGCATCAGACCCATTTGGGGGCTCAAGCAGCGCCAACCGTGATCCGTGACGCCCCCTCCCTCCCCCGGCCGCCACTTCCCCTACTCAGTGTATGTTGTGCATCACTCTTTGTAGTGGTACGCCTAGGTGCGCGTTTACGTCGTGCTAGCCACCTGTATCATTTACCGCCCCCGAACGTCTTGACTTGGTCATGCCACTAGGCCCAGATAGGGAGGAGAGAGTGCGGTAGATGCTGCGCGAACCTAATATCACTGAGAATAATTCACACGTAAGTCACCGTCAATGATTTTCCCAGTTGTGCAGCACACTGAGGTTTCATGGCACAATGCAAATTTTCATTTCGTCATGTCGATCAAGCCCACAGGCAGAGGGACGATCAGAGGGAAACGGTAAATCAGTACTCAAATAATCTCGACAACAAGACACGGTAACTTTATGAGAAAAGTTTTGAAGAATTTACTCGGACGCATGCAAAACCCGTTGCGAGTTGCTCATTTGACAATCCGTGGTGGAAAGAGCTGGTTAAAGGTGCAGATTAAGCCCATTGCATCTCCCTCGCACACTGTCGCATACCAGTAACTCCTGATAGGCGAGACAGAAAAATACTAATCGCCTGGAAATCTATGCTTGCATACTTGTTATAGCTTTTGTTGAGAAACCTTCTGAACTTATTTTATCGGCCTGGTGAATAATGATTTACACATAAAATGCACCACATTGTATTCTTGGACTATACCGCTCCAGCCTACGAAGGTATACTATACGTGAAGAGAAAGAGTCGAACACCGCAACACTGTGTTTATTGTCTTGAGCTCTCAGACTCGTACAGGAGTCCATCGTCAGAGATTGCAGCAGTAACATAACAAGCGACAGTTATAAGGCATGTAGGCCAATCATCGCCTGACGACGTAAAACTAGAGGTGACTACGCAGGGCTCTGTATGCCGGCGCCAGATCCATAAATCGATTGACTGAGTTCTCATCCGAAGCCCAGGCTTCAAACAATTCTCGGCCTGTTTTGTTTCCGGCGTGGGCGACTATTTTGGTGGTTGCGACGTTAACCTCGTGACCATTTCGAAGGTGTGGACGGCCATTTGTGATAATGCGTCGCCTCGTCGCACAGCCAGCTTATGTTCGTGTAGCCGCGATCCCGTCTGTTCTCTGGTTACAGGAACAATTTCGACACGGAATGCGATACGCTACTCCAGATTGCTCTCCAGGCTTTAAGCGGTCTTTGATTTTCATGACCCTATTGCGCATGGTGGCCTTGGGGCGATGTGCAATTCCAACACCTAGCTCCGCAGCAATGCGCTCGGTTGATTCTGAAACGCCCTTGCTGTATGGCAGAGAATGCCATATCGTCGGTGATGTTGATGTTCGAGTCCTCTGGTGGGGACCGCGTAGGCAGGGACTTATGAATGCCCTCGGATAGCCATTTTGCATAAACTGATCGCCGAGATAGCGGGCCTCACGTGCTCTGTCCTCGGGTTTGCTTCAGTGAGTTTGGATCCGTTTGAAGAGCGTCTTAAAATAGCTTCGTTTGTGAGCCACCGGCTGGTTGTTGTGAAAACTGAGAAGCTGTGTGGTGTTTGTTGCCTTCCTATAAGCCGTCGTTGCAAGTTCATCGTTAAGGTTTCGGTCTTTGATTGGCCCTTATGCCTTATAGCTCTCGCCTGTTCTGTTGCTACCTCTGACAATCGACTCATGTGCGAGTTTGAAAGCTCAGGACAATAAACAGTTTTACGGTGCTCGGTTCTTCTTTTTCACTTATGCATACACCTGAAACTCGAAATTTCGCCCTTATTCATGATAAAGTATAAAATTTGCTCACCTTACTTACAGTAGGTGTGCTAACTCATGAATGTCAAACGAAATTCTGAAATGCGTTTATGTTACGAAAAGATTAATAAGTAGGGTTGTAAAACCAATCACCGTGTACCATAATTCTAGAGTAATTCAGTCACTCCAGGACGCCAGCTTTCGAACAAACTTCTTTCCTGCTGATTCTAAAAACTACATTCCGTAAGAAATGACTGCATATAATCAGCATGCATTTTTTCAATGATTTTCGATCCCCCGTAAACATTCAATTATATTTCATGTATAGTTTGCATAAAATATTCATTCTTTTGCTCATTCAGTAGAAAATTGCGTCTTTTTTCAATTGTACGACCTAAGTAAATGTATAATTTGATTCTATAAAACTTTTCCAGTTCCCAAATAATTTTGAACCGGACTTGTCGTTACTGTTGCATTCAGGGTTCCCAAACTGCGAGCGGTATAATTTCCGCACATGGAAAACCATACATGTCTCTACGGTATTAAGAGGAGACCATATGGGGCTCATAACATTAAGCAGCGGATTTGAGCTATATTGTTAACTTTACAAGTTACATTGGTAAATGCGAAGACATGACGTTTTATAAATGCCTTTTTCACGGTATTAAAAAAATCTCACAATTAGAAACTTTTAATAACCGATCTCTACCCTTCCTTCGGGTATAAAATTGAAAGAAAACTTAATTTTCTACTGAATGAGCCAAAGAATGAATATTTTATGCATGCTATGCATGAAATATAATTGAATCTTTAAGGGGATCGAAAATCAATGAAAAAATGTATGTTGATTATGTAGTCATTTTTACGAAGTGTATTTTTTAAATGCAGTCGAAATGCAGTTTGTTCGAAAGCTGGCATCCCGGGGTAACTGAGTTATTATAGAATGATGTTTCAGGCTAGCTAGTGTTACAACTCTACTTAGTTAATCTTTTCGAAACGGAAACGCATTTCAGAATTTCCGTTGACATTTCGTGAGTTAGCCCACATAGTGTACTTACTCTCGCGGTGGCTGCTTACGCAACAAAACCGCAGAAAAAGGCAACGTGATAACTTTATAGGGAAGCATTATGGAGATTTAAAATTCACTCTACAGTTCAACCATCGTGAACGATGGTATCCACCGTGTGCCCCAAAGCATGGTGAGAGCAAGAACGAGGGCTTGCGCGTGTGTTAATTTAAAGTGCCGGTAGACGTGTGTCGTACCATTCGCCACCCTGTTGTGTGTCTGTTTTCGAGCGCCGGCTTTCGTTCCGGCCAGCTGCTTCTCGGATTCTCTAAAAGGGAACAAACATTCCAGGCTGCTGCATTGAGCGGATTCCCTCTAGGTGCCTATGGACATGATAGGAGATTGGGTTGCTTGTTTGATTGTTTCGACCGTAAGTTTTAAATTTGCAAGCCGAGGTCTGCGTGCAGATGATCTTAATCTAGTATATGTTCAGGGCGCCTTTTTAGCCTCTTTCCGCCCGAGGAGGTAAACAGAGCTATCCCTAAATAGGACGGTTTTGACGCCCCCAGACAGCTGTCTGACAACAATACTCTTCACGACTTTATTTAGAGGGGAATAATCCCCGTTATTCTAGACCGCCTACGGACTTGCTGGTCTCCCACTCTATAGGATTAGTTTTAAAATGGGAAGAAGGAGTAGGAGGATGAGGGGGAGGAGAAGAAGGAGGAGGAGAAGGAGGAGGAGGATGAGGAGGAGGAAAAACAGGGACAAGAACTGGGGAGTGTGGGGACGCAAACGACATCGGATACTCTCACGCATTTTAGCCCCCCAGACGAGACGGTAACTGGGGTGTGGTCGCTAGGCGGAGCCTAGCTTCAGTGAACCACAGATCAGAGTCAGGCATCATTTAATGGCTGCCGGACGAGGCACATGGTGCAGTCAGCGAAATCCTACACGGTTCGCCCGATACTTTGACACCTCCTACGTCCAAATTCAACCACGACGACGTATGGTTGTGGGACCAATGTTCAATACTTAAAAAGATCCAGAAGAGAGAGAAGAGAGGAATTTGCTTTATCTTGAAATCATAAATTCGAAATTTTCCAGGGCTTTATGGGACATGCGCGGTCTATAGATACGCGCTTTGTTATGATATAACAGTATCCGGGATTGGTTTTTTTGGTACCGTTCCCGCAGGCATTATGAGCAGCACTCAACAATGATGTTGGAGTTTTGTTTAGGGTTTTCACGTTTACAGGATGCAATGCAATCTAGGTTTTTATTTGAGGGCAAGCGTTATACTCCACTTTAACCGACTACTCAAATAACTACCATTGAAAGCATTAAAGAAATGCACTTTTCTAAGCGCAAATGTTCTTCAGTTTTGAGTTTCGCAAGTTTCGTTGAAGATGCCGTCACGCTGGTATGAATATCATAACTTCACATGTCTTCCTAGGCAAACGGTTAACGCTGATGCATCACAAGCGTTATTTAGGAAAATAAACTGAAATTTGCATAAGCCCAGCACACAAGTGGAGAATTGTACATGGGGCCGACGTTATACAAGTGTACGAAAAGTGAAGCTTTGGTGACTTTTTGATAGATGCCGTTTTTTATTAGGAGTAAACGTATTAAGTGATTAACTGTAAAATTAGTTGGCTGAATCTGGTGGCATTTGCTTTATGCTTTCATTAGGCTGCAAGCAGTTCAATTTTGTCCCCAGCAAATGCACCACTTAGCTGAAAAGGAGAAAATTAAATCCCAACCCAACCAAATCATGCCTTTAAATAATTTGAAGGAATATTTCCCCGGAATGAATTTGAAGCAAGCAAGGACAGCCAAAATTGACGGAGCAATCTGTTCCGAAAAAGCCCGTTATAATATCCTTACCCTTTAGGGGCGACAACATCTCAAATACCATCAAGCGGCAATTGAGATGCACTATTGAAAGAACTTACAACGCAGCTGAACTCATCTTCTACAGTTCTACTAAGGCTATCGAAGTTCCACGGGCGAAGGATGCCTTGCCATTGCACGCCATGTCAAATTGTGTTTACGAATTTACGTGCACTTGTGGATGCAAGTACATTGGGCGAACGCAAAGGCCACTGGCAGCCAGAGCAGTTGAGCACCTGCCTAAATGGCTTCTAAAGCAGGAGAACAAGACTCCACGGTCTTCCATTACAAAACATCTCCTTGATAGTGGCCATTCGGTTGACCCTAAGACGTCTTTTCGAGTATTAGTTCGAGCACGAACTACTCGTTTATTGCGCTACCTGGAGGCAGCCTATATACGGCGGGAGAAACCCGACCTATGTAAACAGTTAGACCACGTGGTCAACCTCAGCTTGCCCTGGTAGACCCGAGCCCCTTTTGAGTTTCGAAATCCCTCGGCATGCCTAGTTCCCCATTTTCATTCCCATGTTGCATTTTGAAGTTACCATTTGATCGATTATTCTACGCGCAGTACACGTTGACCTTGCTGTTTTACATCGATTTTCTCTGTCGAAATTCAAACCTTTGTACCTTTCTCACTTGTTATTTCTGTTATGCAACGACCGGCAGCAGTTGAGAAGCGGTCGCGAAATTTTGTGGTGCCATTAAATTCTGCTGTCCTTGCTTGCTTCAAACTTTAAATAATTCATTAGTTACTATTCAGCAGAAATACTGTCTTGTCATCGTATGTCTAAGAATTTTCCCTGCAACCGCATGTTTGTTTGAAGTTTAATATCGTATTTACGGTTTCAAATGAAGTTTTAAAGGCATAGTCTATTAGTCTTAAACGTACTGAGCTATAATCAGAAGCATACATTTCAATGGCAGTTGATGCGACTTTGGTCTTTCTGGTTTCCACAATAGCCATTCTTCCCCCTAAGTGGGCTGTCTGAAAATGACATAAAAACCTGTCTTGTCAAGGAAAATTCAGATCGGTCCTCGGGACGTGGGTTAGACTGGCGGGAAATTAGCGAGGTTTACATTTAATAAAAACAACTTTCTCCTCTTTCTACAGCAATGTCAGCCACAGACGAAAGCGACCTTTCAGGTACATGTTACGTCAAGGAGTAACATTAAAAAGTCAAGTGAAGTCAATGTGTTCTACGCCCGTAAACAAATGCTGACAGCCGATGGGACAATATTTTTATTTCCACACCGATAGAAACTGTGTTTAAACGATAAAAATGCAAGTTGTGGATGTTCAGTGTGCAAATGTATGTACATTTATCTCAGGTCAAATTTACTTTGTCAAAGTATTGAATTCGCTTGTTACTTTTCACTGTAATAAATGCCAGCTAATGATGACCCCCATAATAATTTACCTAAACATTTTACCAATTGAATGCGGACATGCAAAGACTAGTCGAACCCTGGCAGCATAAGAAGCAAAGAATAACATCACTGGATATTCAAGTGGCCTGGGAACGCACTCAGAACGATCTCCGAGCGACAAGTTCCACCGTCGATTTCAACGATGTCCACCGAGTGCTACACAACTAGGTGGAGTACGCACAGCGGCTTGCGCGTTAATTAGTTTATAGTGAATGTAGACTTGCACAGCATCTACCGCACTCTCTCTTCCCACTCCCCACCTGGACCCGATGTCAAGACAGAGTCAGTAAGAACGAAGGCGGGAGAGGACGCAGGTGAATGGCACGACCGGACTCGCGCCTAGGCGTGCCACCACACCTCCTGGTCCACACAGCAAATGACCAGGATTTTAACCAATAACAGCACCAAAACGGGTCAGAAAGATGAGGGTGACTGGAAAGCCGTGCTTAAGACTTGTATACACCCAGCGGGAGCGCGAGCACATATACCGGTAGGGGACTAGGCGTGAGAGAATTGCCAGTGCACAGAAATGTCACTAAATCCGTCGAATTAACGACAACTGGAGCAGATCAAATCCCAGTGAACAGTCTACCGTGCTTTATCGCAGCCTGTGCCTAAATTACCCTGTAATCACGCAACTCAGACTGAAATCATGCTAGAATCACACATGAGCTAGCTATACGACACGATGAGGGGTTATCACAAGTGACTGTCCACACTACAGTTCACGAGTTTGACTTCCCCTCCAAGATTATATTTTCCCGCAGGCCCAGAGCAAGACGTGCGGCGAATCGATTGAAAAATGAGCCTCGGACCAGAAGTCGGTCAAGCGACGTTTCGATCTGGAGCCAGCATACAGAGCCCTGCTCGGTTTCCTCCAGAATGGCGTCACAGGTAGTTGATTATCGCTTGCTGTGTTGCCGTTTTTATCTCAGACTTCTGTAAGAGTTCGAAAGTTCGGATAAATAAAAAAATGGCTCCAGCGATCAAGGTCAACTTAATTTTCGCGGTTGGTATTTTTGGCGGAAGTAATCTAAGTCTGTCGCAGAGATGTTCGACTGCCCTAGTCCGATTTATGGTCAACATCCTTCTCTGCAAAGGGCCTTTCTGAGCCAGTGAAGCCGGTCGGATTTATGAATTTTCGGTGATAATTATTAAATCATCCTGCAAAGTTGCGGTTTATCCACACGTCTAATTAAAATTATCTGGTGGAGACCGACTGCAGAGAAACCCTTGTCGATTTACAAAAAGGGTTTATTTTTCGTCTATATGCGATGGAGAAAGACAAAGGCTTTGCCTTTTTTGTACGCACGGGTTGATTAACATCGACGAATGATACGTTTTGAGGTCGCAAATTATGCCAGTTGGAATCGGATATTTTTGACGCGAAATATGGTATGCGATGTAAAGTAGATTTTTTATAATACCACAAAAGGCGATGCATTATTAGGATTTAAAGACGTCGTGAAGTATTGCGATATCTTATTCGACCGCGTACGACCACTTCGTAAGAGTTCGAGCCTCGGGTGCTCCACACTTCGGAGTTTGGGTATGACTGGCTGACGACGACTAGAAAGCCAGAAATGGTAATTCCAGTCTCCCTTGTCCTTGTCGGTAATACCATACTGCATATAACAAACCAGAGGAATGAGACGTGATAGGTAGATAGAACATGAACTGTTGGTCTGACATGCCGGTGGACATGGTGAGGGAGAGAAGCAGCTAGTGAAGGGAATGCAGTTATCAGTCAAACTTTTTAAACTTTTTATTCCTAAGCCTTACAACGGCCATTCCAAGTAGGCCAACTACAGGCATCCTGTTTACATAGTTGCATATCCAAGTACACGGGGCGCACGCAAAGACAGCTGACAACTCGGGCAGCTGAACATATGCCGAAATGGGTGTTGAGGGCCGAAAGTTAGGTATCCAGGGGTTTAATTACGAAGCGCCTAGTAGATCCAATGACCGCATTCTAGTCCTTCTTCGGTCAACGACTAGATACCACCTATGCTTTTCGGAGGCCGCTGCAATACAGAGGAGAAGGCGGGAACTATGTAAGCAGTTAGATCAGCTGATCAACTCCTCACTACCATGATAAGGATCAATAACGGAAATAACCCTATTCCCTCTCCCATCCTCTTACTCCTCGCCCCCTCCCCCCAATAACTGACTCCTGTCACGTCATGTGCGGCCATAAGCACGTCCGAGGAGTTCTTCGCTGCCACCTGGGCTCCTCCCTCCCCCCTCACCGCACTTACTCGTATGTCAGACCAACAGTTCATGTTTTATTTACCAATCATCTTGCAGCCCTCTAGGTCGCTTTCTACTTGAACAGTTTGCCTTATCTTCTGAATATGCAATGACACTATGCAGTTGAAAAAGATGTGGTGGCATTTTATGACGTCATTGCGTCCGGCACCCTTCATCGTCTTCGCTTGGTTCACATTTTTTTCGTGAAAACAATGTTTCAATATCATAAAACAATGCACGAACAATACACAAAACAATACACGAACATAAGCTGGCTGTGCGATGAGGCGACGCATTATCACAAGTGGCCGTCCACACCTACGAAATGGGTCACGATTTTAACGTCGCAGCCATTAAATATTCGCCCACGCCGGAAACAAAAGGGGGCGAGGACTGATTGAAGCCTGGGCCTCGGATGAGAAGTCAGTCAATCGATTTATGGATCTGGCGCCGGTGTACAGAGCCCTGCGTAGTCACCTCCAGTTTTACGTCGTCGGTCGATGATTGGCCTACATGCCTTATAACTGTAGCTTGTTATGTTGCTGCCACTACCTCTGACGATGGACTCCTGTACGAGTCTGAGAGCTCAGGACAATAAACAAAGTGTTTCGGTGCTCGACTCTTCTTCTGCACTTATAAAACAATACCACCGCAGTGGCCCCACATAGGTGAATCGGTAAGATGTGGTTATGTTGCCACACCTGATAGACGCAATACTGTCGGGGTTTGGGGGTGGGTGTTAGGGTTAGAGTTTTGAGTTCGGGGTTAGGGTTAGGTGTTAGGGCAACTACTTTTCAATCACTCAAAGTACAACCGCGCATTCCCAATAGCTTTTCTTTTGCATGCAATTAATTGACCTCGCCGCCTTTACGAATCCCGATCCCGCCTGTAAAAAAACCCAATTACAACTCGGTCCCGTATTACAGGTAGCAGGGGTCTGTTTACCCCAGGTGGGGCAATATAACCACATCTGACCCAGTTATTTTTGCAAATGCTTTGCGGGTATTGCCTGTTCTATCGCTATAACATCATCCAGCATTGACCACTGTACCGGCGAAAGTCGACAGGAGATGAATGACGATGTAGCAAGACTAGGACGCGGCAGGAGAGGTCCCAACTATTCTTTTACTTGATGTCACAGTGACCATTGAAGTCCGAGATCAATGCCGTACTGAACTTAGCTAATGCCTGTTGCCTGGGCTAATTTGTCTCTCAAAAGAGCAATTTAGGTGACTTGATAATTTGATTTTGCTTGACTTTGGCGGCTGTCATCAAAGGCGTGACCTTGGGCCTCTGTATGTAGGCGCGTAGGCGAATTACACGAAAGAAACTGACAGATTCGTTCTGCGAGAGGCTATTCTGATATAGTACTGGAAATTGGCTTTTACTGATTTATTTATAAAATATTTTGTTGAAAATATGTTTTTGTGTACCGCGCGTCTCTCGCAAATCATAGTTTATTGTTAGTCTATTTGATCAGTTAGATGCCAATTTGTATTTTTATTGCAAATCACTTGGCAATTCTGTAATTTTAACACGCGGGATCGGTACTGAATGAAAAAATAAATAACTAAATATTTTTTATTAAAGACACGTCCTATCAAAGAACCCCAATTATTCAAACGACAGTGATATGAGGGCTACTCAACTAGCATTTATTCCTCACGGTCCTACGTCACTGACGTTCTGAACATATACGTTGAAAGGCGGGCACCCCAAAAATATGATTTGAAGACAGTAGGTCCTTTGTGAAAAGTAAGAACTTTATTGGCAAATTTTCGACATCAATCCTGCGGGTCCTCGTCAGGATTGACTAAATGCACAAAAACAACCAACATTTCGAACGTCATCAAAAATTAAAATTTTTCTGGCGTTTCTAACATACAATCCATAAAGAAGCTCCGCACCCTATTTCGTAAATTTCTTTCGTGAATCTCCCGAAATGTGCATAACAATTAGCTGTTTAAACTCGAATAAACGTTCGGTGTGTGCCATCTTCTCGTTTATTTTGGTTTAGATCCATCTATACTGTACTTAGGCTTTTTATACGTATCTTCTCAATTAAATATGGGGATTGCCACTTGACCCAATGGAGAATCTGTCTTGGAGATAGGCTCGTTTGTACTTAAATTGCCAGATGCTAAGTATAAGAGTCCTGTCCTAAGCAAATGTGCACCTATGACCTAGATATACATGTCTACTAAGGACAGGTAGTCGTCTTTTTTACCGTCCGTTTATATTCACGTAGACGCGTACAAGCGTACTGAAAAACTCCCTTTGTACTGATCCAGGCAGAAGTACGAATCTGACTAGGAACTGGTACCCAAACAACTTTGACATCCAAAGCGTTCAAATGCAGATGTTTAAAGTCAATTTCAGTTAGTGACTAGACCGGCGGACAGGCCTATGCCAAATAGAACGCGCTATTCATGAATCAACCGGCGACAAATCCGGTTTATGTTTATCCATGAGCACAAAAGCGGTTGGTTCCGTAAAAATAGTATCCCGGTGAAGGAAAGGGGCCCAGTCATGCTCGCCTTCTGGAGCCATGAACTTGTAAGTGTTTCATAAGCGCTACTTTGGATTCGCGTTTTGTTCGCGACTTTTATTGCGTCCGTGGTTATTGCATAAACACCTGAAAAGTGGCGCAACTGTAGCGACCCGTGGTCAGATAATCTGATGCAATCTGAACGCAAACGTCTGAAATAGTCTCTTTAAATGAACCGAAGACCATTTTTGGGTTAGCAAGCACTGACAGAATAATTATTTTTACCTTAAAATTTTCCTTCGAACATTTTTTATTTCAGAATGTAGAAGGTATTGGGTGTGCCGTTTTTAGGCACAGGTGACGGGACTTTTTTACAAACTTCAGCGCATGAGACATTATGGAGAGGGATTTTGCCACTACCGAGCATCTGATGGACTTCAGCCGTGGCGATTATGAAGACCCAAATGTGATTAAACTCGAGTCGTCCGGCGGGGCCTCGTAGCTCAAGTGGTTAGAACGTTGGCTGTTCTAAAGCCTTCTCCTTACTGCGTGGGTACGAATCTCACCGAGGCGCCGAGTTTTTCACAGTTGGGTCAACAGGGATTATGAAGACGTCAAAGTGACATACTTTTATAACCCCTGACACAGCACGGACTCTGTATGTCACACACTATTTTGTGCAGTCAGTAGATGAGGCAGTATATTCGGGTTAAACTATTTTCCCGTATTTTCCGGTAGTCGGCTTATTCGTTAAACGTCATTATTTGCAGAAACAAATGGGGCGAAAGGCATTAGCTTGAGCGCAGAGGACGTTGCTTAAACACAGCAGGCAAGCCCTCAAAACAGGTTGATCAACAATATTTTTTGAATTTACTTTTAAGACAGCAGGATAATGGTCTGTTGGATGGGTCCGCGTTTTCAAAGTAGAGTTATTTTCTACGGAGGACTTTGATTGCATGTTTCCCAACTGTCTTACCAGGTGACGCACTTATTCAGTGATTCTTCTAATACTAAACGGATATCAAATCCGCAGGTTCGGGGAACAACGATATTCATATCCTCCAAGGGTACTTTCTGTCAGGTTTTGTAAGTAATTAAGCATTTTTAAAGTAGTTGTTGAATGAACCCAGTGATACAGTGCGTGACCTATCTCATGAAATGTTGGCTGAAATTCTGAAATGCGTTTTCGATTAGGAAGGATTACTTGGTCTCGGTTGTGATACTGATTATCTTAAGGAATACTCTTATAACATTTCGGACTGGGCAGGATGTCGGCTTTTAAGTGCACCTCTTTTCAATCGCCCGTAAAAAGTGTGCTCGGTAAAAAATGACTACTTAATTAGCATGCATTTTTCCCATTGATTTTCGATGGTTTTAGAAATTCAAATATATTTTATAGAAACCACAAAAAATACACTTTCCTTTAGTCAATCAATAGATAATCATGTCTTCTTTATATCCCTAAACAAGACATGCGAACGGAAACCACCTGCAATACGCGCGGCGTTGAGACAACCTCCAGTAGAATTAGGGTTAGGGTTATGGTTAGGGCTACGATTAATTTACGGTTTAGGTTTAAGGTTTGATTTAAAGTTAACGGTAAGGTAAGTCAGGATTAACGTAGGGGCTAGTGTCAGTCGCAGGATTAAGGCTTAGGGTATGGTTAGGGTCAAGATTATGGCAACGATCTAGTTTTATATTAGGCCTGTTGTCCGGGGGGGTAGTACGCGAGAATATTTTACCCCTTCCAGAATTACGCGCAGGTCCACCATTATTACTTAAGCAGGGCGTTCCTATAATCATGTCCTGTTTAGGCAGCCCTATAAGCCAGTCATTCCGATGACCTCATTTCTGCGAAGTCACTCTGCTCAGTCCGTCCGCATATTGACGGTCGCTTACGTCATTTTGGCACGAGTTCCGATCTGGAATGGTAATTAAATTCAAAAATCCAGACTAGTCTTTTCACCACAAGCGTTCTACATTAGCATTTTTCTTTCTTCCCAGTAATTAAAGTTTTAGACTGATCATAGTGATATGAGAAAACTCTTCCGAAGATTTGATGATGCCTCTTTCAAGGTAGTGTCCACTCTCTTTCTGAGAAAGTTCACACTCGATAAATGATAGCCCTTGTCTTACAACTGCTGAATTATATATTTACCAAAATAAGCTATTGGTTCGATCATTTATAGTATAAAAAGTAACATGAAGCCTTTTGAACCCTTCACGGCTAGACCGAAGTGTCATTTCTATGTAAACCGGAGGAAGAATTCAAAAGTTTCCGAGTTATTATTGTCTTTCAAGCTCTTACCCCACAAAAGGCTTTTATTTTTTATGCATACACCCAGAAAAAAGATGGTACTTTGAGTACCCTTACTGGCTAGTCTTAAGAGACAAGTTTTTATGCAAAAGAAATCTATATACGCAGGAGCCCACATTTATTAAGAATCGATAAAAAGACCCGAAGCCCGGAAGTGTCTTCATATTTATATGAGGGGGCGTCAACGAATATCAAAAAACGAGTCGCAATCTCCTCAGCTTTAGGGCTGTCTCATTAACCTCGTTAGCGTTGAGGCAAAATGAACGGAAAAGATGTTGTAAACATGGGAAGGAAACAATCAGTTTTGCCGCCGAAAGCCAGCCTGTGTAATCTTCAGGGCACAAACACAAACACTACAATAGATTCTCGGCTCTCTGAACCAAAATCACGTGTATTATCTAGGAGCAAAAGAAGACAGAGGGAAAATCCACCATGTGACCTTAAGACCGGTGTATGTGGAACCACCAGGGGCAAATATATGACGGCAATGCGTGGGCAAATACAAAGGCTTACGCATGCCCGCATTTTTACCAGAATCGTCTGAGAGGGCATGGAAGACGGAGACGCCAACTTTGAAAACAGGATCATACGTCGACTAGTTTCCATCATTTCGACCAAATTCTGCTTGAGTGCAGCCACAATGCTTGGGCCGACTGGCCGTGCTGACACCCGGTCAAGTCGACAACCAGTCTACGAAATAAAATAAAAGTGGAAAGTTAGAAAATTTAGGTGTTTCCTACTTCTTCCGATGTGTCATTATTCGTAATTTCTCGAGGTCTGCTGTCATGGCGATGAGTGCATAAACTGCAAGTTTGCCTATCAAAGAGCCTACCGAGGAGGAGGGGAGAATCCGATCATCGATCTATCAAGAGGCACGCCGAGCTTTGCCTCCCCCATCAAAGTCAGCGTGATCATTAATCACGACGCAAGGCTGAGAGAATTAACCAATCTGCGCAGGAATCACTAGTTATGGTCCTTTAGTTGCGCGATTGATGGAGCATTCAAGCAAAGTTGGAGAGTTTAGAATGGTTAAGAGAATTTACACATTTATAACCCACTCTTCCAAATCCCATTAGAAAAATTAGTGAAATAACAACCTTCTCATGGATTTCGGAGAAATTCCGGCGCCTAGAATGTTGGTAGTTCCCAGATAGGAAACACTTACCATGCCCATGTACCGACCGGCGGGATTAACACATCGATGCGCTCGTGACGATTTCACACCGAAGAGGCGTCAAGTGGTTGTATCTAGACTAAAAAGAACTAGACAGAATTTTAGTAACTATCTTTAGGGCACGGGTTGCGAGTGTGTTGATAGACAAATACGTTTTCCACTCGGAACAGCATGGAACAGTAACCTAGTGAGGTGAGTCGAAGCTCAGCATCGGGCTTAAACTGCTTGGGCCCAAAAGTGTCGATGGCCTTTTTTCCTATAATACGACTAGCCTACCTTACTTTTAAGGTATTCACTGCAAGTGGGCTATAATCAGGGTTTATAAGATTCTCACAATTGAAATTAGCATAAACGTCGTGCTTTCGCCTGTAAAGAAGTCTGTTTTCAATTTTTTCAATAACTATTATTATAAAATATAAGTAAATAAAGAATAAATATGAAATAATATTTCCCCGGAATGAATTTAAAGCAAGCAGGAACAGCAGAATTTAATGGCACCAGAAAATTTCGCGTCGGTTTCTCAACTGCAGCCTGTCGTTGTCGAAATCCCTCAGCATGTTTACTTCCCTATTTTCATTCCTCTGTTGCATTTTAAAGTTATCATTTTATTGATTAGTCTACGAGCAGTATACGTTAGCCTTGCTGTTTTATATTGATTTTCTCTGTCGAAATTCAAACCTCCGTACCATTCTTACTTTATATTTGTGTTATGCAACAACAGGCTGCAGTTGAGAAGCCGTCGCAAAATTTTCTGGTGCCATTAAATTCTGCTGTCCTTGCCTGCTTTAAATATGAAATATTTTTTCGATAAATTATGAATTGATTTCTCGGCGACCGACTGTTTGAGATTTCGTCAACTCGGTTGCAGACTCCGCTTGACGACGTATTTAACATCTAACTGATAAATCTTCAATATAAAACTTTGTGTGATTTCATCTGCGGTTGAAAACCCGGAGGATGCTCGGTATGTTTGAAAAATTCAACGCCACTTTGCCACTCAGTAGATTTGAATAAGGGCCTATCAAGAAGGCAGCGACCGAAACAACTGTATCACGGAATCCACAGGGTCATGTGGACAAAATATGTCGTGACGTTTTTCTCCAAGGACTCGGGAAATATACTCATCTTTTACCATTACTTAACAGTGGATTGTTGCAGCTTTCGTCTGCAAATTAATATCTTTTTGCATCGAAAGGACCAAACTTTGCTAACGTAAGACTTCTAATTAGAGACGGAGGCGGAAGTAGATCTTGCAGTCAGACAAAGCGTTTTTGTTTTTTCGCTCAGCGGAGACGCGCCTTTGACAATCCGAATGCCTTTACTTCTGCCTACGTTGTCCAAAGTATTCCGAGTATCATTTAATGAAAATATTTAAGCAGAGAAGTGGTAGAAGTACGCGGTATCATTACGTAACCCCGTTATTCTTCATTCACTCTCTTGCGTCTGGGGTCCAACAGTGTACGCAGGGTGGACTCCACTGATCCACCGAAAGGTCGAGGCCTCCAAAAACATACGAATCCCTGGTTGAAAAAAAAGATGTGTCCGTCTCTTACGTGGGAAGATCCAGGGCAGCCTTTGACACGTTAGGGCCTTTATGTTCGAACGAACGACGAACAATTGCGCATATTGGTCCCAGGCTGACAACCTACTCTTTGAATGGACTCCCAATCTCTAAAATAGGTAGACAGGACTCGCTTAATTAGTAGATGAAATAATAAATGTCCTGTGGTTGATGTTTTTACAAAAGAGCAAGATGTTGATTTGCATTTTTTGACGAAGGTAGATTAATAGACCTTTCTGGCATTACGACTAGAATGAAGTTGTATGCACAGGTCGCGAATATCCCCCGTAGGCATCATGGAAAAAGCACACTCTGAAACAAATAGTCATAGAGTCCGCGCCGCTATTAAAATGTTGAAATCAACCTGCCCTCAAGGCTCTTGGCCACGCCTCGAAGCACAACAGGAGAAGCAGGTCCTGCGACCAGATCGATGAACGTACTTCCAACATAGCTGGTATTCTCGATCGCAACCGACAGGACAACGAGCCAGTGGCTCAAAGACTAGAGACCTGAATAGCTAACACTGAATAACTAAAAACGCGAGCTCAAATGTCAAGTACCCCCAGACCTGGGGTTGGGCACGGCTGGCTGACGACGACTACTGCTAGGCCAGAAACGATCATCCTAGTCTCTTGTAGTCGACAGCCATAATGGCTACGTCGCGCTTCTCGCTAGCGCCTGCACCTACGTTCTAGCGACAGCTTGCAGTGGCACGCATGTCTGCCGGGTTCGATTTGTCTCGTTACAATTCACTGTCTGCACCACGCATCCGGTCGATTCTCTGCCTGCACCACGCGAGGCTTGTCACTACCTTAGCGTGGGCTCGGAGCCAATCAACGCAACTCCTATAGCTGATTGGTAAGACAGGCGGAAACAGTCCAGAACACTAGCGTAAACAAAATGCCACGGCAGTTTTGCAGCGGCGACCTTCGGCGACACAAGGCTCGTCGATCTCGCGGACGCCGCCTCCGCGGCGCCATACGCATCCTCGTCCGGTTGCCAAATTTACCCTTCACTATTCTGTACAGAATAAAGTGTCCTAACCAAATGGCGTCCTGCTTCTAACGACTTGGGATATGGCCTGAAGTAGTGGCGCACTGAGCGTACACCATCAGCGCTTAGCCGCTACACTCTCTTGTCCTAGTTGGCTATCTCCTTCTACACATACTGTTAGTCGCTGTGCGACTGCCTGCCAGTGTTCTAGACAGAGCTCTGAGGCATAACGGATGAGCAGATTCTGTAACCGGATAAATTGTCATCAGTCTTGTTCAGTTCTATGGAAACGAGGTACAAAATAAAACGTGTGAGCGGTAAGAGAAATCGATTAAATTTAATCTTTTCATAGAAACAGGGCATGTGACTAGAGTGGGGGGAGGGAAGGCAGTAATTGACAGTGAGGGTTAGGAAGAGCCGTGTCGCAAGGGGGTAGGAGGGGACGGGGTCGCGGAGACATGCATACAGTTAATCGATCCTTGCCTATGGCAGACGCTGAGCGTCCAAGAGGTTCTTCTGCGCTCACAGAGCCGGTCTCTGTAACCCAATGGCAGTCGCTCCTGCTGTTGCTAGTAAACGCTATGTCCAGTTGGATTATGTTGCATTCCTGTGTGTGATTTGCTCATATTATATATATCTTTCATATACGGCTGTCTGGTAAATATCGGCAGTCAGATCATTGATTTATTAGACATTATTTCAGATTTAAAGAAATATCTAAAGCAGCCTGCATTTCCTACGGAGTTTCCGATGGTACTAAGCATTTTGCTAAATAGCTTGAATGATTGCTCTCGCGTTTTCGCTAAAACTAATTTGAGCTGCCCGCAACACAGCACATACCGCGATCCCCCATTATTTTCTCTCTCTCTCACATTCACTCTTTAAACGCTCAAATTACGATTTTGGTTTGGACAAATGCCTGCTTGTGATTAATCACCACGGAGTCTACACAGTGATATGTTATCAGAGACAATCTGTAGGAGTGCGCAGGAAATCTAGGGGGCGTTTCGTTGTGCCTAACACTCGTCTGGTTTGTAAAAGAGGGAGAGATGGGAGAAACCAACATGGCTAGTATTCTCGATCGCAACCGACAGGACAAAGAGCCGGTGGCTCAGTGGTTAGAAAATTGACTTGCCAGAGCCTAATAACCGAAGAAAGCGAGTTCGAATCTCAGGTGCCCAGACCTGGCTGACGACGGTTACTAGGCCAGAAATGATCGCCCAGTCTTACTTGTCCTACTAGGTTATCTCTGTCTGCACATATTTTTAGTTCCTGTGCAACTACCTGCGAGGGTTCTAGACTGAGCTCTGAAGCCCAATGTATGGGCAGGTTCCGTAACTAGATTAGTGAATGTTCCTCCAGTGTGTTTGTATTTGCTTAGCCTAGAAGACATCGAGTTTGATTATGTGACACTCTGTATATGAGTTGTTCATATTACCTTTACCTTGTCCCAGACTCAGTTTTGAAGTTAGTTGGTTTTGCCCTCCCTTAGTTTGAAGACGAGCTGAGGAATCAGTCTCGAAAATTTACACAATAAAGTTTACTCTTTTTCAAAGAATTCCATCCTAATATACCCTTTGTACATGGCTGTCTGGTATATAACGGCAGTTATGTCATTCAGCTGTTAAATATTAGTTTAAGTTTCAAGAAATATCTAAGGCAGCCTTCATTTCATACGGAGTTTTCGATAGCACTGAGTATTTTGCTAAGTAGCTTGAATGGGCGCTCTCATTTTTTCGCCAAAATTAATTTGAGTGGTCCGCTAGCCGCTATTATTTTTTTTCTATCTCTCTCACTCACTGTATAATCGTCGGAATCACTTTTTTGTTTGAACAAACGCCTGCTTGTGATTAATCACCAGGGGGTCCTCGCAGTGATATACGTTATTAGAGCCAATCTGTAGGACTGTGCATGAAACCAGTGTAAGGGAAGTCTGGGAGGCGTTTCGTTGTGCCTAGCACTCGTCGGGTTTGTAAGAGAGGGAGAGATGGGAGAGACGAAAAGGTCGCGGGATCAAGGTGGGTAGGCGGGCTGGAGGGCGAAGTGGAGTTGGTGGCTTCGACGTGGGAGGCGGGTGAGGGGGGGCGTGGTGCACGGTTCGACACCTGTCAAGGCAAACCGGTGAATGATCTGTCCACGATGGACATATGTCGTGACACCTGCAGAGTGCGGACAGGGGCCTTCATGGAACAGAGGGCAGAGATGTCTGGACACTGCACATCGCAATCCCGCCCTCAGGCGTCAGAGGCACCACCTGTTGACGCAGTAGATTCTAACGGTTTTCAGACAACCAGCATGAAACCTCGAAGAGCTTCTTTGACATCTGCTTAATAATCAGTGTCCACTAGGTGCCGGGGGGGGCAGTGTTTGTCCGGTCGTTGTTCCACTCCCTAACCTAGCAGACCTCCAGCCCAACGCAATTATACGTGCGCGCTTTTTATCTGCTTCCCACTGCCACGTCGCGAATGAGCATTCTTCAGACTTGCATTCTGCCCGACTAGCCCATATAGAACGATGACCTTTTGTTGTATTAGCAGAAGCAGTCCCCCTGGAGAGAGGGAGCATGCTAGTTAACTGTGCCAGTTGTCGATCAAAAAGAGTTTGTTTTATTAAGATGATGTTTCCTAATTTTCAACTGAAACATTTATAATCTAGTATTTGATAAGCTCACATATGCTTTGAGTCCTATACTCACAACGACATGAGTTGTGTCGGAAAAAAATCAGCGATCCTTTCTTCGTCTTCTGAACGGCTTCTTGAAATTCACCTGTTTGCTTACATCAGTTAAGTCGCGTTGTAATAATATTAAAAGCAGAGGGCAACCGCATAGCAGATGATAATAAGCAGTTGTGCCATAGCGATACGACTAGAGACACGTTGTCCGCCTTCCTAATTTAACATTCATGATCTTTAAATACTCAGGCTAACAAAAACAACACGATTTCTGATTCCCATTGTGATGTGAAGACTCTGTCAGGAAGTTGGCGGGGCGAGGGTCTGCATACGCACCCGGCTTTCGAATGGTGCAGAATTGTCGCAAACAACGACCCCGAACTGTTTAAAATCTACCAACTAACAGTTACTGGCCCCTGGACGTTTATGTGTGAGGGCTAGGCAAAGAGATACAGTGCGTCAGTTAAATGATGAAACGTGATAGTCATCATTTTTCTGGACCACAGTTATGCACTAGTTTTGTTTTTTCCATTAGGTGTTATTAGTCTAGACAAGAAAGGTTTGACAAAACAATCACTATCTATCAGAAAATGTTTTTTTTGGCTCGCGGCAGTTAAGCAAATTACGGTGTGAAAAAGAAGGTTATCATTGGAAAACCGAATTTTTTTTAAAACTCGAATCTATGTTTTCCCATAAAACGGCAATAATGCGTACAGGCAAGCTTTTGACTTAATGTTCACCCATACTTTTCTAGCACATGCACATATTCCCTAGCAAACTGTGAAAAGATTCTAAAGTGAGCCACCATCTTAATAGTTGAACGTGTGATAAGATAGTTTTTAGGTCTACTTTCCAGTAATAAATAAGTTAGAAACAGAAGCGACACAAAATTAGCTGTTCAAGCAGGGCCTTGGTATGAATATGAATATTATGTGGATTTAAAGCATTTTTTCCTCGGCACGAAGCTGATGCAAACGTGCAAAGCAGGATTTATTGGTACCAAGAAATTGCGCGAAGACTCGTCAGCTGCATCCTGTCGCTTTATAGCGTAAATAATGAGTTGGAAGAATACAGAAGTATTGAAGATTCGTTTTTATATCCTTGCCTTTTAGGAGTGACAATAGTTTAAATGCTATCAAACAACGGCTGCGCTGACCATTGAAAAGACATACAATGCGGCCGAACTCACATTATGCAGTCCTACTAAGCCTCTTCCGATTCCACGGGCCAAGGATGCCTTGCCAATGCACGCCACTTCAAAGTGCGTTTACGAATTCACATACACTCGTGGCTGCAAATACATTAGGCGAACGCAAAGGTAGTTGGCAGCCAGGTCTACTGAGCACCTGCTTAGATGGCTTCTCAAGCAAGAAAACAAAATCCCGCGTTTGTCCATTAAAAACACCTGCTTTATAATGATAACTCCGTCTACCCTTGAACATTCTTCCGAGCACTTGTTCGGGCACGAACAACTCGGACATTGCGTTATCTGGAGGCGGCCTACATACGGCGTGTGAAACCAGACCAACGTAATCATCTGGAACATGTGGTCAGCCTAAGTTTGCCATGGTATCCTCTAAATCCATGATTTTCACATTCCCCTTCCTTTTTGCTCGTTAACGTTTTCCCCACTATTTTTCCCATATTGTGTTTAAGTTACTACTTTTATTAGCCGGTACTGCCGAAAACCATGGCCTTGCTGTTTCTGCATTAATTTTTGACACGAATTCAAACGGCTGTATTCTTCCCATTCGTTATTTATGCTATGAAGCGACTGAGCACAACTGATGAGCCGATGCGAAACGTTTGGTACCAATAAATCCTGACTTGGACACTATGTAGATTATTTGTTATCGGGGTGCGAAGGTTAAAAGTAAACAACTAAGTCCAGTTGCTGCAGCATAAAGATGAACGTGAGTTTCTTTCTTCCGCATGTCCAGAAAGACATTTACGTCAGCTGCACGCGAAACTTTTTTTGACATTACTAAACTTAGGTTGTTTTATTTACTCAGTATTTAATACAATTTGCATACAAGGCAAAGCGTAGCACTTTGGATGCTGTTGCTTTGGTGGTTCATTCAGCTTTGAGAGACTTAGACAAGGGATGCCGTGCATATGCATGTGCTTTTCTCGACTACTCATCCGCCTTCAACACTATTCCGCGCCAACTCCTCCCGACCAAAGCAGCTGCGTGCGACACTCCGAGCTGGGTTGTCTCTTGGCTTAGAGATTATTTTTCCTCCCGCACTCAGTTTGTCCAGTCGGGAAAGAGAAAATCTTCTATTCTTCCAAATAATTGTGGTGTTCTACAAGGTTCCATCTTATCCCCTCATCTTTTCTCCCTACATACTGATGATTTGAGATCGCCAAACGCTTGCCTGTATGGTAAGTATGCCGATGACATGGTCGTAAGCCACCCACTTAAAAACCTGACTCATTTGCAGTCTTTAAAGGATGGCTTAGATCAAGTCTCCGCATGGTCTTCGAATAATGGACTCCTACTCAACAATCAGAAATCAGTATAGTGCGTGTTTCGATTGCGACCCTCTCCCATTCCTGAACCTTTGGATATTCTTCCCAATGAGGTATCTTCTTTCCGGTAGCTACGTGTTACTTTATCCTCAAATCTCTCTTTTTCTCTTCATATGGAAGCCCTTTTAACAAAAATTCAAAAACTTGTTTATTACATTCGTCGTCTACGTTCATATCACACACCCCAGTCCTTAGTCTGGCGATCCATCGATGGCTGTATTCTTCCACTCATTCTTTATTGTTCTCCAGTTATTTTTTCCAGCTTTACTTAAAAAAAGATCTAATTATTTTTAAACGTGTCATATTTTAGTTGATATCATCATACAGCGACACTTCAATACGGTGGAGCAATTCGCTGACCGAATTCTGAATGACATCGTCCATCCCCTTCATAATGAGTTAATGGCTGCAAAATCCTTACGCCCCATGCGTCGATGCTTCCGCCACATCCCTTGCCGCACTTCGGCCTATCGGAATTCCATACTGCCATTTCTAGCCCGGTATCTCACCTGCAAAGATGATGAAAAACAAAAACGTAAACTCGATCTTGCACCTTAAAGTCCTTTTTTCTTCATATATAATTATGTCCACCTGTCCAATACCTGTTAATCTCTATGGTAATCACTGTGTACTGGAGAACCTTTTTTGCTGAAAGTTTTGGAAGTTATTTTCAAAATAAAGCATTCCTCTCTCTCTCTCTAATGGACGGGTTTATATAAATCCAAGAATTGGGGTTGCTTGTCTGACACGAAGTTTTCGGCTTTCGGCATTTTCGTTTTCCTTAAGAAAATTGCTATTTCTAAGCACCGCGGGAATACTTCTAATATTTCTTTTTCCTGTTTTGCATAACCGAGGGTCGCTTAAAAACGGGTCAAGTGGGAGATGCGCTGAACTAACAGGGGGGTCATAAAGGATTCTAGCAGGCGTTATCGGATTTGCGCACCATAACAAATTCCAACATTTAGGGGTGCGTTGGCAGACCCGGCTGCCGACAGTCGTCACTCACACTGGGACCCCTGCCGCCCCCCATTGTTTTTGTTGATGGTTAAAAACCTGGTCATTTTCTGTGTGAACCAGGGAGTGTGGAGTGGAGCGCCAAAGTGCGAGCTCGACCGTTTCATCCACCTGCGCCCTCCACCCGCCTCCGGTCTCTTGAGTCTGTCTTGACACCGGGTTTAGGTGGGGAGTAGGGAATAGGGGGTGCGGTAGATGCTGCGCAAGTCTACTATCGCTGAAAACGGACTAGCACACAAGTCACCGTGTCTTCTGCACCTTGCTCTGTAGCACACGGTGGACATCGTCGGAATCGACAGTCGAACAGTCGGGTTGCTCAATATTCATGTCGAATTTTGTTCGATATACTGGGACCGGCTTCCGATTGATCAACGTTTTTATGAATATACGCACATTGCACGTGACAAGTTACTTACTGTACTCGTTCCTCAAATGTACCCCCTCCGTCATCTCTGCTGGCACACATTACTTATTATCTAATGTTTAAACAGAGTGCCAGCACGGGGATTTTCGGTAACTCGTTTGACAACGGACAAAAGAAGCGGCCCGTAAATTTCAAGAGAAGAGGAACTAAAGCACTCCCAAGTCCTCTGTCGAGAAACAGTCCACTTCTAACTGCGAAGGAATGCTAGTCGCTGAAAAAGATAAAAAACGTAAGTTTTCTGAAATAATACAGATGTGGGAAAAACTTAGTCGAACTCTGCGGGAGGAAGGCTGAAATTTATCCGGGAAACAACTGCATTCGCAAATGCATATACAAAATGTGGCTTTAACTTACTTGCATCCCTTTTACTCCCGGAAACTGATCTTAAATCGTCTTAGGCCCAATGGCCTGCAGACATTTCACTCGGAATGGTCTCGGTAGAAAAGAACTTTCTATTTACGATAGGGTTATTGGCTGGTTGTAGGACCCAAGAATTGTTTAAGAACAGCAGAAGAAGTTTGTTTTGCCATAGCTGTTTTGCGAATGCATTCATCTTTCTGGTACCAGACTTTAAAATATTTTAATATTTCGGCTTTAAACTATTCTGGCGGCAGAGTTTTAAGAAAAATATGCTGATACATCACGGACTCGGGTGTTCCACACTTCGGGGTTGGGTATGATTGAGTGATGACGGCTAATAAGCCAGAAATGGCCATTCTAGTCTCCCTTGTCTTTGTCGGTAATGCCATTCTGCCTACATCACGGACTCCAATGAGTTTTGAAAGGCATTTGGAAATCACTTAAAGGATTTTATAATTCATCTTTGAAGGCATTTAGAGACGAAGTGTTTGAAAAAAGGCGTAAATAAGGACTTTGGTAAGATCTTTCTGAAGCCTTAAGGCAAAAAAGCTTTGATAAGCGGAGGTTGCGACCGTAAAACCTCCCGGTTTTAAACTGCTTCAAGACCTTCTGTTTGTCAAAATCAGCCAAAGGAGGGCTGGTATACCTGTCCCTGAACTTACCTTCTTTCGAGCCGCACTTACAGAAGCCCGTTAAGTTAGCAAAGATCGGGTCGTGTGAAGCATGCGTAGACAGGCCTTTTAGATTCGGCAGACACTGCGCCCGTATTCACCTCTTTTTCCCTCCTCACATCGTTCTGCCGTCGGAGAAATGTGGGCGACGGTGGTGAGAGTGTGCGGCTGATGCTGCGCCTACTCCTTTGGGTACACGGTCAGCCTGCCACTCTCCCCGATCCGAATCTGTGACAGCGGTCTGCATAAGTTAGGTGATGGATGTGGGAGCTGAGGGGGATGCCGACAACTGCCCGATTGCAGCCGTTGCCCACGCCCACTCAGTCACTCATTATCCGCGCCGTGCCCCCACCTCTGTTACTAGGGCGGTGAACCTCCTGTCTACCCAGCGCACCAGTTTCTAGGCGACTGGCTCACCGCAGGGGAGATCATATTACGGTTGATTGGAGTTCTAGCGTCACCCCGGTCGTGCGGTCGTTGCCTCTGTTCCCTCAGGGTGTTCGCACAATTGTGTGCAACATTTCGCCCCCTACGAGCCCACTCCTTCTGCAGTCATTACATGTCCACTCAAGTTTGGCATAGGTTGCCCAACGATCATCATCAAGTCAGGGATCACAGCAGACTAGCTGCAATAATTCCCTGACTGCTATGATCAGTGGCAGAATTGTCCTCTACGGTATCCGGCAAAAACACCGAGTCGAGACCTTTGTTTTGTCCCTGAGAGCTTCTAGGCAAATTAATTTGAACGTATACCCATCATAGTTCATATGGCCGGGCCTCATCGAATAAGCTGTGACTTGAGAGTTGACGTCACTTCTCCGCACTACCGCCGCGTGTTTGGCGATTCGTGTCCGAAACAGTCTCCAGCTTCTCCTCAACCGCACCAGATTCGATAAACGATTCCGAATGTTTCTTGCTGTGGCAATGGGCCCTTAGTCCCATTATCTGACGCCTAATGGTTGCCTTCGGTCTGTGTGCAACCCAAACAAAACAACGAGTCCGTGTCCGAACTCGGGCGAGGTCGACTGACAACGGTCGATAAGCCAGAAATGGCCACCACAGTCCCTTGTCTCTATCGGTAATCTCCTTCTGCCGATGCTTTTGTATTCGGTATTAACCTTAGAATAGCGGTTTGGCGTAAACGGAGTTAAAATTGCTTACCGGTTTCGGTCAGATGTGGTTATGTAGCCGCGCCTGAGACAAACAAAACCCAGCCACCTATAATACCGGACCGGTGGTAATAGGGGCTTTTACAGCTAGGGCCGGGGAACGCACAGGCGACGAGGTCAAGTAACTGTATGCAAAAGAAAAGCTGTTGGGAATGCGCGGTTACGCTTTGAGTAATCGAGGAGGAGTTGCCCTAACCCCTACCCCCAACACCTAACTCTAACCCCGAACCCTAGTCCCTCACCCCTGACCCCAACCCTAACGCCTAGCCCTAAGCCCTAACCCTAACCCTTAACCGCAGCCCAAAACCCTATTCCTTAAGCATCTAAAGCGAAAGTTAGAAGAGGGCAGACCGAAAGTCATTGCGTCGAAAAAGGTAGACATGGCAACAAAGAAAAAAGTCCGCCAACGTAACACACACCGCAACGCACAGCAACACCACGCCAACGTAATCACACCAACTCAAAATAATTTAGTAGGTCAACAGTATTGTGTCCACCAGGTTCCGCTACATAAGCACACCTTTCTCAGGCTTCGAGCGGGAACCTTGATTTACTGCAGTTACTAACAAAGCAAAGCGAACGGAGGATCAGCCGGAGTACTTGATTGGAACCATCAGTCAGGCCGGAGTCTCTAATTTTTGAAGCTGGCATTATGCCACTTATGCATCTGTGACGACCTTCATTGTTTTAAGTGGCTTACACCAATTCTGTAGTTGTAACCAGAACGACACACGTAATACCAAGTGGACGGAGTATCGGTAAAACAAGGGCGACTGAGATCGTTATTTCTGGCTAATAAGGCGTCGTTGACTGACCAAACACAATCCCAAGTTTCCAAACCCTGCGTTTCACCACTGAGACACAGGTCCGTTGTCTCACCGGTTGGGTTCGGGAGTGCCAATTATGATGGAAGAACGTTCACTGATCAGGTTTTGTGAGGTGCTTATCCTGATGAAGTTTGGAGTTCAACCTATGGCCCTTGCGATGACCAGTACTATACGTAGGATGAACGGTTTAATTGCATCCGTCTGAAAAGAGCTAATAAGTCAAAAATAACTATCCCACTTTTCCTTGTTTTTACTAGTACACCTTCCGGCATATATTACAGTCCACAATGCGACAGCCGTCATGGACGTGTGAGTAGATCCCGCGACTCGACCACTGAACTCACTTCTACCATAGTTCATTCAATACTGTTAGCCTTTTCGATTTCCCCAAAAATTAATGTGCAAATTGAGAGCAAAGTCTGCGAATATTCCTATGTTACATTTAAAAAGTCAAGTATGTAAACACGTGCCTTCTTTGGCATCGCTCATCTAGTCGATACGAATCATCGATTCGATGTCAAAGAGGCCTTTCTGGTTTTCAACCGAACACTAGCAGACTTTGCTAAAGGCCTGTGCCAATGGGTGTTAACTTCAGTCGAGGCAGTTTCTATACGGCACCTTGTTGTCAGAAGACGTTGATACAGGCGCTTTGTCTTTCTTTGTGGACTCCGACCCCAAATGGTGGTCTCACGTTACCCCAACTCCCTGATGAGAATGATGTGTACTCCACGTATCAGACTTAAAAATGTCAGTCACAGCTCCATTGATTATAAAACGCCGATTTCGTCCTGTGGGTTGCGTGGGAACGATGAGTGTCAACAACTCCTAAGGTACTTATAAGCTCTGGGAACCTCTAGCATCTTCAATTGCCATGTGACTGTATTAGCCTGATGATGAGTTCACGAGGAAATGTGTTGCCAAATAACTTCCCTGGTTCGGCTTGAAAATTGACAAGAAAGCCCCTGGGGAGCGTTGGAGACTCAAAGATGAGCAAAAATCCTCATAGCTGCATCATGTAACGGCATATAATCATTGAAACACGTGTCTGGGCTTATAGCTTCTACCAGTGCTTCGTAAAGGGGAAATCAGTCAGCTGAGCGATATCCGTGGAGCGGAGTTCTAGTTCCTACTTTAGACATCTCGTTTAGCTCAGTAAAGACTGAGTCAACAAACTCGAATAGTTGAAGTTCATTTAGTAAAATCGACTTGCACGCGTGGGTGTACAGACTCAAAAATGCGTAAGCCAATGAAAAGGAAGTTTTGAGGGAGGATGTGGAAGGAAGTTAGAAAACATTTAAGATCACGGATGAAAAACTTTGGTAGATGACTAATGCGAGGCAACTCAGGAGTTCTTTTTCCCCTTGTAGCGTTACAACCTTTTGATTTTTTTCAGCATGCGCAGTTTTACCAAAACGTCAGCACCAGAGCTGTCTGCAATCAGGGCTCTTTTTGTCAGCAAATTCTGATGGAGTCCTCCCTTTTGCGGTCGTAGGCGGATGTTACACGAACAACGCAACTCATGTAAAAAATAACCACCCGGGTTTTGTGAACTTCGGTACTATGGGGGAGAGGGAAACCTGATCGGATCAAGATGCTTGTACAACATACCGATAGCCAGTGGAGAGACACATGCTTTATTAAAAAGGAGACAAGATCGCTGAAGTATGCGAACAATAGCAGAACTTTCAACTGAACAGGGACAAAGGCGCATGACAGGCATCTCGACGCTAATTGTCACATAAGAGCAATCATCCCACCAGCATGCAACACGAGTGACTAAGTCGCGGCCATTAACGACTCGGACGCGGACTGACAAGCCATCATTGCATCAATTACGGCCCCAGCGGTGATTGCGAGAGCTGTTAATTACAGTAAGCATATGGTCCCACGGCAGCCATGTGCTATAAATACTGCACTCCTTTTGCCACCATTGCCTTATCTGCGACTGCCTGTGGTTATGGGTTCGAGTGGGAATCCGAAACGGTAGGCCAATAAATTTCTTGTTCCAGTGATCACATCTTCGTTGTCCGTCAAATAAGACCAAACTGCAGACGAGCAAACATTCGACTGTCTATGCTTCAGTCGGGTTTTCTACAGGTTTGATGATTTAGGCTGAATGTGTTTGTCGAATTTGAGGTAGGTTGTAGAGACTTCCCTGGGGCTGCATTCACAGAAAACGTAGTTCTCATCAAAGCGTTTAAAATGTTTTATCCAATCTATGGAAAACAATACCTGCGTTACTTCGCTTGCATAGGAAAACGCTTTACGTATCTTCCGGAAAGGGATCAGCATAGTCGATATTCAATGATAAGCAATCCTTTTATTTTTTGCTCAGCCAGACTATGACTCGACGTTTTCGAGGTTCAACCTTTGGCAGTTGTTAACAAACCATGTCATGCAAATTAAGGGCTGATCGGATACAAGCTGGGACTTCCTAACTCCACTAATTACCAGGTACTCAATTCTCCAGATTTCTGATCAAGGTACTGTGTGTGCGGCAGATTTTTCCCCGTTTAAAAAATTGTGACATACACGAGCGTATTTATTTACAGCTCTTTTAGCAATAAGACACACAGGGGTCTAAGCGAAATCAAACCTGGCGGACGTTCGGAAAAATATTCAGACCATGATTTCAGAAATTCCACCTAAACTATTCTACTAAACTTCAGTAGCATCTTTGGCTTCTCATGTTGCTTTCAGTTGTTGCAACATGCTGGGACAGTGATAAAGCTAGCTACGAGCTATCGGAGTTGTTCAAACAGGAATCACGAATGAAGGAGAAATTTCGAGTTCCAGGTGTTTGCATAAATGAAGAAGAAGAGTCGAGCACTGGAACACTTTGTTTATTGTCCTGAGCTTTCAGACTCGTACAGGAGTCCATCGTCAGAGCTAGCGGCAGCAACCGAACAAACGGCAGTTCTAAGGCACGCCGGCCCAATCATCGACCGACGGCGCGCGACTGGAGGTGACTACGCAGGGCTCTGTACGCCGGCGCCAGATCGATTGACCGAGTTCGCATCCGAGGTCCAGGCTTCAATCAATTCTCGGCCTGTCTTGTTTCCGGCGTGGGAGGCTACTTTGGCGGCTGCGAAGTTAGACTTGTGACCCATATTGATTGAGAAAGGAGTTAAAACAAAATTACAAGATGGGCAGCTGAGGTAAATGACAATGAAACTTTTGTAATCGCCTGATAGCTAAAAGTTTTGTTAATGAGAAGGTTGTTTTTCTATCAATAACTGACATAACCGCCCTGTATCTGATTTCTGTCATCTTACGCTTCGATCTGAGTTAGTATGTTTCAACATCATGTTTATTAGGCTTCATGTGAACATTTGGATGGTCCCCGTTTATTTTGCGAAAGAAAGGGCAATACAGGACTCTGCACTTCCGTATAATTCGATTCTCAGACGCAGCTTTGTCAGCCGCAAGGATTAGGTGTCAGCGCCGACAACCCGCTGGAAGCAAACGTAGGCAGTCGAAATAATGGTAGAGGGGCACTCACCGATTGTTTTTACGGAACTCACTCGTCCCGTTGCGCCTTGGGGCTCTCATTCCCGAGCCCAACAAGCAGCCGCGCAGCGGCGCGTAATATAGGGAGAATAACATTATTGACAAAGACAAAGGAGACTGGAATGGTCATTTCCGGCTTGTTAGCCGTCGTCAGTCAGTTAAACTCAATCGTGAAGTGTGGAATACCTGGGGCTCGATCCTGCGACCTGTTAGTTAGAAGTCTAACGCCTCTAACCACTGCGCCACGGGCTCGTTTTCTTGTCGATTGCAATTGGGAATGCACAATGGTAGAGAGGCGCGCACTAATTGTCTTTACGGAACTCACTAGAGAGACTGGAATGACCAGTTCTGGCTTTTTAGCCGTCGTTAGCCGGTCATACCCAACCACGAAATGTGGAAAACCTAGGGCTCGAAATCATGTTTAGCAAAGACAGAGTGAAATCCGGTGAGAAATATTATTTCTTCTATAGGATTCTCTGTTCAAGCATGCCCTGAAAGTACACAAGCCAATTTTTGCGAGGGATGGAATCGCGATTACGAGCAGCGTGCAGTCTTTGGGGGGCTGGGGGTGGTTCGTTATCATAAGTGACTATCTGCAATCTGACTACTAGTCATTACTTCAAGTTTGCGGAGGAATAGATGCGTGGAGCACTGAAGAACATTCTCCAACATCACCGAAACAAGTGAAAAACAGAGTTTAGGAAGCCGTTCGGAGGAATAAGACCTGATCGTTGAAAAGAGACATTTATTCTCCTGACGTTTTGGATTGGCACCCCAATCCATGCCACTAGTCAACACCCGTAACGAAATTACGGCCATCAGCGAGTCGAATATGGACGAGAAGACAGTCATCGTACGGATTTCGATCACTGTTAGTGAATGTGGGGCTGCCAAGGGCTACATGGCAGCTCTACCTCTGTGCGTCCATCATCCTTATCTGCAGCTGTCTCTGAGTGAGAATCTGAAATGTCAGGCGAATAAACATTTAGTTCTAGTGAATACATCTCATTTTTAAACTTCCTGTCGATCTCAGGTTCCGATTTTAAGTCGTGCCACTTAATGCATAAACAGCACAGACCCATTATAGTTTGCCGGCGTATCTTCCCTTGAAGCCGATGATGATGAATCCTAGTATTAAAAGAGAAGTCCCAAACATTAAATCCCTCAGGAAATCCTAATTTTCTGATATCGAAATGGTTGCCTGTTTATGTGCAGCAGCTGTGACTGCGGCGTCGTCTGGTGTCCTACGGTACTACCCCTGGATGCCATCTGCCAAGGCGGCGATGCCGTTAAGACCTGGACATAATAAAGGTCATACAGGCACACCATTCTTTCGTAAACTTTGTGTCCTTTCTCATTTTGAACATTCATCATCCTTGGAAGTTTTTAGAGATATCTAGTCTAAACTTAGACTGGCCGGAACCGCCTTCTCCAGTGGCATATAAATCTGCAGATGTGCACAGTTGAGGTACGCTCAGATGTTAGACATAAGGTTTTATGGCTCTCGTGTTTCTGTCAGTCACGGCGCCGCAACCCATCGCTAGCATTGTTGACAGGCAGGGGCCATTGATTGATGGAGGAATGAGGTCGACCGTGGGGATTCCATTTCCAGGACACTTTAGTATATTTCCTACTGGTATTAGATCTGGTGCGTCCGAATTATCACAACGCGGTGAACGTCATGGCTTAGAAGGTCACCAACAGACAGTAAGTATCCGACCGCATAGTCAGCCCTGCGTGTTTGTGTAGGGACCGACTGGTTAAATGAGGATGGGGCTCCGTGGCATTCTCACGCGCGGAGATTCGAGCCGTTCACTCCATTTGTGCGGAAGTCTGGAGACCCAGTTCCTGTGTGGCACGCGTACAGGGGCCGTCCAGCTCTGCCAGCTAGACGACCGGTCGGTCGAATGACCGGTTCGGAGAGTGAACGGATGCCTGGGTGAGCGAGTGAGGTCGACGCTAGGACTGCAGTACGTGGGCTAACTCATGAGGCGTCAACCGAAATTCCGAAATGCACTTTCGCTTCGAAAAGATTCATGATGAAGGGCTGTAAAGCCAATCATCGTGCAGATTAATTCTATCCAATTCAGTTGACCGAAGATGCCGGCTTTCGAACAAACTTCTTTTCGGCCGCATGCAAAAACTATACTCCGTAAAAAAACGACTCCTTAAATAGCATGCATTTTTTTCTTATAAATTTTCGATGCCCTTTAATATTCAAGTATATTGCTTCGAAAACACGCATAAAAATAATTATTGATTTGCTCATTCGATAGGAAATCATGTCTTTTAATTTTATACTCGAAGGAAGGGTATAATTTGGTCTTAAAAAGTATTTAATTGTGAGATTTTTGAATACCCTGAAATGGCCGTTCATAAAACGGCATGTTTCTACATTTATTTATATGACCCGTAAAATTAACAAGGTGGCTCAGACTCACTGTTACATTTTATGAAACTCATATAGTCTCCTCTTAATACCGTAGAGGAATGGAGAATTTCCGTACGCGGGATGTATGCGGCTTGTATTTTGGAAACCCTTGAATGCAAGTGTAACGACAGGCCGAGTTCAGAATTATTCGGGAATTTAAAAAGATTTGAAAACCGAATTATACCCTTCCTTCGAGTATAAAATTTAAAGAAGAAGTCATTTTCTACCGAATCAGCAAGACAATGAATATTTTTATGCATTGCTTTCCATGCAGTATAACTGAATTTTTAAGGGCGTCGAAAATCAATGAGAAAAATTCATACTACTTAATTAGTTATTTTTTACAGAGTGTGGTTTTTGCATGCAGCCGGGAAGAGGTTCCTTCGAAAGCCGGCATCCTGATGTAACTGAATTATCATGGAATTACGCTGTACGATGATTAGTTTCACAACCCTACTTAATTAATCATTTCAAAACAAAAACGCATTTCGTAATTTCTGTTGGCATTTCATGAGTTAGTCCACCTACCGTCCGTCCTCACGGCACTCAACGCATATTCCTCACTAAAAACTATCTGATACGCTTGAATATACCGCGGCTGGTGGGGTAAGCCGATCCTCCTCTCAGGACGGCTTATTTCTACTGCGACCTCTTTGACACTCCCGTCTTGATGAAATTTGGTTTGATAAGCTTTTGCTTGTGTGAAAACTGGCTCTTCGTGCGCGGACGGGACGTGTGCGGCACGCGTAGACGTACAGAAAGGTCTTTACAGTTGCCGAATCCGAGCCCAACTCTGGTAGCCTTGACTCAGTCATGCCATTAGGCCCAGGACAGTGAGGGCACCGTCTGTGCGCCTGCCTTGCTGCGCTGCCCACGGTGGACGGTATCGTCGGCGATGGCCGATGGCTGTAGATCAACGACATGGTCAGTTGTCGGATTTTATTTTAAAACTCAGTGCCATTTGAGCTGGTTTATTTGGGCAATCCGTCAGGCCGCATTACGATATCTCACCACTGTAGGGTCATTTATCCGTATGCATAATCCTGATATTGTGCTGATGCTTATGAGCAAATATTGCGCAAATTCCTCCGTCACGACCCCTCAGACAGGAATCGTTTGGGTCGTAATCCTCAGAAACTCCAACAGGTTACAAACCGGGGTACACCTAGGTTATAAAAACCAGTCCTGTGCGCTCAGAAGAACCACGTTCATGCTTCCCGCCTATCTTGGTCGAAGGTCGACTAACTCTGCAACTCTCCGCGTCCTTCTGCTCTCACCCCGTCCCTGGCATTGATTGCTATTACCCCCCTAATCCCCACTTTAGCACACCCGCCTGTGTTTTAAGACGAGCTCTAATCGATTTCTCTTATCACTGACATGTATTTGCTTCTTCCTTGTACTGGCCCAGAGGGAATATATAGAAAGCAAACGCAGGCTTATCAACTGGTCACCTGTGTGATTATTTACCATACTGGCAACATGGGTACTAACTAACAGCCCAGACACGTGTATTTCGCCTATCGTGATCCGCTGTCTGATGCAACTGCGAGGACATCGGCTCATTAGTGAGCTCCCCAGCGTTCATATCAGAAACCACGCACGAAAGGCTGGAAACCTCCGCTGACACGCTCACTTAAGAGATAGAACAAGGCTTTGAGACGACAGTCGCAAAGGCCATGAAGCGGCGACTTACCAAGGACCACTGCAAAACGTACAATAGGTGGGATAGCTCATGAAATGTCAACCGACATTCGCAAATGCGTTTTCGTTTCAAAAAGATTAATTAAGCAGAGTTGAAAAAATGGTCAGCCTGCAACATAATTCTATATTATTTTAGTTACCTCAGGATTCCGGCTTTGAATGAACTTCCTTCCGCCGCATAAAAAGATGACACTCTGTAAAAATGACTATTTAAGTAGCATGAATTTTTCCCAATGATTTTCGATACCCCTAAAAGTTCAATTGTATTTCATGAAAAACATGCATACAACATTCAATACTTTGCACATTCGGTAGGTAATTACGTCCTCTTCTAATTTTATACTCAAAGGAGGGACATAATTCGGTTTTAAAAAAAGTTTCTAATCAAGGGACCTTTAAATACCGTGAAACGGCCGTTCATAAATCGACATGTCTGTACATTTACCAACGTGGTTTGTAAAGTTAACAATATGGATCAAATCCACTGCTGCATTTTATGAACCCTATAGGGTTCTCGTTTATTACCGTAGAGAAATGTGTGGTTTTCCGTTCGCGGAAAATATACGCCTTGTAGTTTGGCAACCCTGAATGCAGGTGTTACGGTAGAGCGGGTTCACAATTATTCGGGAATTGGAAAACTTTTTTAAAGCCAATTTAGCTCCTTCCTTCGAGTATAAAATAAAAAGACGTAATTATCAACCAAATGGGCAAAAAAATGAATATTTTTATGCATGTTTTCCATGAAATATAATTGGACTTTTAGAGGCATCGAAAATCGACGAGAAACATCCCTGCTACATAAGTAGTCATTTTATACAGAATATAGTTTTTTGCACGCAGCTTTAATGAAGTTCATTCTAAAGCCGGCATCCTGTGATAATTGAAATATTATAGAAATATGTTTTAAGCTGACCATTTTCGCAGCCCTACTTAATTAAGCTTTTCGAGACGAAAACGCATTTCCTAATGTCGGTTGACATTTCGTGAGCTAGCCCACCAACTGTAATTCAGTATTCACATTCATTCAGTTTGCGACGAAATGGTTCTGGGAGATATAACTGAATAAAGGAACGTAATCAAAGAAAAGCTGGGGGCAGTAGGTGTTCATAGATCCGCCTAACCAATGACTTTGTTCGCTCGAGCACTTGTGTGCTGGATAATATTTTCTTATGTAAGGCATAAATCCCACGCAGTTTATTTAAAAAAGTGAACTGACTGCACCTTTGGGCTAAGCACACTGCTAAGCATTGCATGCTAAGTGTCGCATTTGTCTACGGTAATAATTATTTCCTCCAAATCGTGATTTTTCGACAAACGACCATTTCATCATGTCTGTGTACGAGCTGCCCTGCTGTTATCATTATTACTTGGCGTCATAGCACTTCGAGGATTGTGAAAACACTTTTTTGACCTATTTCCGTTTCCGAAAATCTGCAGAGACCTGAAGAGGTCCCTATATAAACATTTTTGAATAAAAAGTTCAAGGGCGGTGCGTTTTACCCTCAAAATATGCGAATGACCATAATGCTTAGTTCTATCATTGGTTGAACAGACTGAAACTATTAAGTTGATTTCTGGGTTGCCTTAATAATCCTAAGGGTAGGTTGGGATGAGCAGCGGTGCATTGATACGCCAACGTGGCAAGTGAGGGAGTCGATCATCGACGAAAAAACGAGAAATTCCCTGACTAAATAAATTAAAGTCCAAAAAGGTCGAATGTAGGAACAGCAGAAAATGCCAGAAACCAAGCCGGTAGGTTCTACCTAACCTATCGGAGATCTCTGGCTCAAGGTCAGGGGTATAGTCTGGAATATATCATCCAATTAGTATGCCCTCCTTCATCTGTTTAATTTGTATGGTTAATAACCTCATTGACGGTGCGGAGACCCTATTACTTGAAAGACAACTGACTGCACATATTTTCCGCACTCCCGATTGGCTGATTTTGGCCCAATCCGAGTCCTGGTTGGCACTGTGGCCTTTTAATTCTGTGCACGCCGTTTCGCGAACCACTCGGGGGCATAGTAAGCGTGCCGACTAAATATTGCACATCTCAATACCCGACCGCCAGGGCGAGATGACTTTATAAAACGAGTCATCATCTCTTGCAAATCGGTAGGCCTCAGACACCGACCTTGAGACCGCCCTCATCACTGTCATTGTTACTGTTTTAATCATGATTAGAAAATATTTGTTGATTTGTGTCTTCGTACTTCTGTCCATGGTCTGGGAGACCATTTGTTCCAACGGACTTCACCTTCCTCTGAATCTTGAATTCACCTCCAGTGGTTCACCCCTCAGTATCTCATTCTCACAGAATACCGAAGCAGTAGTGCTCAATGAGCCGCTTACAATTCGTTGTCATGTAAACACCCGCCTGAAGGAGGCCGAACTTATAACGCGCAGCAGCATGAATTTCTACTGTCCGCTAATGAATAAGACGACATTCTGTTTTCAAAACTGCCAAATGTTCACTGTGTGCAAGGAGAATGGACGAGTTAGCTGCCAGCGTGTTCGCGGACTAGGCGATGTCTCCTGTCGCATTGTCCGTCACGAAGACTGGCAGCTGGTTTATGAGTACACTGTACCACGTCTCACAGCTGATTGGTTGGCTTCGGACGATCCGAATCGCGGCTTCTCATGTGCTAGCGCAGGTCAGAGCACTCGAACTATTCGGCTACATCAGCGCAGACGTCTGCCCGACACAGATTCTATGCGGCCCGCACCGATAACCACAACAAGCACTGTGCCACCGACTGTCGCATCCATCAGCACAACTCCCGTCAGCACCGGCCTCGTAGCAAGTGGGTCTGCCGGTTCCGCTGTTCGAAGGAATTCGCAGCCCCCTCATACACAGAAGTCCCCGTTTGTGGAGTACCTTGATGGCAGTAAGTGGTCTTATTGCTTTACCATTCACGGTTACTCCATTTTCGCATTCTGCCGGTTGTTTCCACTGGGAAAAAATAGATTAAATGAATGAGGCAGGAACCGTTTCACGATTAATACTAATTAGCAATGTAGGCAACAATTTATTTCTCTCATTCTTCTGGAAACGTGCACAATTATATGTGTACTGATTATGAGTGGTGAACATTTAGGAACTACGTTATCGTTTTACAGGCATTAGTGCATTCCATGGCACGGTGTGTTGCCCAAACGAGAGGTGACTGTTTCCGGGTACGCAAATCGCATAATGACGAACGACGTGACTGGAGGGTTCTACAAGTGCTGAATGATTTGTCATCATTTAAGGCCACTTAGAAACGGACAACTGATGATTGGTTGATTGATAGCAAATTATTAAAATAATCTGATCGCAAGTAATTTAACAAGAACGATACCTAGATTCCCCGCGTTAGATGAAAGTGCAATTAGGACTTCTAAAGGGCATGAACGGATCTATTATCCTTTGTAGTTATTATGGATGTCTGCTTGTTTCAAGTTTTTGGTCAGACACGGTCCCTCCAAGGGGGTTACATACCAGACCTTTGCCGAAAATACATTTGATGCTTAAGTGAAGTGACAGTGGGGGAAGGCATATTCCGCATCTGCAACTGTCTGGCCTCTGTCGGATCGTTTATGCCGACATCAGTTTTCTTTTAAAGCAGATTATGCACCTTTAGTGTGAAAAAAACGAGTCATTTGCGAATCGCCATTAGTAACGCAGATGCCTAGTTGTAGCGACAGTTGTACCCTACCTCAATTTCAAATTGTTTCAGTTTTATTTTAGTTCCGACATATAGCTCTGCCGTCGGCATGCTTTACTGACAACAGAATTATTATAATTTTGGGAAAGATTACGTCTGGGAATGTCAGTCGTAAGGCTTGTTGGATGTACCTCCCGATTCGCGGAACACGATTCTCCCGCCTTTTGTTCAGGGCCATCTTCCGGGATACGGATTATGTTTTATCCTGTTTCTTGCGCCCTCCAGTCCGGCTGAGGGTAACAATCGGGAGATGGCACCCAAAAAATCCGCCTAACCAAAGCAACCTGTCTTACGGAACAGGTGGTAATAGGGGTTTTATGGGTGGTGGCTGGTCGGGATGTACAATACTAGCCGGCGGAAAGCCTTGTTTGAACAGGTGTATGATCGAAGTTGGCCCGCTCTCCGTTCCCTTATTAAAAATGGGTCGCCAAAGGCAGTATAGATTTAACGGACGAGTGGAAGGTGTATAATCGTCTTCCCTCAGAAGGTTATCTACATTTCTCTGTTAACCACTCAAAGAACTTCAAGGACCCTACCACCGGACGGCACACTAATGCCATTGAGACATACTGGAGTAGACTGAAAAGGAAACTCCGCGAGGGTGGCCCTGTATGTGGTCCAGCTGTGTGGGCTCACATAGACGAAGTACAGTATCGACTTTGGTTTGGCCTCCATGCCAAGTCTTTGACAGATGTCTGGGAACTGTCCCTGTCCCATGTTGTGCAGACTCATCCTATTTAAAAGTGATTTTGTTTTGTAATAAACTGTCATAATGCGAATGTATGCCGTATATTCAGGTGTACGTGTGTAACGATGTGGAATGTTGGGCAACAGCGACCATCGTTCATGTAACCTCCTGCGATGTTCGTTCGGCCAGCCCGTGTTAGGCCATCGGGGAAAGTCGAAGTAGTGCGTGAACGTAGGCCAGCATTTGCTAATAAAGTCTAAAGGCGTTTGAGTCCACTGTTAAAGGCATTACTTCTAGGTAAAGGATTTTTTTGGGTGCCATCTCCCGATTGTTACCCGTCTAGTTCTGCTCACTAGTTTCGCCCATCCCTTCCGATCATATGAGTATCCATGTATACCTAGGCCAGGGGATATGACATAAAGTGGCTTTGTTGTTCATTTCTCACTGTTTTACTGAAATAGGCATAATTGCTAAACCAGTCGCCCCCCAAAAACACACCTAGGCCATCACACACCCTCTACCATGTTCACTGGCCGGATAACTCATTAGCCGCGTGAACTAGCACAGAGACTTCTGTTCTTAAGAGCATAATATACAGGCAGCAGTGAAAGCCCAGACAGGTGCTTTTTAATTTCCTGAGAAATTTTGTGCGAAGTAGGAGTAGATCAGTATATTCAAGGTCTATAGGCACAGACCAAGAATTTTATACATGAATATTTGGGCCAAAGTCCATCAGCCACAGCGGGTAACCGCGTAATATTCATTAACTGCCTACAGGCAGCTAGTAGTATAATCTAGGGTAAGGTGACACCATACTAACAGCACAGGTACTAGCCAAAAGCCCATACACGCGTGTTTCGCCGATGTTTTGCCGCTGCATGGCGCAGCTGCGAGGGGTTCGGCTCGTCAGTGGGTCCCCCAGCATTCCCCGTGTGTTTTCTGGTAGATACTCCAATTTAGAAATTGTCACTTTTTAATTTCCTGAGAAATTTTTGTGCGAAGTAGGAGTAGATCAGTATATTCAAGGTCTATAGGCACAGACCGAGAATTTTATACATGAATATTTGGGCCAAAGTCCATCAGCCACAGCGGGTAACCGCGTAATATTCATTAACTGCCTACAAGCAGCTAGTAGTATAATCTATGGTAAGGTGACACCATACTAACAGCACAGGTACTAGCCAAAAGCCCATACACGCGTGTTTCGCCGAGCCGAACCGAGCCGAACCCCTCGCAGCTGCGCCATGCAGCGGCAAAACATCGGCGAAACACGCGTGTATGGGCTTTTGGCTAGTACCTGTGCTGTTAGTATGGTGTCACCTTACCCTAGACAGGTGCTTCGCAGATATTCCACCGCTGCATGGCACACTTACGAGGGGTTTGGCTCATCAGTGAGTCCCCAGCATTACTCGTGTGTTTTTTAGCAGACACTCCAGTTAAGAAGCTGTTTCTCTTTAATCTCCTCAGAAACTAACTGCTAACGTGATGTTAATCGGTTTGAACTAAGGCCCGTAGGCGCAGACGGAAATTTGATGCATGGATATTTGATCAGAAGTCCATCAGACGCGGACGGACAACCGCGTAATATTCATCAAACTGACAACAAGCAGCTAGTAGTATATACCAGGTTTAGGGGATACCATACCATATCAATTTCCGGTCAACACCTATAGACGTTGGTTTAAACTGATTTTGTGTTCGTCTTCGCTAGTTGATTTCAGTCGAATCCTCCTCATCGCATTCTATCAGTTTGCAGTGCATTTCTGCGGTGATCTCTTGACCAATCAATAGGCGTCCTGTTCTCACGCTGTTCTTGCTTGTCTTTGGCACGAAGAAATACTTTCCCGACTAGCATTTTAAGGATAATCACCCTGCAGGTATTATTTGTCACTGTATAAAACCGCTTTTGGTTGAACTACCTTACTGATGGCAACGCTGACGGGGTCCACTACTCCTGTGTGGCCTGTGTGATTGATCTAATTAATAATTTCAATGTCTGATACAATCCAAATACTTGTTGATTTACCACGCTCCCAAATCATGGGTAGCAGTTAAAACCCAGACTTGTGTTCTGGTTTGGTTTAGCTTGGGGGGGGGGATTCAGTCCATCGGCGGGCTCCTCAGAGTTCCCCGTGGGCTTTCTGGTATATACTCCGGTTCTTAGTGTTGAGCATTTAATGTCGTCAATGAGCAGTATATACCTGATGCGGCTACCTGCAATCAGCCAACGCCCCTGTCAGGACTTTTAGCTAACCTCTTTGCTGGGTACTTGTGTACTACTGGCTGTCTTTCTGAAGAATGTGAGTATAGCGCATGTTCTCCCGCTAAAGACAGCGAATTCCAGTTCATATTTTCATATCAAATTTAAAACCGAACCTGAAATGTTTTGTGCCGAAGAATTTACTCACAGTTCGCGTATTAATATTCGAGTAAATAAAACAGCTTAAGCAGCGAAATGGTTAATAATCGAACGCACTACTTTGTGCAACATACTGCTGAAACAATACAAACATTAGTTGCTTCTAAGCTGTTTTCCTGCGCTGTGTATGTTGGACATCGAGTAGATAAATTGTCCATTCAACAGAGTAGCAAACACTTTTGCCCGATCTGACTGCGTCACAAAAACTGGCTGCTCCTTTTCTCTGATATTCCTACTTGCAGTAATTGCAACGGTTGACGCCCGATGGCACCAGGCGTCGAGTACGCGTTAGTCCCAGCCATGGTGCTATTTCCCAAGATTCACAATCATCCAGGGACACGCACACACGTCGAGTGGGCGAGATCTTTACCAAAATCTGCGTTTTCCGGCTACTGGATGAGTCGGCGGAGGTGGCGGTAGTGTCAATATGCGCACCAACGACCCTCTAGTTGTCAGAAAGCAGAAACGTCCATGAGTCATCTAGAGCTGCCGTTCTGGTATAATCTCAGAAGCGGACCACAGGCAGCAGCTAAGCCGTCACTCGACAGAGAAAGAGGGAGAGAGAGAGAGATAGTGGGGGGTCTACATCTGATACTAGCACCTCAGTATGAGGTTTACCAAACATGGGCGGTGGTGGTGGGACGGTGTGGGGGCGGGGTCGTTTACCACTACCGGTCAGAGAGCTCCTAAAGCGTGGGACCAGCTGTGGGAGAATGGCCCAGTTACAAGACGGGCCGCCGCATGGGCGGTAACTGGGTCGTGCAGTGAGCTGTTGTCAACGGGACACGGCCAACTTAACCTCGGCGCCCGGTAGTGGGGGCGTGGCGTAATTACTACCTCGCGTTACCCCGTCGACAATCACTGTGTTTATCTGAGGCGGTACCTGCAGTTCGGTCCGGAAGGAAGTGCATTTTAAAGAGGATGAAAATCCGGCGTCAGCTCCTTTGACCTTGACGTAGATCAGTTCAAGCTTATTGGGTGAGTTGTTTATGAGCGTGGGGAAACCCGGTGACAAGTAAGTGCCCTACAATCACCATCTCGGTTTTAGTGGATCCTCTTTCAAGTCACTGCATGCATTTGCGTTTTTGTCCTCAGTCAGGAGTTTGGAATATCACCGAGAACGTGCGTTTTCCTAACCATATTACTCGAGAGTGTCTGAACTTAGGCCCTTTAGTAATATAAATGCTGAAACAATGTTTACTCAAATATTCGTGCATGTCAGTAGACAATCGAAGGTAGCCTTGTGGTAGGTTCTCTTGCGGCAATTAGATTTGGAAATGACAGTAAGCTATGCCACAGAGTCGTTTGGAAGTTCGCTGGTGCTGAAAGAATCTTGTTCTTTCGGCCTCATTGGTGTCGTGAATACTATACCTACGGTTCAATGTCAAACAACCCCGCTGCGCGACAAAATTCACAAAATTCATGACTGATCTTCCAAGATATACTTTTGACCAGGAGGCATTTCGGAAGTGGCGGTGCAGTATTGGCTGGCATGCAACCCAATTGCAAGATTTGTGCATCTTTCCGGCTGTCAGCAAACTTCACACTCCTTAGAAAAAGCCCCCTTTAATTGTGAATTGTGTTAGCTAGCAGCATACCGCCATTGGCTGGTTATGAATGTAGTGTTTACCGGTTAAGTTATTTGATCGGCCACAAAGGTGAGGATTGAGGTTAAAGTGATTGCGAGCGAAAGTATTGGCTAGATCGCAGTTGGTAGCCAGGAATGAGGAAGCGGACGGCGACCTTAACCCTAATCCTAACCTCAACCTTAGACGTTAACCGTTAATCCTACCGGCAATCCTAACCCTAACGGCAATCGTAAACGTAACCGTAGCCCTTAGACATGGCCGTAACTGAAAAACCTAACCATAATACTGAAACCTAATCGTACGCTCAAACCCTAACCGTGACTCGAAAACCTAAGCCTCAAGGCATAACCCTAACCCGAAAATCGGAAATCATTAACCGATACCCTAATCCTAACCTCAAACGTAAAACGGAAGCCAAGTGGGTCAGAGCCTGGCTAGCAACTGCGATCTAGCCAAAGTATTCAATTCCACTAGGAGTGGCGTTTGCTGACTCGGAACATGACGCCGCTCTTCCCTCGACGGTTCGAATCCTGACAGTTCGACCGTCGATCCCGACGATGTCCACCGCGTGCTACACAGGAAGGTGCAACAAGCACGATGACTTACACGTGACTTAGTTTATAGTGACGGCAGACTTGCACAGCATCTGCCGCACTCTCTCTTCCCCACTCCTCCCCACCTGAACCCGATGTCAAGACAGAGTCAAAAAAGAACGAAGGCAGGGAGGACGCAGGTGAATGGCACGGCCGGACTCGCACCTAGGCATGCCACCACACCCCCTGGCCCACAACATACACTTGGCCAGAATTTTCCACCAATAACAACAATATCCCAAGAGGGGTCAGAAGGACGACGGGGATGACTGGACAGTCATGCTCACGACCCGTATACCCAGCGGGAGCGCAAACGCATCTATCGGCAGGGAACCAGGTGTCAGGGAACTACCAGCGCATATCAGGCTGCGAGGGTCATGGTTTGCGGATCCTGGCATACAGTCCTTGAGGTCAGTCGTAACTAGGACTGTTGTCATCTGCTGGCCTGCCTTGAAATGCGAGTAGTGCAATGCATCCCCTTGTTGTGGTCTTTATGACAGTCTCAGTGATGTGATGCAGGAGGGCCGCTCACTGACGCCGGATACGTGCGGTTTTTGGGGAACACGTCGTGTCCGGCAGATCGGCTGTTTAGGTTTTTCACTCACTGTGCCCGGTAGACTTTAACACTACAGGCGCATCAGACGTCAAGCGAAGGGCATTCAGTGACAGTCTGCTTCATGATAAACAAATATAAGGCGCCATTCGCACCACGCGAGACGGCGGTGAACTTTCTTCTCCAAAATGTTGGACAATTCCGACGCGACTGACGTCTCTTGTGCTGCCAAGGGAGGGTACAGTAGGCGTGCTAACTCATGAAATGATAGTCGAAATTCTAAAATGCGTTTTCGTTTCGAAAAGATTCTTTTATTAGGGTCGTACAATTGATCATTATGCAGTATAATTCTATAGTATTCCAGTTACCTTAGGATGGCGGCTTTCGAACGAACTTCTTTCCAGGCGCATGCAGAAACTATACCCTGTGAAAAATGACTACTTAAAAAGCACGTTTTTTTCTCATTGATCTTCTATGACCTTAAAAATTCAACTATATTTTATGAAAAACGCATAAAAATATTCAATCATGTGCTAATTTAGTAGAAAAATATGTCTTTTTCCAATTATATTCTCGAAGAAAGGGAACGATTTGGTTTTAAAAGTTTCTAACTGTGGGCTACCATAAATTGCCAGTTCATAAGATATCGTGTCTCTACATTTGCTAATGGGGCTTGTAAATTTTATAATATGGCTCATATCCACTGCTAAATTGTATGAAACCCATATGATATCCTCTTAGTACCATAGAGAAATGTACGGTTTTCCTTACGCAGAAAATATATGACTTGTAGTTTTTAAAACTTGAATGTAAGTTTAATGACAGGTCGGATTCAAAATTATTCGGGAATTGAGAAGGCTTTCGAAAATCAAAATATATTCTTCCTTCGAGTATAAAGTCGGAAGAAGAAGTAATTTTCTATCAAATGAGTAAAGGAATGATTCTTTTTATGCATGTTTTCGATGAAACATAATTTAATATTTAAGCGCATAGAAAACCAATGAGAAAAATTTATGCTGGTTAAGTAGTCCCTTTTTACATAATGTGGCCTTTTGCATGCGACTGGAAAAACGTTCGTTCAAAAGCTTGCATCCTAAAGTAACTGAATTATTTTACAATTAAGCTGCACGATTATTGATTTACAACCCTTTTAAAGGAATCTTTTCGAGACGGAAACGCATCTCTGAATTTCGGTTAACATTTCGTGAGTTAGCACAGCTACTGCAGGTGCTTCCACATATGCTCTGTTACGCGGTAGGGTTTCAAAACAGAGTTGAGCCCATTTCACGTTGGTTCTTTCCACTGAATTTCGCTTTTGTCCGACGAAATGTTTTTTTTAGTTTTTCTTGGGAAGGATGCCGAATATAAGAAAAGTATGTGAGACCTGTTCTCCTCAAGCTTCCCTCCTGCAACATTTTCCATACGGTCGAAGATCAGTGTTCTTCCTTAAGTCTGACACTTAGTAACCATTGTACTGCACACAATTGGCGCGGGCTCGAGAGGGGATTCTGTTTGTTATTAGTGCGAAAAATCCCAATCCCTCGTGACCAGTTTACCTGCGTAAGAGCTGACTGTGTCTTCCTTCCATTTCTTAACTATGAACCTCGAAAATTTTTGTTGGTAACATGCTGCGGCCAGTCATTGTTAGTGTGCCCGTAGCGACCGTGAGTTAGTGGGTTACTTTCAGAGTGGCTTGTTTGAGGGTGCGACCACTCACTTCTTCCGTTGTTAAGGGGCGGTGGAGTGGAGTTTCATCTGTGTGAAATTACCGATAAACACCACAGACACTAAAATGATCATTACTGACCATCGGCAAACTCCGCTTAGAGGCGTTTGGACTTCCTCTCACAGTGTGGCTTGCCGCAGACTAAAAAGTCATTTCGTGCACAGTCTGTTGCTCCCTGAGATTCATTGATCACTATTCAGAAGTATCGATGGGGATGACGACCGAATCGTTTCAGAAACTCAGTAGCGGTTTCCAACCATGCCGGCCTGTAGACTGACGAATGTTAGTGGCGTCCTCCCCTGTCCCATCGCTCCGCTTGAATTCAAAGTGCAACACTGTGTGGTTTTGCACTACCGGCAAATATAAGGGAGACTGGAGGGATCATTTCTGGCCTACAAGACATCGTCAGCCCGCCATACCGAGGATCGGGTTTTCCCAGCCCCTGACGCGCTCATCTACCATTGTCAATAAACTCGATCGCAACCGACAGGACAACAAGCCCGTCGTTCAATGGCCGGACTTTTGGACTTCTAACCAACAGGTCGCGAGTTCGAGCCTCAGGGGATGCATATCTCGGGTTTGGGCATGGTTGACAGGTGACGGCTAATAAGCCAGAAACGGTCATTCCAGTCTCCCTTGTCCCTGTCGGTAATGCAATTCTGCCTATGTAACGCGCCGCTGCGCGGTTGATGGCGGGGCTAGCAAAAGAAGGCAAAACAGAACGATTAAGTTCTGCATTTCGATCGATGCGCGCCACTCTACCCTTGTCCATAGCTTTGTGCGAAGGCAAGTTGGGGATTTACGGCTTCTTCGAGTTCCACGAACGCACCGTACTGGGATAAGAGGCTTTAAGTAACTCCCTACAGGCTTTGCTATCAATGAGAGCTCCCGGCAAACCAAATCTCACTCTAAGTTAGCATGAGTTTATTGAAGGGTGAAACTTTTTCCACTGTAAAAATGAGAAGTCGGCTTTCCAGATAAATTTTCGGAAGGGACTTAATCCGCGTTTTGAGTGCCGAGAGTAAATCACACTGTATTCAGTCTCACAGAAACTGGAAACGCAATATTCTAGTGTCTGCTTCGGTCATAACCTCATCGCATCCACGGTACAAACACCAGTTTGACCTAGACCGTTAGAGGTCCACTTAACTGGTTTTATTTCACTTCTGCAGCTGTTGTTTTGAATTTTGAAGACGATTGTTTTCAAGCCGAAACTATAAATGTGGATAGTTTGAGAGGTACCGATCTGTCGTTGCTATTACACTCTGGAGGTTTTCAATTCTGGTTATCGGCTTTTTACACTCTTTGAATTAACCCTGTGATCTAACTAGATATCTCAGTTATTTGGGCTGCATCCATTTTGAATTCTAAACAACCCTCCGGGGTCTTATGACAAGAAAAGACGAATTTCATAGCTGTTAGTTGCCCTGGTCCACGGAGCTGAGCGGATCCGTTCTTTGTCGTAGGCCTATTTAATCTCCGTTTCTTGCTGTTCCCATTCAATGCCCCCCAACTCCTGCGAGTTTCCACGATGGCTGACGGTGGTAGGTTTGATCGGCAGTGTCATGACTGTTGATATTGTGATGGAGGAAAATGGCGAGTTAGGTTAGGACGGACAAGCGAAGCCGTTCCATGAAAGGAAAAAGCAATCACGACAGGAGTCAACCAAATAAGAATTGGATGGCAATGTAATAACAGATGATCTCTTTAAAAATCAGCCAGTACTTTCGATTGGATTGAGAGAATTAGTGTTGATAGTGTGACTTTCGCAGCCTGATGCGCGTTGGCAGTTCTCTGGTACCTCGTTCCATACCGGTAGATGCGCTTGCATTGGGTATACACGTCATGCGCTTGGCTGTCTAGTCATCATCATCATCCTCCTTACCCGTTGTAGTGTTGATGTAGTTGTTGGCTAAAATCCTGGTCAAGTGTTTGTTGTGCACCAGAAGGTGTGGAGCGGGGCATCGAGGTACGGGTTCTGATGCGCCAGCAGTCTGCGCTTCGTCGGGTCTTCTTGACTATGTCTTGACACTCGGGACTCAGGTGAGGAGATATGGGTGCGGTAGATGCCTCGCAAGTCCACAAACTAATCCACGCGCAAAGTCCCCGTGCCTGCATCACCTTGCTGTGGAGCATACGGTGAACATCGTCGGGCATGACGGTCGAACACTCACCGTGAGGGTATTACTGGCGTTTCCGTCCGGATATGAGTCCCACAGCTCTGGTAACTCCGGAAGCATGACCGTACCTCCCAATAGGGTTGTTAATGTGTGCTGGTTCCGCCTTGTGTGTTTGTGCGTTTCGGTGCATACAGCAGCTGTTAAGCCACGTGGGCACTCCTGTCTAGACACCTAAGCGACAACGGTTGCTTCTCCGGTGCCCGTGACAGGTGACTCATTGGGCGTCGGATGCCAAGACCGTTCGCGGGGCTGAGACAATCGACTGATCCATATTCCCCACTGCAAGAACCGGCAGCCGGCGCCGAAATGGTATCCTGCCTTTGTTCCCTCTCTCCGTGGCGCTGACACGTTCTCTTGCTCCTGCCAAGCTCGGCACTTTCGCAATAATTTAGCGGGCCAAGATTTTTACTTTCCTCCACGTCCTTGCGGCTCGAACACTGAGACTGCATTAACAGAGGAGCCATTTGATGAGCAAGTTTTGACAAACACGGCCTTTTCTAGTAGCTATCCAATTCAGTCAACAATACATGGCCGGGTGCCCCCATCGGTTAACGTCTTTGATCGTTGATCTGGCTTACCGGACTTACAAGTTCATGGTATATTTTACATATTATATATATATAGGCAGTGTAAAATTTGTACGCCTTATTGGCAAAAGCATCATAGGCAAGCAGATACATTTGGAACCATATAATTGAATGCGTAGACAGTAAGTATAACCCTTAACAAGCGGATGTCAGCGAAGATAGCTAGGTTCCTTGCTATTTATTTCGTGGTCGGTCGGTCTCCCTTCAAGGGGAACTTAATGTGATCGATCTTTGGTGATCGGCTTGGGAGACGACAAGAGGTAGACGTAAGGACCACTTGCAAAGAAGTAGCAGAACGGCCAAGTATCGTGCTCGAGTTTTTCTTTGCTCAAGCTTTCGAAATCCAAACTATGCAATGTAATGAGACAAAAGTACCAATTTCTCACTTTTTAGTTAGTTCTCAATCTCATCTACACCAGATGGTCCCGCAGTCGCTACACAGCGAGGATCGATGTTAATACTCTACAAATACAAATTAACCTTCATCGTCCTAGAGATTGTGAAGTCGGGACTACAATCAAGGTTAAACTAGATTTTAGCTTTAAAATCACGTGGAAGTTTAGGATGGCTTTAGGCTACGTAAAAACAGTCTTCCTACCCATGACTAAGTGCTATTATCATACAAACAATGGTAGGGGACGCTCACTGATCGTTCTTACGGAACTCACTCGTTACGTTGTGCCTTACGGGCTCTCTCTCGTGCCGCCTACCACTGTATATTCCCAATCGAAACCGACAGAGCAACGGGCACGTGGCCCAGTGGTTAGAGGCGTGGACCTCTGACTAACAGGTCGTGAGTACAAGCCTCGGGTGTTCCACACTTCGGAGTTGATTTGACTGGCTGACAATGGCTAGTAAGCCAGAAATGGCCATTCCAGGCTCCCTTGTCTTTGTCGGTAATAGCATACTGCCTATATCAGATAAACAGTTCAGACAGCAATCGTGAAAACCTTTTATAATGCTTCAATCAATAATCCTAACGGGCTCAAATAGGGGACAAGACAATTCCGCCCACTCAGGCAATTCGTGAATGGGCACATATGAAGTAGATTGCACGTCAAGATGAAGTCTGTTTGGTGATAATTCTCGCCTCATCTTGCGCAATCGGAGATTCGGCGAAAGACAAACCATTCTGATTAGCGTTTGTCTATTGATATAGACTGGTTTTGTTTGTTACTGGACTCAAAACGGATTTTCCTAATTGGCCCAAGTGCCGGCAAAAATGGCTGAGGTCTTCTCGGATTTATTTTGACAGTTCATTTACATCCGACCCGAATATACATTTTCCGTTTGAATATTCTTCAGTCACAAGAAAACAGGATTATGCAAAACTGTTTTTCATTGATATGGGAGTGGTCTACAGGGGTTCACCTTTACGCAGTCGCTGTTGATCGCAGAGAGTATTTAGGAGGGAAAAGAGGGGTCTCTAGACAACGACATCAAAATACTTTCCAATCCATATTTTCAGGTGAATGGAAAATATGGCAGGAGTTGAAATCATTTCTGATCTAGACAAGTACCCTATACCTTAGGACAAAGAATTGGGGTTCGGGGTCAGGGTTGACATGAGATGCCAGCGGGTGCGAGAGATTTCGGCCCTCTCCAGAGATCGCCATGACCGTTAAGTGGTCAGATGACGGCATTGACTCGCTTACACTCAGTAAACATCCGCTTTTTCAAGAAAGTGCATTATGCAAGCCCTCTTGAGAGACAGTGGACCCATGTTGATCACAAGATGTCAAAATCATAGTCTGTTCTGCGGCAGTGACTAGCATACCCGCGCTCGGGTTCACACATTTAGTCATAAATTTGTTTTGTCGTACGAACTCCGCCGTAGTTAACACTTGGGGTGGCATTTTGGCCAGACATCCTGGCGCCTAGACGGAGTACACGAAACCCGTGTCCTGCGTGGAGGATCTAGTTCTGTGATTCGTCGATTTGATTCTGTGATTTTGTCGACTTTCGTGCAGTGGTTCAGATGTGCGGCAGTGTACATACCTTAATTATCGATAAGAAATTCAAGGGATTGAGGTCTGGTGTGTGCCCAAATAAAACAATTTGTATATACTTCCTTTGGTAGCTGTAGCTGAATAAACAATGACATCGGAGACCATAAAGTGGTTGCAAAGAAGTCAGTCATTACGGTCGGCATTCCGAAGGCAAGAGTCGGGGTTCGACTTGGGTTTTATGCTAAGTATCTGCAAATCTTGTTGTTTTAAGGGTACTACACCCTGAATTGGTTCATATTTGTGGTAGTGTACATACTTACCTTAATTATCAGTAAGAAATTCAAATAATTGAGAACCCTTGTCTCCAAGTTCACAAAACGGCACATCGTTGCCTTTTTATTTCCCCAGAAATTAGCTGCGAATTAACTGCGATCAGTTTATGGTAAAGTTTATTGGCGTAAACCGAAATTTTATGTATGAATACTTGGCCCGAAGTCCATCAGACACAGCGGGGTGACGGTGTAATATTCATTGGCAGTCGACCGGCAGCCAGTAGTATATTTTAGGTTTAAAAGATACTATACTAGCAGCACAGGTTCTAGCTAAAAGCCCAGACAGGCGTGTTTCGCCAATATTCTGCCGCTGCATGGTACAGCTGCGAGGGGTTCGGCTCGTCAGTGGGTCTCCCAGCATTCCTCGTCTGTTGTTTGGCAGATACTCCGATTTCGAAATTGTCGCCTTTTAATTTACTATGGTACCACCTTACCCTAGAGTATACTACTAGCTGCCTGTCGGCAATTAATGAATATAACGCGGTTACCCGCTGCGGCTGATGGAGGTTGGCTGAAATATTCATTCTCGGTCTGAGCTTATAGACGTTGAATAAACTGATCTACTCCAAGTTCGCAGTTCATTTCTGAGGAAATTAAAAAGTAACAATTTCTAAATTGAAGTATCCACCAGAAAGCACACGCGAACAGTGGAGGACCCACTGATGAGCCGAACCCCTCGCAGCTGTGTCATGCAGTAGCGAAATATCGGTGAAACACGCATGTCTGGGCTTTTAGCCAGTACATATGCTGCTAGTATGGCATCTTACGGCACCCAAACATAATTTTAGAACTTGTTAGCCCAAGAGAAGCCAATTAGTCATGCCTTATCATAACAGCGCATTAAGAGCGTGCCAATTTCTCAGGAAATTGTGGCGATGCGTTGGTACTGCGCTTGGTTTCGCCCCCACAGTCTTAAATCAAAATTCTTGGCAGAGGCTTGAGGAATGACTCTCTTCTGCTCTCTGACGCATAATGGGCAAAGGTTTCGTGCCAGAAAGTGTCTCATCATTTTAATGGCTTGTTCGGGTGGTTTTATTCTGCGCAGAGGGCTTTAATTATATTTAATATTTGGTTTTTGATGAGGAACCCCAGGAGACTCATGCTTCAAAAAGCATATAAACTGGGGACTGGCACGTGGCGTAAACGATTGCGAAATTTGGCGCCAAGCTTGCTAATAAGCAGAAATCCAATCTACTTTGTGATTAGTCATTTCAGCGACACATGGCGGGCGCAAAGAAATTCAGGCAAATATGCGATCCTACTTAAATGGCACGGTCAGCGCTCACACCACAAAAAGAAAGTTTGTTTTTATTCGAAAATGCCCCTGGCAACGTTGTAATCGGCCCTAGATATGGAGAATCTATACAAATCATTTATCGTTTTAACCGCCTTATGTTAAACAAAGGCAGTCGCATCACCAGTAGAGAACGACTTGTTGGTACCACTTATCGAATGCTATTATACAAGGGGAGTGGATTGGAGTCACTTTTTTGTAAAACCTTTTCCTCATTCACAAAGTTAGGATCCGTTGAAGAAAAACCTTTGCATAATCTTCTGTGAACACTCTTTTCATCAGGACACAAAACACAAATATCACCAACGCACAATTAGAACAAAAATCATCCCCTAGATAAGCCATCGACAAGAGTTTTAGGTGGTACCAGGAGAGTTGAATATCGAAATGGCAGGATCATAGCCCAAGTGATGAAGTGACTATTCAGACTGCCCGCTGGTTTCAGAATATGCAGCTGGACAACGAGTTGTGAAACTGGCAAGCGGACATGACGCAGTCTTGCTTGAGCAGTGAGCAGTTGCTTCAGTTGTTACTTGAAAGGTTGCCCTCCGAACGAGTTGAGCTGCAGACGAGCTGTAACAGAACAGGAGCGAAACTGGCTCATGGCACAAGCGTCGCGTCCTTGAGCACCATCGGTCATATTGACTCTGTTTTAGCATAGGGGAAAGGTAGCTGGAGGAGAGAGTGAGTGCAAGGTGGCCTCATCATGAAAAAATTCAGTCGGAAGTCACACCCTGCGTCCACCTCGTGGTGAATGGCGGATCCCGTCGCCTTTTCGCTCCTGTAAGTGTGCTATCGTATGTTGCGCAGGAAAACAGCGTCAAAAGCGCATATTTAATGAAAACCAGAGTGTACCCTGCACGTTGAAGGGACCACATAAACCAATGAGTCAGCTGTCCTTCGCTGACATTAGTGTGAGAAATGAAATGGCTTTCGACCAACTTTAAAACTAACATCTACCCTGATGAAGATGATGTGTACTCTACGTACTTGATTTACAAACATCACTTACAGCCTATGTTGCAATGACTATGGCACGCCGACCTCGTCATGTGGGTAGCATGGTAACCATGTAACCCATAGACACTTACAAAGACTGTGGACATTTCATATTTTCTTCTTCTATGTAACTGATTAGACCTGATGATGAATTACCAACTCGGCTCTTCAAATGTAACATTTAATGTTTTCTATTACAGACCCTCTCGGCAGATCCCAGATGGGAACAATCACGTTTATTGCGCTCATCGCACTGGCCCTATCCGTGTTTATCAACATCTTCTGCTGCATCCGATGCGTTCTCATCCGGCAATATATCAGTGAGTTGTCGAATCCCCTCCCCAAAGCAGACAAAAACCTGCTTGTACTCGGTTGAGGAAAAAATCCCCACTTTTCAGCGTATATGTGGAGACAATTGCGAGCATGGAGTTTAAAGTAATCTCATGTAACGAAAGGGAAGTGCCCAGAAAAGTAGACACTGAGCACTCCGACTTTGCAGCGACCTCTACTCATTTTCGAAGCCTGCGCCTCCTACAAATCTTGTCCAATTATGCCGAACCGGGCAACTGGATCGAACCTGTCCTGGTCGATTTTCGATCGCGCTCACTGACTTACTCGTTTGTTGTACCCAGAGTAGTGTAGCAGCGTCAACATTGCCTTTGTCAGTCAACGAGAGACAAGAGGGTGGTTGTGTTTGCCAGGAAGGCTGTCGGTTTGATTGCTCAAGGGCGACTCTCTTGCTCAAAAACCTAGGGTGTGAGACTGCATATGGCCTTGAAGTCAGCGTGGCTGACGACCTTGACAGTAGCAGGAACTTCCAGAGCAATCATCCAGAGGTGTCGTTGGGACCGAGACTGGAGTTGCATTAATAGCACTGACTGCGTCAAGGTGTCAATAAAAGCGTAAAGTGGTGATTTGTATTCAGACAGTGTTGAGAATTCATATGAACTGCTAGTCTAAACAGGCTCTTTTCGCTTTTGCTTTGGGGTTCAATTAAGTGTCCCTGCAAGTAGGTGATATACCTGGAATACCTATTCTATGTCGCATGTTTTCCTCAGTATTTTGTCGGCAGTGAAAATATTCATACTTAAGTACGCTTCATAGGTTTTTCGCAAGATGAGTTTCAGCTATTGCAGGTTCCTTAATAGGGAATAAATTGAAATTTCCCAGCGAGCGCTTTAAATTGTGATCAGCAAAATTGTATATTTAGCTGGAACCAGTTTTTGAAAGGAACTTCGCGAAAGAGGCTAATTAGTTTTGCAGTAGTTTTCAGGCTGCATTGAACCAGTTTTTGTTTCGTGGTATTGGATGAGATGACAACTTTCACCCGATCGACAGAAATAGCAGATATACTTAGAAACCGTTCTGCAAAGGATAGCTTGTCAGATAAAGCTTAAACCTCGGTGCTATGAGAACAGAGCAACGACCCGTGCACCTCAGCCTACTATTCGGAGTCTTAAATAAGTCGTACGAACTTGTCCTTACGAATACTGCCCTGCCTTGTGATATGGCGATCATCAACCATTTGGTCAAACATGTTATAGACTTCCGAGTAAAGTACGGGTGGGCCAGAACCTGTGATAACTTTCTTTTTGTGCCGGCCTTGTAGGGATAAAAGACGAAAACTTGTAATTTTGCCCTTCGAAAGTCCAAAATCCGATAAACTCTACGCCTCGAGGAATGTTGAATACGTAACTGAAGAGAATCTCCAAATTAGATAGTTTACTGAATTTCGTCTGCAATGCCAAGAAGTGCAAAGCGACGTCTCGGTTTAATTCTTACATCGCAAACTAACGGATACTATTTAAAATATATTCAATAAGTCGCAAACAAAGGCCTAAATGATTAATATTATCACCCTGCATTGTAGGTTCAGACACGCGAGCCCTCATGAAGTCCTGCTTCTGCATGAAGAAGGAGATTATAAATGGTCGGGCTAGCAGAGGATACTCCAAGCACAGTCCTCCCAACTCCAGCTCCCCGGAGGCACATTGGAGCACCGGCTATCCCGCCTCCGGGGGTCCCTGCTTCCACCTGCTTCCCGACGCCGCACTGCCAGATGCAGCCAATAGTGACGAATCCTTCGCCCTGGACGGTCGGATGCAGAGAGTGCGTCCCGAAGGTAAAGCCAACAACAGCACGATAAGCAACTCCGGCGGTCGCAGCAATTCTGTCTCAGGCATTTCCCTGGTGCAGCCGTCAGTGCAACTCTACACCGCCAGTGGACAGCCCGTCGTCTGGGCACAGCCCTGGCCACCCTCTGATCCACAGACACCCAGTTCCCTGCAGCCAAAACACCACCGTAGCAGTCAGGTGATTGGAACACCCGTCTTGTGTCTTAACACACAGTACGCCTCACAGGGGCGGCCACAACAGCCCGTATACCGGGGACCGAGCGCAGATCCCGAGGCCTATGATGCAAGTCAACGTTCACTCATTGTCAGTCCGACAATGATGATGTTGCCTGGCAATCGTATGAGTCGGGTATTTGCCGCACAGGATATGAGACCCGGCGTCCTACAGCGCGCCTCCTCCAAAGACACCATTCTGTCCGGCCTGGTAATCCAGCCACCACCGATGCTGCAAGAACTGACTGCTCTGGGACCCGGTAGTTCCGTCTCCGAGGCTGTCTCCGAGAAGACCTCCTCTGACCTGAGCGGTAGAAAGGGTCCTGGCCCGACGGGGCCGGTGGCCGTGTCGGGAACCACCCTCCTTGCCCAGGACGGCACTCTCTATCCAGCGTACTATCAACTTTCAGAGGGCTATGGGTCAGCCTCGACAGCGGGGGTTGATAGGGCGCATCCCATGGGTGCCTCTCAGCCTCATCTCTCTAGCAACATGCAGTACGTGAAAATGAGTTCTTTAAACCCGACGTCTAGACAGTATGTCACTGCGGTGGGTCAGAGTCAAGCGCCGAATCAAGTGGAGTCGAGAGACCGCAGTGAAGTGGACGGGCAGTTGAATCAACAGGAGAGACCAGCAACCATGGTAATCTGCCCATCGAAGACGAAGGAACTGGAAGCGGAGTTGGTGGAGAAGGATATAGCTGGTGAGTTCACCTAACTGTGACGGTTTATGTTCCTTAGACAGCGCCAG
>CACRXP010000264.1:94215-107808 GCA_902702965.1 Spirometra erinaceieuropaei
AAGTCTAATGACTCAAAAAAGGTGCTCTAGATCATTAGAATAAGAGCTAAATTCTTCTAACATTTTGAGTTTGTTCTTAAGCCTTTACTCAGGGGAGGTAACAGATTAAAATGGTGGGCTTACAGGGTGCCAGATTTTGCGAGACGTGGTTTCTGTGCAGCTGCATTGATAATCAGTAGCAGAATAGAGTCAAGCCCCGTTCATCCAGGTTGTTCGTAGATGGTACATTGCCTAATTGTCGCGTCACATCCATGTGTGTGAACGCCGAGCTTTTTTGTTAGTTTGGGTGATTGGATAGGGGATGGTTGAAAAAGTCTTTCACCGGTTAGAATCTGATTTTGAAGAGTCGGACAGGAAAAGGTCTTATTCCAACAACCCAATCTACCTACGGTCTAACGCAAAATATTTCCAGATCGGTCTATACGAGTCCGTTTCACCAAAGCATTTTCGAAACGGAATAAACAAATGTGCCCTTTTCGTGGACCAAAACCTCCAATCAGTCAGATTTCACCATATGTTGCAAAAGCGAGACCATTTTCTAAACAGAGTTGGTTTTATCGCTTTCTTAAAACTCGGCTGCTGGAACCTGGCTGACAAACTCTGTTTACGAAAAAAGGTCGCTACGTTTTCTCCTAACTGAATTATGGGATGGCAGGTGGGTGTCAAGAGTTTCTAGAATGATGCAGTATATGCCAGACCCAGTATTATTGACTAACTGCATCTGCAGATGGCTAAATTACCTCGACTTCGAAAACTTCAACTCCAGTTAAAGTACGCTGATCTAAAAGTGCCCAAGATTTTAGGCGGCATCGTAAATGTATAAAATAGAAAACTTAAGCGAGCTCCATGTGGGTTTCAGGTCACTTTAAAATCCAGCATAGTTGCCTCTGTGACCTATCCCTGGCGGGAAAGTGGCCGTTCACGGACATTTAAAGAGTCTGTCGAAACTCGCGAAATATTTATCGGGGTTTTCTGACATTTTTCCGAATGAATATGATCACATGGTTGAAGTTGATGTTCTGCTTTGTAGGGAAAATGATTTCAAAGGTACTGACACATGGTGGTATACTGGGTTTTAAATTGAAGTTTTGCCAGACATCTTTGTGGATAGCCCGAGTAAGAAACAACTTCATAATTGATACATTATCTCAACAAAGTTTTGACGTCAATAAATATTTTGCCATATTTCCCAAAAATAGACAAACATCCCTAATTTATGTCGCTGTATTTATTGGAAGTTAAATTTTCTTCATCAGTTTGTCTGGCGAAATAGGTATTTCCTTTCGTCAGAATCATTAAGTTGTGAGTAATTTTAAAATTGGCAAATCATCTACCCACCAACCCTGAAGTTTATTGGTGCTATTCACAAACCGTGTAGCATGCTTAAGGGGACATTGAGAAAACATGCCAGTCAAAGTTGAGGGTTTGATCGCCGGTAACAAATTATTCATGCAAGTCTTCGGACGTTTTTAGAATCCGTCTTTAAAGATGCAGGGAAATCGAAAAACAAACGACTGAAACTTATAACTGGCCAATTAACTTAGTCCCTTGTCGTTGTGACCAGCCTTTGTTGAATAAACGTACTTGAACCGACATGAAAACTTAACTGAAAGCATTTCCGCTTCGACCAACTGACTGTAAATTTAACCATCATTATCAATAAATATTGAAGATGTGAATGGTCATCACGTCGCGACCTCAAAGGAAGATATGAGCATCTATTCGTTAGCTGTTGAGGAGGTATGTGGGATTTACTTAAAACAGGCTAGTAAGATATGAAAAATATAAAACACTATAAAAAAGAAGGCTTAGTGAGCACAATACTAAAATACGCCCCACCCCAAGAAAAAGTTAGGTAAGGAGAGTGTTTGAAATGCAATGTTTGTCCATCTTTCGAAGGTCAAAGGGTATTTAAAATAAATTGAAAATATGGACTGCTTGGAAATCAGTTTCTTCCAGCCGCATTTAACCAATGCCTCAAAAAATTACCGAACAGAAGTCAACCCTCTGATGTGCGAATGTTTCCTTTGACTTAAAGTGCCTTGTAATCAGTACTTCGACCAGAACTGACCAATGTTTTTTCTGAGTTCACCAAAACTTTGATGGATATCCGAGAACTTTAGACGCGTGCCATGTATGAACGACGCACGAAATTTCTTGATAAAAACGCATTAAATGTTTCTGCTCGCACTTCTTAGTAACCGACATGACTTTTAATTTGAAAGTATACGCTTTAAAAAGTAGATTTTAAGTTAGGCAGACGGAAACCAGTTTTGAATGCACCTGGAAGCCATCATTAGCTTCTAAGTTCAGTCGGCCTAGTCTGGAAAGCTGATAAAATACTGAAAAGTCAGTTAAGTGGAATTTTATCCAAACCAATGCCTCTTTGCTAATCCCGGTAGAATAAATTTATTTGCATGCGACAAATTTTAAAAAGGGCTGCATATAGATTAAAGGAAAATGCACCTGTCTACCATCAATTTCCTTGCAGGATACAAGTACCATTGGGTCAACAACTGGTCCATTCGCTTCAAATTATATTTATCCTTCTAAAAACTCATTTATTTTTATGTCAAGATCCACGTCTTCCTATAAAAGTCGGAGGCGTTTAACCCGTTCGATCTCACATAAGTAGAAACGTAAGATAGGAAGTAGAGTGGTTTTATAGCTTCTTTTTAATAATAATAATCTTTTTGCTAACATATGACAGACTTTCATAGCATACTAAGAGTTTGAACGCCGCAACCTTCATTAGAATCATTCCTACTTTCAGTTGGAAATAGCAACTGCCGAAAATGATCTAGATTTCCAGATATCTAGAGTGAACCAAAGTGGTGTAAACATGCCACAAGTAATTTTATTACAAATTGATTTTATTGTAACCAAACAGATTATAAAAGAAGGCAAAAGACGAAGTCCGTAATATACAAAGGTTTAAAAAGTTTAAGAAGTCTAAGGCAGTTTACTTAGGCAGACCCACTGAGAAAGATCTATATTTCGATGCCAAGTCTCGTCGAGGGTGAGAAATTTTGTGATTTCTGTCAGACGATCAGCGCCAAGTGTGGGCATGGGGGCCTAGGGGACAGATGCTTGTGAGATGGTGTCTGCTCTTACGTTCGGAATCAGCTTGCTGATGAGTCTCGTCTTCAAAACGTGACGTGTCCCACACCAACTGGTCTGCTGATCTTTCAAATCAGCCGCCGTTTTGAAACTGTGTGCGCGGCCTCCATACCTACCTGTACTGTCAATCAGAAGTCACAGGTTAGAGCATTTATGAGGGAAAGTCTGAGTGCGGGCAGTTCTGTTTTAGCACTTCAACGGTGAAAGTTGACGGTACAAGCGAAGATGCGAGTTTGAGGAACTAGTTGATGAGAAGTAGAAGCGATCGCTGGAACAAGGGCTTTATTGGCCTGACGTTTCGGATTTACACTTGAACCCATCATCAGAGACAGTGGCAGAGTCGGGTGACTCGTGCATAGGAAATCGCAGTATTCATAGGATGCAGTCGCTATGCTACCGCATACCTATAGTAATTAACCGCGTTCCCCTTCATCAAGAATTGTTGCCCGCTGGTGCGATAATGGCTTGATAGCCGGCATGCAAGTTGTTAATTGCTGAAATCTTTCCACCCGTGTTGGATGCTGGCGTGATGATTGCTCGACCATCTGGCTCACCGGTGAAATATGAATCGCTGAGATGTTTGTTAGAATACACTTTCGGCTTAATATCCACAGGTCTGATGATTCTGCCCATAAGACACATGAGTAGTTACAGAGTTATGTGAAAATCTCAAGATCCTTCATGCGTTTTACCATAGACACTCACACTACTTGCGACCATCTTCCCATTTAATGTGTATGACGTATGAGTCGAAGACTGCTGCATGTGACAATTTAATAAATCTTTAGAAGAATTTAGGAATAAAGGCCAAACAGTCCACGGGGCAAATTTATAAAAATCACATCTACTTATCAAATGACTATATTACATATGATTATTAACCGCTTTTTTCGAGAAAAGCAAATTAAATGTGTGAAACCTAATTAACGGAGGGAAGACAAGGGCAAAATTAACACGTGGACGTGTCACGCTTGCGGTACTACTCAACATAGGTCTTCGGTTTTATCATAGATTTATACATTTTTGCATGTTTTACCGGCCGTTTGGCAAATGTCAGTCTGGCGTTGCCATTCTGCTTTATATTGCAGCTTAAAAAATCAGGCAAACGGTTGTTTTTCAGAAAAAGTTTGAAGGATAACTAACAGTTGATAAGTCAAGATTTCAGATTTAAACAAATGGATTTTGGGGCTTTTAAAAGACGGATTGTATGAGACTTTAAATATCTTTAGACTTGTCTAAAGAGGTTTTTTACGTCGGACAGAAATAATCGGAAGAATCTCTTTATTTATTTAAGGAAGTATCCCGATGCGTGACAAAGAACTGGAAACCCAGCACATCAACGTGGAAAGGAAGATGCGTAGTTTTAAAATCGCACACACATGGTACAATGTGGCGACAGTCAACGGACATTTAGAGACGTTTAAAATAAACACGATCAGCAGGACCGCTTGCTGCCTCTTCATAGAATGAGTAGCAAAAACTGAATACAAGCAAGATTTAATTTGTTCTGGAAAATTTGCATGAAGCAGTCCAGGTCACAATTCGAAACGCCCTCTAATCGATTAAAAAGAGTTTGCTTAATGACGCAACAGGAAAAGGTTCAAGTAATGGTAATATATTACGAAGCGTTTAAGTCCATAGTCTGGGAAACATCAAAAAAGGTCAGTCTGACTATGTAGTCGTGCGGGATCAAAGGCTTGGGAGGCTCTTTCTAGGTCAACAATGTGCCCATTTTGTAAATTTTTCGTGATGGAAAAGCTAGAAATTTCGTTTTCTGACCTTAAAAGTCATTTTAGCTCAACTGACCTGGCTGCCATTCGTTTTTGCATGCTACCTCGCATTTTGTTTATGAATTCATATGTACTTGTGGATGCAAGTACATCGAACGAACGTAAAATCAACCGGTAAAAAGGTCATCTGAGCACTTTCCGAAATGGCTCTTAAAGTCTAAAACCGACATCCTCCCACTCTTCCACCATTAAACGCCCTACTAACCCGAAGGAGACTTAAGCTCGGACACTCCTCTACTCGAAAGGAGTCTACGTACTAAACGAAAACCCCGATCATTATGACCAACCAGACTATGTGATAAAGCTGACGTTGTCCTGACAACCCCTTCTATGCCGATTCACGTTCCCCATGCCCTGTGCGCTACTGTGTCTTGACCCCCTTCCTATCGCGTTTTGAAGTGATCTCTTTTCGCGGACTAGACTATGAACTTCTTGTTTTCATATGGAGTTCCGAATCAAATTTAATTATATTGTATTGACAACCCGTTACCTATGCTATGAAGCAACAGGAAGCAATTGGCAAGCAGTCGTGAAATGTTTCAGTGCCAGTAAATGTTGCTGATCCCTGCATAATTCATATTGACCCAACTGTGAAAAACTCGACGCCTCGGTGGAATTCGAATCCACGACAGTAAGGGGAAGGCTTTGATACAGTCAACACTCCAACCACCTGAGCTACGAGGCCTCGCCGGACGACGCGAGTTTAATCACATTTGGGTCAAGTCCCCCTCCCCCCGAACCTACTGCAACATCTGGAATCCACCAAATCTGATACAGTAAGTTGACTGCCCAAGCAGGATTTCCTAAGTAATTCACCTAGAATCCACCAGATGACCGCCAGGCTCACGTAATTCATAGATGATTTGGCAGATTTTTGAATAATTCATATTGACCTAGATTAGATTTGGTGGATTCCAGACGTTGCAGTAGGTTCGGCGGGTAACTTGACCCAAATGTGATTAAATTCGCGTCGTCCGGCGGGGCCTCGTAGCTCAGATGGTTAGAGCGTTGGCTGTATCCAAGCCTTCCCCTTACTTTCGTGGGTTCGAATCCCATCGGGGCGCCGAGTTTGTCGCAGTTGGGTCAATATGCATCATTCAAAATCTGCCAAAATATCTATGGATCCTTGCATAGTAAAAAAAGTGCTTTGACTTCAGGGCTATATAGTGGTTGAATAGGGTGTTAATTTTCAGGGCCAAAGCGGGATATAAGGAACCGGTGTTCAATTGAAACCTGGGTCTTTGATGAGAACTCGGTCAAAAAACGTACCGTTCCAGTGCCCTGTGCTATAATCTCCATACCTGTAGCGCTGGCCGTTGACTTTTTAAAGCTTTCCCGAGCTGCTGAACGCGCAATTCGTTGTCTGTGACAGACTTGTGCGAGAGTTCGGAATCTCATATGAAATAGCGGATAGTTCTGGTATTCTATCGACTCTAGAACCTGTTCGGTAAATTCATCTGTTTCACTACTGACGGAGATTGTTATTTCAAATATTAGACTGAGTTTAAAAGGTATATTCGTTCACTGCGTTAACCGTAGGAAATGTGCCGGTGACTGGTTAGTTCTTTACACTACCCTGATGTGGAAGGGTCCTTACTGGTCCTAGTTCTCCGGCTTATCAACAAGAATGATCAACGAAGTGATCGCTAAAAGGAGGTTTGTTTGTAGAGTCATCGAATGAAAAGCTATCTACAACAAAGAGAGTACTCATTGTTGTCGGAATTTTATCTTCTGAAGGACTTGAATCTGCCTTGGCCACAGTGAGGATATCTAGCGTCTAAGCATTGAGAGTGTACTCAGAGCACTTCAATCATCAGGCCGAATCCGGAGTTATGGGAAAGGATATAAGTTGTCAGAATGAGGGGTTTCTTGTGTACAGAACCCTGAGTTGTCATTTCAGGCGGTGCTGGTCGCTGGCGACGGCAGGGCTTGTGTCCAGTGCGTCCGTATGGTTAGCTTCCTTAAACAATATTAGTCAGCATACTTAACTTAGCCACTTGCTGGATTAGAAAAGGCGAGAGAACACTAACAGAGCTCGAAGCATGCGTAGGGAAGCGATTGAAGGTGGCCTGTACACACTCTCCCTCTACACAGTCCCTCGCTGGATTAAGAGGGTACGCTGAGCATAATTACAAGTGGAAGGCCACGGAGGGAATCGCGCGGTGATTTGCAGTGCTTGACTACTGTAGTGGAACCGACGGAGTTCCACACCGTCCGAACAATCCCATTAACAAGTTTTCTTGGCCACCATCTGGAGTGAGATAAGAAAGATAGTGCAGGCAGGGCTCAAACCCCGCAGAGGGAGGCACGTGTGAACTGACACCTGAAGTAACCGGGGCTGGCGTATAATCACCCCTCCCCCGTGGCACAGTCGCTCGCTGGATTAGAATGGTAAGGAAGATGCAAATACGGGATATTTGTAAAGTCAGCGCATTCGCATCTACTAATTTTTTTTTCCGAAAGCTAATCATATGACTTCACTTAAGTGGAGCTGCAGTACAAAACCTCGCCCGTCTAGTTATTCCTGAGACAAAGATGGCAGGCGATTTTTTAAATTTGTGAGGAGCAGGCTCAAGTTGCGTCCAATCGGTGTATGCTACATTTACGTTCATTTGGCACATGGGTAGCTGCGACTCTGCGTCCGAGGTGAAGTTGGTCCAGTGGCCGCAGGTCAGCGCGTCTGAAATTGCTCGCCGCGAAGAGGAATGACCTTGACGCAACGCGGCCTTGAACAAGGACTGCAGACATGGCCATGATGATTGTCGGCAACAGATGTCACATAGGTCAAGCCAATCAAATGTAGCTGAGGGAAGTCGATTGATTGAACCAATTTTTACTGCTTTTCGACAGGTAAGGATCGCGAACAGCTGAGGGGTCCAGCGAGAATGCAGAGTTCACCATCGCCACGGCTGCGTCAACAATGGACGAAACAGTGGGCGAAGAATGCGGACATACCTACTGGTGTCGACAGTGGGGCCGTGGCCCTGTCCGCCGAAAAGGCCTTCCTCTACTGCAAAACCATCCCCTCCAACAAGCTGGCCGAGAGTGTGAACACTGAAGACGAGTTGCCCAGCGACTGGAGTGACCGCGACACTGCGCTGGGAACGGAGAAAGAAAGTCATTCCTCTTCGGCGCCACATGCTTCTGCAGACGACACGGCCGTTCCCTTGCTTCCTGACCCAGCCGACTGATATGTTCAGACGAGGGGGGGGGGACAGTCGGGGTACTAACATCCTTAGAAGGCAAACCTACTTCTGAAGTTGATGCGGCCGACGCTGCATCCCCAGCCATCGTCTCTGCTGGTCTGCGAGACGCCGAAGTGCGAGAGGATCTGCAAGCTGACCTAATTCGTTCCCCTTTCGGATGTATCTCTTCAGAAAACATGATCGCACGCACACACACACCCACACTCATGGACCAAGTGTCCTGCACAGGGAATAAAAACACCTTGGTATGCTCCCAGTCTTTGTGTGTACAAAGTAAATCACGGAACTTTAAAAGTTCAAAATTATTCCTTTCTGTCGGTAACCAGTGACTTTGCGCAAAACTTTTACAGCGTCTCTGTACAGTTTCGGTTATGCCTTCTGTGAACAGTGTTCACTTTTTCGCCTTCAAGTACAAGCACCCGACTATTTTTATACAAGTGCGTTTTCCCTGTTTCAGTTCTTCCCCGCAGACGTTCGTCCGGTAGTCAGTTATCCCCTCCAGACGCTTAGTTTAGAGAACGCTTGAGTCGCAAACACCGAGGGAATTCCAAGGCATAGATAATATGATTTACTGTGAGATATTACTGACAACCGAAATGAGTCCGAAGACAAATGCAAATGTGGAATCTTGCTAAAGTTCATTAGGCAGGCCTACCGCTTCCATATATGTGCACTTCGACATCGAATTCCGAACATGAATTTCAGCAAAGAATCAACAGATATAAGAGCTGGACTGTGTATACGAGTAAAAATATGAGAAGCAGTGCTAAGAAAAGGAGGTATCTCCTCTTGATTGTGACTGCGGGCAAACAGTAATTAGTGGAGCGTCGTTTCAGAGATTTTACTAAAAGTGGTCAAAAGTATTGAGACCATCGAAAGGTCTGGGGGCAGAGCATCCTGACCCTTTTGTAGCTGAGGGAAAGGGAAAACACTGTAGGTACTACCAGATGTATGCCCTGGGCTTCGTTGTTCCTTATGACTGCTAGCAAAATATTGATTCTCCTCTCAAGTCGTGTGGACGTTAAGCAGCGAATGGTTGTCTCAGCCGACCGTCCACAAACGACGATATCCATGGTGTGGGGACGTAAAGTAGTTTGTAATGAGGCAGGGCTGCGCGACGTCCATAGCGATATCTTTTCTTTCACCCTCGAGACGCTATGAGGACGAACAAAAGGCGTGATGACAGAAACAATGAAACCGTCTACGCGCGCCATACGCGATCTAGTTCTTTCAGAATGCACCAGGCCCTCACGAAGGCGACTCGAGTCTCACGTGCGTGAGAGTGCAATAGAGACCGCACGTAAAAGGGGCCACTGAGTCCGATTGTCGATCCTGGGAGGACCGAGCTCCTCTTCAGTTGACAGCTTTCCAAACCACGGCATCTGACGCGTCCTGATAGACTCGAATGCACCGGATTTACTGTAGTGAGGAATGTGCTGGTTGCCGTGGGGTGTGTTCCTCAGTGTCAATCTCACTGTCTATCCCTCCCTGTGTACCAGTCCACTGTCCGAACCGGCTAGCCATCTAGTGCTGCGATTGGGCGCAACGGCTGGCGCGGCATGGAGCCCACGCCCAGACGTGCCATAATAACACCCACGGGCTGCAGTTCTTATGCAGTCGCAGGCCATTCCGACTTCCGGTTTGTTTCAGCGCTCCTACAGCTTGATTCGCCAAGGAGATCATCCGTCTCACCCACTACTTGGTAGCCAAACACAAAAGTTGGGCACGCTGTATGCCATTCAAAATCAAAATATTTAGAAGATGAGGTAGCGAACATATGGAGATTTCGATAAATTATATAGAAGCGAAGAAGATGTAAACACATGTCAGAGATCAGAGCGATCGGCTAAAGTTCGTCCTTAAACACATGCAGCGTGTGGGAATAAGGAGGAGGGTGGGAGCAACAGCAGTCATTGCTGGGGGCTTGGGGGTGAAAGCGGAAGTGCGTGGAGAATTGCAGTGTCAGTCGACTACTGTAGGTGCGGGGCCTGGACGTGGTTCTTCTGCGCGCAAAAGATCGGTTTTCGTAGCCTGATGGTAGCCGCTTCTGCTGTTGCTAACAGGCACTGACCCAGTAGCTTAGGGTAGCTCGCGGGGACCTTAGAAATCACATGAAAAGCTTCGTTAAAATCCACAAGATGTCCGGAATCGACAATATGCGCGAGAATGGCGCTGCTTATGCTCCTAGTTTCGCCTTTTCCCAACCATGCCGGGAGGTGTTCCTGTATTCTCTTGGATAAGCGCAGACTCGTGCGACCAATATAACCTGCTCCACAGGAGCAAATGAAGGAATGGGCGCACATTGAAGTGGTCAGGGGTGGCAACTTATCCTTACCTTCTAGGCGTAAAATAGAGTTAGTAAAGAAGGATATTGGAATACTTGCTGCTGGTAAGGTTAGCGAGACAGCTTGACCAAGGCGACCCCTTAGGAGTTTACTCGCAGCGTCCCCTTGGAAAGGGACTTTGAGGGTGTCTAACACGGATGTTATTCAGGTGTCCAGACGTCTGTTCAGATGGACGGGAAAATAAGGTGATTTCTTGGGAAGAGGACTTACTCAGCAGTAGTTGTGCATTCATCGCCGGACGTTGTATTGGAGATAGAGAAAATATAAAATATGGGACCTGAAAAACGTCTTCCTGGATGCGCTCGTAGGAGATTCTTCTTTCAGCCTCACATAGTTTCTGGCAGTTCTATTCCACTGTTGACAGGGTTGGCGTTGGATTGGTAGGCTTCGATTACCTCTCTTGCCCTGCTGTTTTCGGATCCACCGAGAGCTCCTGCATTGTCAATGCCGAATCAATGACGGCATACAACTGCGCTTTCGTCCTTTTTACGATCGGAACATGCCTCCCGGACCGGAAAGAATCGAATGACACCACGTTTGCGTGCGGAAAGAGCGTCTTCAAGAACCATGAGAGCATGTTTCTGTGGTGCCAGAAGGGGACAGGCTTTCATCGACGGGAATGAGTGTTGAACCGCGCTGCACAGTATTTAAGGGATAACATCTACGCTAACATACAGTTTTAGAGTTGTGAAAATCCCCATTGTAAAATTCAAGGGGAAATTTTGCAAGCGTACGTTTGCTTTCGATAGATTCTCTCCAGGCCTGCACATTTATATGGCTATTTAAGCAATGAATTAAAAGATACGGGCAAGTAGATAACTAAGCTGTAGTTCGAGTTCGGGGAGAGGAGAGGGGAGGGAGAGAGTGAAACACCACAATTGCGGTCAGCGTCAGGGAGAAGGTGGGTCCCGGCGAAGGTAATTACATGCGGCTGACTGGCTTGGTGGCCTTGAACCATGGCAACTGTGGGACCTGTATCAAGTTCTTCTGTGCGCGTTTTCTTCTGTTCTGTGTTCTTCTTCCTATGCGCACAGAAGAAGTTGATACAGGTCCCACAGTTGCCATGGTTCAAAGCCACCAAGCCAGCCACCCGTATGTAATTACCTTCGCCGGGACCCACCTTCTCCCTGGGGCCGGGACTAACCTTCTCCCTTGCACTGACTGAAATTGTGGTGTTTCACTCTCCTCCTCCCCTCCCATCCCCTCCCCAAACCCGAGGTACAGCTTTATTATCTACTTGCCCGTATATTTTAATTCGTTACTTCAATAGCCATATACATGTACAGGCCTGGAGAGAATCTATCGAAAGCAGACGTATGCACGCCAAATTGTCTTTTGAACTAACAGTTTGTAAAAAAAGTCGCCTCTGCAGTCGCCGCCGAATGGGCCGGCGGTGTACTTTCGTGTCTCCTTTCAGAGGAGGGTCAGTATTTGAGGGTAGTCTGCGTCTGCCGTCCCTGGGCCGCTGGTTGTCTCGTTTTCATCCATTTAGTTGCTTTTAACCTCGCCGGCCTGGGCAGCGGTTGTTGCGGCAGTGCTGATGGCTGCGCCGCCTCAGCCGATCCCTTTTAGATGCGCATCCGGTCTAAGTTCACGTTCCGCCCAGGTTTCTTTCTGATCTTCCCTCCACTGTTCTGTGTTGGTAACTGGAAGGGCCGCGCAACGGTTTGGTGGGAGTTATGCCTGTATGTGTGTGTTTTCCCCTACAAACGGGTCAAATGGTAGCTGTGCTGGACAGGGGCCACATTTGAACCTGGCAGGTGTAATCGGCTATGCGCACCGTAACAAATGCCAACATTTTCGGGGTGCGGTGGGGGACCCGGTTGCCGGTGTACGTCGCGCACACTGGGGTCCCACCAGGCTCCCATTGTTGTGGTTAATCAAAGACCCGGTTATTTTTGTGTGGACCAGGGGGTGTGGGGTGGAACGCCACGGTGCTAGCACGACCGTGCCATCTACCTGCGCCCTTCCCCGTCTCCGGTCTTCTTGACTCTGTCTTGACACTGAACCCAGGTGCGGGAGGAGGAGAGAGTGTGGCAGATACGGCGCAAGTCCAATCATTATAAACCCCGCGCAAGTCACCGTCACTGCTCCCACCCTACTGTGGGGCATACGGTGGACATCGTCGAAACCGACGGTCAAACGAACTGTGTGTGTGTGTGTTTTCTTTATTATTTCTTTGCGTATGCGGCCAATTCCTCGGCACAAACGTTCAGCGTCCTGGGAGTCGAACGTAGGCTGAGAAGTTGCAGAATGTTTCGCACCAAAGACGACTGCCCCATCCGTCTTACTACGCTGACGTTTTGTTTTACTCTGGTCTGAATTCTTCTGTATTTTCTCCAACGTAATCATGCATTGGATTTGCTATGGGAGACTCGAATTTCACTCCAGGACAAAATAATGTCGCTCTTATGAACATTAGTTAGATGATTTCCCCTGGGCTGTGGACGATGCCGATCCTCAGAAGTCTTGGGAGTCATTACCGGTTCGCCAAAATTTAGATCCATTTTGCGCAACCAACAGAATAAATTTAAGGAATTGATAGCGAGACTAGGCAGAAAATAGGCTCTGCATTCTACCTTGAATTTCATCTTACCCATGAACAACAGTCAGCTATCGCCCCCGGATGTCCTACATCATGAACCATGGCGGGTGCGTAAAAATGCCGTTATATGGAGGAGCCACCAACACTCGCCACACCCCGAGTAATCAGAAAGAACGACAGTTTGATCGTCGTTTCGGCTAGATCGCAGTTGGTAGCCAGGCCCCGTTTGCAGGTGGCAGGGGGGTTTGATTTCTGGGGCTATTTTGCGGGGTTACATAATCACATCCTACCCATTTGGCTTCCGTTCTACGTTTGAGGTTGGGATTAGGGTACCGGTTAATGGTTTCCGATTTTCGAGTTAGGGTTATGTCTTTAGGCTTAGGTTTTCGGGTTACTGTTAGGGTTTGAGCGAACGATTAGGTTTCAGTATTACGGTTAGGTTTTGCAATTACGGCTATGTCTAAGGGCTACGGTAACGTTTACAATTTCGGTAAGGGTTAATGGTTAACGTTTAAGGCTGAGGTTAGGGTTAGGGTTAAGGTCGCCGCCCGCTTCCCCATTCCTGGTTACCAACTGCGATCTAGCCG
>CACRXP010000264.1:111608-143313 GCA_902702965.1 Spirometra erinaceieuropaei
ACTTCCAGGAAGCAGGTCCCGGTGACAGCGGGCCAAATGGCCAAATAATCATCACGCCAATATCCAACACGGATGAAAATGAAATTGCGACAATTAACGACTCAGACGTGGACTGACGAGCCATCATCGTCCCAATTACGATTCCTAGCGGCGATTGCAAGAGCTGTTAATTATAGTACGCGTGTGGTCCCACGGCAGCTACGTTCCATAAATATTGCAGTCTTTGTGTCTTCATTATCCTTATCTGCGACTGCCTCTGATGATGGGTCCGAATGAGAATCCGAAACGTCAGGCCAATAAACTTCTTGTTTCAGTAATCAAATATTCTTCCAGCAGTGTTTGCTTTCTTGATTATGCCCCTGAGGCCGCCAGAAAAGTGTCCAACAGTGGTCCAGACGTCCTAAGCCAGTGTCCCTAAAACGACTCGCGTAATTAGTAGTGGTGGTAGTAGCAGTAGTATTAGTAATAGTAGTAGTAGTAGTAATCACAGTATCACCAGTAATACTAGTGGTACTGGTAGAAGCAATGATAATAGTAATAGTAGTAATAACGCAGGTAGTAGTAATAGCAACAGCAGTAGTAGTAATGGTAATAGTAGTAATATTTGCAGTGATAATATAAGTGGTAATAGTGGCAGTAAGAGTAGTTGTAATGGTAGTAATAATGATGGTATTAGTAGTAGTAGTAGTAGTAGTAATAGTGGTAGTAGTAATAGTAGTAGTAGTAGTTGTAGTAGTAGTAGTAATATTTGCTAGATCGGAGTCCGACAGGTGTTATTGGTAATGCACACCCAACAGTGGGTGTGTGGTGACGCGTCAAGGTGCGGGCTCGCGACTCGCCAATCTGTATACAAGCTGCCCCTTTGGTCAGATGTGGTTATGTGACCGAACCTGAGGTAGAAAAAGTCCAGCTGCCTGTAATACGGAGCCGGTGGTAATAAGGGGTTTTTACAGGTGGGGCTGGGGAACCCACAGGCGTCGAGGTCAAGTAATTGTAAGCAAAAGAAAATCGGTTAGAAATGCGCCTTTGTGCTTTGAATGGTTGAGAAATAGTTACCCTTAACCGTAACCCCTATCCCTAACCCTTAACTCTGACCCCTAACCCTAATCCGTAACCCTGACCTCTAACCCTAACTCCATAATTCTAACCCCTAACCCAGCGCCCTAGCCTCCTAAACTTAATCCCTGACCCCAACCTCTAACCCCTAAACCTAACCCCAACCCTGATCCTTAACCACAGCCGCAAACCTTAACCCTGAAACGTCCAACGCGAAAGTTAGAAGGAGATGACAGGCCGAAAGTCAAGAAGGACCACCGGCATTGGCCAGAAAAAGGGTAGGCACGGCAACAAACAAACAAGGCCGCCAACAGAACACACACCGCATCGCACAGCAACGCCATGTCAACGTAATCACGCCACCTCAAAATAATTATGTAGGTCCACAATATTTTGTTCATCAGGCGCGACTACATAACCACATCTTACCACCCCTTGCACGTTGAGTAAAATCATGGCCAGTGCGCTCTGCGGATCAGGGGGCGTGGTGGTACGCCTGGGTGCGGCTTTCCGCATATCACCCCCTACGTCCTCTCCCGCCTCAGGTCTTCTTGACTCCCTCTTGACACGGGGTCCCGGCGAAGGAGATGGAGGAGATTGTGTGATAGCTGCAGCGAAAGACTACTATCACTATAAAAGGAATCACGCGCAAGTCACCGTCCCCGCTCCCATCCTACTGTGGAACAAACGGTGGACATGGTTGGGTACGACGGTCAAACTGTCGGACAGTGCCCGAGAACAGTTGTGTTTGCATCGCTCTCATTGTTGCTTCGTGACCTGTTATGCCGCTTACTCGAAATCCGACTTTGACACGTGTGAAAACTGCTGCTCCTTAAAGCTGGTAGATCTAAACCTAAGGCTTCAACTCATCGTTTGTGGTATGGTTAACTGACCCTAGTATATATAAACCCAGAACGCCTTCTCTAGGTATACTCTATTTGCTACAAAAAAATAGCAGCTATGTTATGCTTGACTGACAAGATACCCAAGCAGCAGATGAATTCAAGTAGGATTTGTTACCTGAAATTTGCTTCCTTAATATTCCTAACAAGTGCGCGTTTACAACAGGCGAAACGAGTTAATATAGCAGTGCAGGTATGAAGCCATCAACGACCTTGCATTGGTTCCCAGACATTACTCGAAAAGTTTTGCAAATTTGATGGATAAGCGAATTGTGGTGGCTGAAATAAAGTCAGCTTAGTACACCCTATTTGCAACGTATTTTGCATTGCACCAGTCGCATGATTTTCCGACATCCCTGGTAGTTCGCCTGCAAAAAACGCCAAGCTAACCAATTAGTCAAACGGGAGCTTGACAAGCTGCATTCAAGACAGGATAACTTGAATGTCTGCATTCGCATGCTAAAACGCAATTAGAACTTCACAGACTTAGATGTTGGTTGTTCATCCGACTAAAAGAAGTGGTTCGACTTCGGTCGGATAGGGGTTTCTATGCGTATTTTTTTCATTATCCAGGCTAGTTTAAATTTTGAAATATTTTAGTACCTAATTTGTTTACGACTATGAATGCGACTACCGCTTCTGGCAAATGGTAGGCTTGCTGCTTCTCAGTTTTCTCAAAAATTACTCGCTGACTTGGACTAAATCAGTTTATTCGAGACTTATAGGCTCAAACTGACTTTTGATGTGAATATTTGGGCCGGAGTCCATCAGCTACCGCGGAATGACTACACGATATTTGCAAACTACCAATAAGCAGCCAATAGTATACACTGAGACAGCACGATATACCATACTGTGGAGAATCAGATGCTATTACTGTCTTGGAGCTTTCCTCAGAACTGTGAAATAAGTTTCCAAATAGACTGAGCTTCGTTTGGAATTCTGAGTGTACTGCCTAACTTCCTCAGCGACATATAGTGAGTATTTTACAGACTACTGACTGACGAGCAGTCAGGTGAGGCGGGGTGGTAACTTCAAGCTCATTAAAAGCTTGTCGTTTTCTAGATAGCAATTTGAGTTGAACAGGAGTAAATTGTGGACTTCGTGAGGGATTTCATTCTGGATAAACAGTGTGCATTTCAAACTACTGCTGCTTCCGCAACCGCGTTTGTTTAAGGACAGTTAGTGTTCAGTTTGAGTTAGCAGGAATTTAAAATAGGGTTCCTTTGACAAGGTACCAAATTAATGTTGGAATCGAAGAAAAAAGATATCGATGTGAAATTTTGGAAGAAATGTTAGTAAAGTTAACTATCGGAGAAGACGTCCTTCTTAGCTTGGGTACAGATGCGTACCTAAGTTAACATTGAAGTTTGTGCATGCGTATAAATATGAACCTTTTGGGTGGAGGTAAATACGTTCGCCGCAACAGGAATTTTGTTCGTTCGACGCGTCGGATTTCGGTCTGGACAGAGTGATTGGTCACGTGGAATAGGCTAGAGCGAAAAGAGGCAACCAAGTTGCTGAGCCATCTTGACACAAGTAATCAATACTGGTGATGAAACTGCGGTAGTTAAAGACTCGGATAGGGGCTAGTAAGATATCATCGCACCCGATGCGTCCACCGGCGATGAATACAGGAACTGCTCATTAGGAGAGTTATGGGATTGCATTGTAGCCGAATCCTGTAAAAACCGTCCCCCACGTGTGCCCATCGAGTCTACCTGTGGTTCTCTCTGATGATGCGTTCGAGTGAAGATCCGAAACGTCGGGCAGCTAAAACTCTTCTTTCAGCGATCGCAATTCCCCTCAGCTGACTCCAGGAGGTCGTCATCTCGCTTATGGTCGGAGGCGCTCACCGATTGTTCTTACGGAACTCACTCGTTCCGTTGTGCCCTACAGGCTCTCTCTCGAGCCCAAACAGTAGCCGCACACCGGCGCATAATATAGGCAGAATGGCATTACCGACAAAGACAAGGGAGACTGGAATGGCCATTTCTGGCTTATTAGGCGTCCTCAGCCAGTCATACCCAGCCCCGAAGTGTGGAACACCCGAGGCTCGAACTCGCGACCTGTTAGAAGTCCACGCCACTAACCACTGGGCCACGAGCCCGTTACAATGTCGATTTTCGATCGGGGATATGCAATGGTCGGGGGCGCTCACTGATCGTTCTTACGGAACTAACTCGTTCCGTTGTGCCTTATGGGCGCTCTCTCGAGCCCAAACAGCAGCCGCACAGCGACCCACGATATAGGCAGAATGGCATTACCGACAAAGACTAGGGAGACTGGAATGGCCATTTAGTCCTGTCCGCGGCGGTTTTGCTTGAGCTTATGCGTATAGGCTCCAGGTCATGTGTGGCGCGCGCAGACGGATAAGTTAGCTCTGTCAGGTTGTGTTAGCAATATCTTGTTATCCGATCAAGATGTGTCAGAGAAAATGAAGAGAGTGGATGCCACGGAAGTCTTCTTCCTTCTAAACTAGTTCGCGCTCTAGTCGCTGGTGATGCGTCCACGGAGTGAGGCCCTCAGTGGACGCCGTCGCTCACGACAGTCAAACTATCATTTTCTTTGCATTACCTTACCAAAGGGTCAAGCGTCCCTCTACCATTGTACATACCCGATCGAAACCGACAGGACAACTAGCTCGTGGTTCAGTGGCTAGAGGCGTTGCTCGTCAAACTAACAGGTCGCGGGATCGATCCCCAGGTGTTCCACACTTCGTGGTCTGGTATAACTGGCTGATGACGGCTAATAAGCCAGAAATGGCCATTCCAGTCTCCCATGTCCGTGTCGGCAATAAAACTTTGCCTATATCATGCGTCGCTGTGCGGCTGCTGGTTGGGCCCGACAGAGAGCCTGTAAGGCACAACGGGACGAGTGGGTTCCGTAAAATCGATCGATGGGCGTCCCTATACCATCGGTATTTTTAATCTCAAATATGCCTGCCTCTCCTTGCATGATGAACTTCACCTAGTGAAAACCCGCGGCCAGAGCATCTGAGGCTTCTAGAAACTCGAAATCATGCCTATCGTTTGATCGTCGAGGCAGCGCGGGTTAGCTACCATTCAAATACATGTGTATTTGTTTTTTCAACCTCCCAAGAAACTATAAGGTCTTTTTACCCCCTGATTTCTTATTTGAAGAAAACCTGCGCAATTCTGTGAACGATGTGAGGTCACGACGGAGTCAAATTTTACCTGTAATTACTTGATCGGCTTGGCAGCAAGTATGCAAAATCTCTCACCAATCGAGACCTCGAGGAATTGCTAAACGTTCTGCCGCAGACCAAACTATCCGTGTCAGATAGACTTCTGTGGAAATTCTAGCATAGTTGCCAATATTGGCTTACTTATTTGACCGTCATTGTCGACGACGTCCACCGTGTTCTCCATGGCAAATTGGAGGCAGGCATGGTGATTTGTTCGCGAATTAGTTTATAGTGGCGACGGACTTGCAAAACATCTACCGCACTCTCTCCCCCTTTCCCACCAGATGACTGGAAGGCGCAGGTGATCGGCACGACCGGGCCCGCACCTAGACGTGCCACCACACCCCCTGGTCTACAACAAACCCTTGACCCGGCTTTTAGCCAACGGCAAAAAACGCGTCAGAAAGAGACGAGAATGGCAACCATGGACATGACCTATATACTCAGCGGGAGAGCGAACACACCCACCGGTGGGGAACCAGGTTCCAGCGCAAACCAGGCTGCGTAGGTCATAGTTTGCTGAATCATGGCGTAGCGGACGCGCAGAATCCTTAAAGCCCAGAAAATTGTTTATGTACAAGCCAGATGATTGCGCGATTTGGGGAGGTGTCTTCCATGAACTCAGACTATGGAAAAGTTTGTTTATAGGAAGGGTCAGTTTCGATTTGTAAGTGTAGGCGGCGAGGTTTGGTCCGGCAGTCCCACGTGACTGATAACATGTGGTTAGCTAACTAAAATAATTTCTGCCTAACGTACCTAACGTAGACGCTCGCGGATTAGGAAGGAGAAGATGGCGCAAGCAGAGCTCGAAAAACGCGCAGGGAAGGGCGTGTGGACCGATGTATGGTGTAATAGAAGGTGGCGTGTACTCACTCCCCTCCCTGACACAGCCACTCGATGGAGTAAGAGGATAACGAGGGCTTAATCACAACTGGAAGGTCACTGAGGGTATCGCGTGTTAAGTCACAGTGCGTGGCTACTGTAGAGGAACCGCGCAGTTCCACGCCGTCTGAACAATTACATTAACATGTCTACTTGACCGATTGCTCAATTTAAGTAATAAAGAGAGCGCAAACAGGGAAAGAAGCACACGCAGGGAGCGTGTGTGAACTGATATCTGAAGTAGCCGGTGCTGGCGTATAATCACCCCTCCTCCCGTGGCCCAGTCACTCGTTGGATTAAAATTATAAGAAATATGCACTTACGTGGGGATTATGTCACTTGGTGTGCAGCCTGGTCCATCCCAGGCCGCATGTGGCATATTTAGACGAGCTGCTTGGATTTGTAAGTCACTGCGTCTGCGCCCATCTCTGGTTGCCTTGATTTTGTCTTGCCATCAGAACAGGATGGGTAACAAGGGAGGGAGTGTGGTAGGTGCTACGCAAGTCTGCCTCACTGCAAGGTAATTCGTGCGAATCAGACGCTGCTGGGCCCACGTCGCGAGCCACCGGTCGACGTCGCTTAGGAGAGTTACACCGTCGAACATTAACCACTCTGGGATATCCACAGATAAACTTGCTAGAAGTATTTTTTTTCTCGTTTTGATAGCTTTAGCTAAACTAATTATACACATCGGCGGAGACCTAAAACGCGGCCGCACTGGTGAGTCGGATAACCCTAAACCCTAACTCTGCATCTCAACCCTAACTCTGCATCTCAACCCTAACTCTAAATCCTAACCCGAAACCGTAACTAAAAAACCTAACCCCCAAATACTAACCCTATCACTAAATCCTAACCGTAATTCAAATCCCCAACAGTAAATACTACGAACTTCGTAGGCAATTGATTAGGAAATGACTAGATGGGGCCGCGTTTTAGGTCTTTGCCCGCACATCTAGCAAGTTTGTCTGCCGATAGTCAGGAAATGAGGTCAAGCGCATAGTTCGTTGACATGAAATCACACCTTCACCAGATGGCCCATTTGTCGTTGCCCTTCAACCTGCTGCGTCGTTTTTTCCGTAAGATTTCCTTTTTGACGAAAACAGTGTGCCTTGGACATACGTGTATTTTCTAACCGACCGCGCAGTTTCAGGCATCATAAGGGTTGAGTTGGAGTCTCTGCTGATGACGTATGTCATGCCAGTTCACCAACTCTTTTCTGCCTTACACGTTCATTCGCGCATCACACGATTCAGATATCTGACAGGTGTTTCTTGTGTCCACTTCAGTGCTGAAACACTTTTTCCACTTAGATCACGGACAGTCCTTCTGTGCCGCCTCGTTTTAGCCAGCTTTTCGGTCGGTTGGCTTTTTTGAAGAGAAATTTTGGCGAGGTTTGGTTCTGCAGCCCCACTTGATTGATGCCATATGGTCAGCTTACTAAAACAACTTTACTTAAGGTACCTAATTTAGCAACTCGCTGGATTAGGAGGACGAAAGAGAGCGCAAGTGGAGCTTGGAGCACGTGAAGGGAAGCAAGTGAAGGTGGCGTGTACACACTCACGTCCGTCCCCCACACGGCCACTCGCTGGATTAAGTGGATAATCACAACTGGGAGGGAACCGCGCGTAAATTCACATCGCCACTAGAGTGGAACCGGCTGGAGTTACACACCGTCCGAGCAATTCAGTTAACAAGCCTACTTAGCCACTCGCTGGACTGAGATAATAAAGAGGGTGCAAGCAAGTCCCGAATCACGCGCAGGAAAGAGCGTGCGATCTGATACCTGGCGTAACCGAGGCTGGCGTGTAAGCACTCCCCATGAGGCACAGTTGCTCGCCGGATTACAGTAGTAAGGAAGGCGAAAACACGTGATATACCTAAAGGCAACGTAATCGCACCTACTAAAATTGTTTTAGCTAGCTAACCATATGCTACCAATCAGGTGGCGTCACAGAACCTCGTTGAGTAGGCGATTGACCAATCAGCAGATGCACAGCAAATAGCCCCTTAACACGTCGGAGCACTTGCTTGACCTACTGAAGCGCACTCGAAGTCGACGTTTTGTTCAGCTTCTTGACTCCAGACTGCTCTATGAAAATGCACTCTGGTCATACTGTGTGATGTAAACAAGCCGAGATCGCACATCTTAGACCCTGGTTTGTACATAGTATCCGAATTGCCTGACTGTTAGTATCCTGCCTAATAAATCTGCATCTGGTCTGTCCACAGAGGGGCTCTAAAGAGCAGACCTGAGCTCTATAAACGCTACTTGGAAGTGCACTTATAGGCGCCGGTTGGGGCATCTGTCTCGCTACCATTTGTTTACGCTTGGTCGGCGGATTCGCGCCGGGTAACTTCCGTTTTTGACTAGCCGGCAGCAGGCGATCGACAGAACAACCAGACAGGCTCCATCCACAAGGCTGTCTGCCTACTGCTGGAAGTGTTTTGATCGCGAATAAAATGCCAGTCGTCAATCTATTTTTAAGTTTAAAAACCAACAGAAGCTGTGGGTTTCATAATGCAAAACTTACCTGTAAGTATATGCTTAACTGACAGACAGGTCGAAAAACATCGCCTGTTTTGGTGAACGTTGAGCGCCTGACTTGATATTCTGACGCGTAGATTCAAATAAACATGAAATATTTTGATCGGCAAAATGTGTCGTCTAGCTAGGAGACCGGGCGTCAAGCAACCTCCACATTTGCATGAAGAAATAAGCTATTTTGGTATTTAGTGGCATTCGTTTTTGCGATATGACGGATAGGGGAGCGAAGGAACAACGTTTTGGCAATCGATTGGATCAAAGTTAACGGGAGAATCGACTAACAACACGTATCGCAGTTGACAGGCCATAAAGGCGTACTTGAAGCCTTGGTAGTTGTATAACTTGTGCAAACTAATTCCGAGCGCAGAGTATAGTGCTTTCTATTTGTCTGGCCTTCCGTCGAAACTTAGTATGACATCCCGTCACCTCAAAGAACACATGAAGAAATGTGGTTGCGGAAGTCGATGTCCAAAGTCGATGGCGTACTTGACGGTAGAGTCTACTTATTTTATGAATACCTGCCTGGATATATGTTTGGTAGTCTGTGAATTTTAAGAAATAGATCGGCTAGATGAGACAGACCCTTGGAAAGATGACATTAGTACGAGCAGAAAATTGGCCTCTCCAGGCGGCGTCAAACTGCCGATCTCCGGACTCCGCTCAAAGTAGTCTCCTGGCTGAGCCGTATTCGACATGTCTTACAGATGCGTGATTCATCTGACATGTCCTTCGTTCTTCCACAGGAACCGAACCTATTCTGCAGTTTGTAGGACCATTCCGTTAGGCAGTTCATAATTTCCAGAATCTAGAAGAGTGAAATGGTGAACCGGCGAGCATAAATATCGCTGGATCCAAACAGATGGCATGGCTGCCGATCATAACTCAGCTGAAAGAGTTGCCTACGCTAATGAGGGGTGTCAACAATTAACTGCATCTGATAGCAGGACGATCGGTCATATGATTTCCTCCTTTTCAACTTAGCTGTCTAAGTTTAAGTTCGTACACTAATCAGTAGTTCCCATCAGATACACAAACCCTCACACTGCAGTACTTTTGCGTTTGGAGTCCGCTCTGCCGCAATGAGAGAGGAAAAGATAGTGGGCAATACGCTTCGTTTCAAAAGTATCATTCAAAGTGTTTGGTGCAAGGGGCTCTACTCACCGTGGATTGAAAATAAAGAGACAAATCAGACAGTTTAACCCTCAATGTTTTCATTTTGCATTTCTTCCGAAGACGGCAATACGGAATGCCGACATGCTGATGTTCAGCAAGAGATATATCGGAAACCAGACTACGTGAGACGGAGGACTTCGCAGCAAATAGTCCAGACTGAAGGGGATGGACAACGTCTCTCAGAATGAAACCAGCAAATTATTTGGCCGGAGAAGACAGCATTTGAAGGACGCGTCTGAAAATTAACACATCTTTCTTTGGCGAAGAAAGAAAAATCACCGGAGCACAGTAAAGCATGGAACGAAGAATGTAGGCATCCTTAAATGTCCGGATTAAGGGTTGAAGTTTGTGATAGGAATGTAGGCGACGGATGTGATATAGAAGATTATAGTTTTTGGGGAAAGGAAACTCCTTTCGCGTAGCGGGCTAGCTTCTCAGAAACTGTTTACAGAAGCATATTCGTTTAGATGTGGTTGTGTGACCGCACCTGAGTTAAAAAACCCCAGCCACCTGTAAACGGAAACGGCGGTAATAGGGGTTTTTACAGGTGGGGCCAGGGAACGCACAGGCGACGAGGTCAAGTAATTGTATACAAAAGAAAAGCTATTGGGAATGCGCCGTTGCACATTGAGTGATTGAGATGTAGGTGCGCTAACCCCAAGACTTAACCCCTAGCACCTATCCAAACAGTATTGTGTTCCATCAGGTGGGGCGGCATAACCACATCTTACCGCATAATTCTCCCCCCCCCAACCCCACAGGAGAGCGGAAGCATATTCTCCTCCCCCACCCCACAAAGGAATGTGTCGCTGAGAAACCAAACCAAGACCGTTGCCCTATTGTCTCACGGCCTGAGTTGGAGGGGTTGCACCGCATTTCTGCTAGTATGTACTCACTGACGTACATGTCCGTGGCATGGGCCAGACGGAGGTTTACGCCATATCAACCCCTTAGTCCAGTTTGCGCGAATATAGGAGTCCCGGATTCCTGTTGTAAGGAAGATAAAGGCGTGATCACGGGAACAGTAAGTTTATAAGTCTGAGCTTTCGAACTTGTGTAGAAGACAATCACCAGAGATTGTGAGTGATTACAAGTGAACAGTATTGTAGTATGTTATTACCGACAAAGACAAAGGAGTCTAAAGTGGCCATTTCTGGCTTATTAGCCGTCGTCAGTCAGTCATACCCATCCCGGAAGTGTAGAACAGCCGAGGCTCGAAGTCGTGACCTGTTAATTAGAAATCCTCGCCCCTAACCACTGGGTCACGAGTTCGCTGACCTGTCTGTTTTCGATCGGGAATATACAGTGGGGTGCGCTCACCGATAGTTCTTACGGAACTCACTCGGGTGTTCCAAATTTCGGGGTTAGGTATAACTGACTGACGACGGCTAATATGCCAGAAATAACCATTCCAGTCTCCCTTGTCTGCGTCGGTAATAACATTCTGCCTATATCATGCGCCGCTGTACGGCTGCAGGTTGGGTTTGAGAGAAAACCCGTAAGAACAATCGGTGAGCACTCTCTGTCAATGTATATAAATTGAAAATAAAAGAGGTTCTTCGGAAAAGCCCTCGCATGCTGATATGCGCCGGCAGTTCTCTGGCGGTCCATGAGCTTGGGCTCCAGCTGGGTGTACAGGTCGTGTGCATGGTTCCCCAGTCGTCCATCTCCTTCCCGTTATTGTTTGTTACGATCCTGGCATCGTGTTTTTTGTGGACTAGAGCTGTGGAGTGGAACGACCAGATGCGGGTTCAGCCGCACCAGCCACCCGAGCCCTCTTCGCCTCCAGTCGTCTTGACTACACCCTGACATCGGGTCGAGATAGGGAGGAGGAGGGAGTGTGGTTAGTTCTGCGCAAGTCCACGCGCACTATATATAACTCGCGCGCAAGTCACCGTACCTGCTTCACTTTGCTGCGGCTCAAATTGTGGACATCGACGGATGTGACGATCGAACTATCATCGGGTCTGCGTAGGACGTAACCGTCAAGGAAGGGTAGTGTTTCGTCCTTCTCTTGTAAATCTGATATCAGGAAGTTGACGTTAAGCAGGTCCTCAAACCCTGATATTCTGTCCCATTCAGTTATGGCCAATGTGTCGTCCACGTACAGGGGAAAAAACGCAGTTCACAGTGGCTGCCATTGACTTTTCCAGCACTTGTAGGACATTTTCTGGAATTCTGTTATGTAGTAAGGAACCCATCGGTGTTCTTTTGATTTGTTCTTATGCCCTGCCACTGAAATTGAGAAAGATTTTTGGCCGAATGCTAAGAGTTGTAGTAGGTGATCGATTCTGAAAGGCCCCATGTCTTTGTCGCGCCCCTTTTCAAGACGTTAGTTTCGAACATCGCGCGCCAAATCCGATAGGACAGATGGGAGAAGGGAGCCCACCTCCAATGTTACCGTAATTTGGTAAGCTTGGCGTGTTTCACCCCAGATTTCGGCGAGAAATTGCAAAGGCGAACTCAAAGAGATCTGCAAGTCCTCTCGAAGTAAGTTTAGTTTTCGGGCCATCCATTTCGCTTACTTGTGAGTGGACTACTTTACGGAGTGACGACTGATCACAGAGCCGCGTTGGGCTTGTAGGTTTTTGATAATTCACAGAAGCTTAGATGCTGTAAATCGGGCGGTCGCCAGCGCAAGAGGTTTTTTCGCCGGAGATTTCGGATTCATACTGAGGTCCATCACCAGAGGCAGCATCAAATAACTTACAGTTCACACAAGAGCTGTTGTATTTGTAGAATGCAGTTGCTATGTCACTGCATACCTATCATAACTCACAGGTCGGCGTTCACCACGTAATGGCTGCATATTTTGCGATAATGGCTCGACTTCTCACAGCCGGATCGTTAATTTCCGGAATGCCATCACTCATGTTAGCTATTATTGGCCCCACAATCTGACTCACCGGCAGTGACTCATTCAGCACTGCAAACAGTGTTCGTCCGCGTGTTCCCCTCCTGGCCAAACAACCCGCCCAGACAATGGCTCAACAGAGCCTCCTGAATGCTTTGATACGTTTCCCAATGAAGCACCATCTTTCTGGTATTTCAATGCTATTCTGTCCCTAAATCCCTCTTTCTCCCTTCAAATCGAGACCCTTTCCGGTGAGGGTATGGTATGTAACCCCAATGGGAGGAGTGTGGGCTACTGCAACCATTACGGCAACCGTGGTCCTGACCGTAATGGTTCACCCTGGCCCTTAACCCGTGAGCACTTGGGTCACAAAGAAACGCAACCGTAACCCCAAATGAGGCGTCAAAACCCAAACGCTCACCCTAAAACGCGGCCCGAGCCCCCTGTACTTAATCCTAAAACTGTAACCCTTGCCCTACTCCAAATCCCAACCCCAGAAATCCAACCTTGAACCAAAATACCAAAAACAGTCTCAAAGCCAAATCCAGACCATTAACCAATCCTGACAAGCTTAGCCCTATTAATACCACACCTCCTAATATTAATCCTTACTTTAAACATAGCCCTTACCCTAACTACGGGCCCGATATAGGCAGGTTTAGCGCCATTCATGCTAATGAAGTTGAGACTCCGAGCATCGTACAACACCTCGCGCGACGGATTGCCAAGCCCATCTAAATAAGATGCAAAGGTAGATTTTTGAAAAACCAGCCAAGGAGGTTACATACCCTCCCCTCACTCTCTTCTCCCTTAGATTCCCAAACTTGTTTTTTACTCCCGTCGTCTACGTTTCAATCACACACCGCAACCCATAGTCTGGGGATTTATGGATGTCCGTATTCTTCCTGTCATCATATATTATTATCCTGTTATTCTTCACGTCTTGTTTTAGAAACATATGTACATTTTAAACGTGCCCTACGAAAGTCATCTTTTGCCGCCGGTGTTTTTTGTCTTTTTAGCTGATGTCTTAATACAGCGGCATCCCACAATGCTCAGTCCATTTTTTGATCAAATTCTGGATGACGTTGTCCATTGTCACCACCCTTAATTGATGACTGTGTTCTGGCAATGTGAACGAAGAATGATATTTTTAACATAGATAATATTTCTCTCTCTACATCTCGGTTCTTTTTGCTACCTGGCTGCGAGAAACCGAAAAACAGTAAATTAGACAGCCCACCACTCACGTGGTTTTTGCCTCTCGCAAGAACTTCAGCTCAGTGCAACTTGCATGTGTGACTGGGTCCCTTCGTATGCGGAGCGGCTCGAAGACTGTCGTTCTTCCTCCTTCCTTCCACAGCATGTTTAGGCATCCGAGTCAAAAGCAGTCTTCTAGTTTTACTGACACAGTTGCTCCACTTTCGACTACGGCAACTCAGGCAAACGACAATATATTTATCGGTTTCACGCCGCCACGCCCAATTGTTACCTCCAGTCTACGTGCAAATCCAACGCCCAAATGATGTGAAAAGGCAGCTGACCGACTCCTTTTTGGTCTGGACCTAGGGGAGCGCTCGCCAAAATTTAAGACCGACTGCATTTGGTCTTTCATGGCGTTTGCGCATGTGTTGGAGAACTAGGTGCAGTGCAATGGGATTCGGTGTGGGCCAATTCCCACGCAACTGACCACTGCCCTCTCGTCGTTCGCGATGCAGGGTCCATTGAGGTGGGTTTATGTTTACATTTTCTGCAATTTTTGAGAAAACTTTATGCACTGCGCTTTTCAATTTAGTTTAAACATATCCGAAATTGCCGCATTACACCAAGCCTCTAGTTACGGAAAAGACTTGCATCACTTGTTCATTCAAGTACGCAGGGTTTTAAATAACACGCAGTTTCCTCTCCGACTAGCTGACCAGCGGGAGCAGAGTCATTTATAGGCGTAGAGGGGGGAGGAAGATGCATCCCACTGAGATGACTGACCTGAAGATGTAGGATGGTGCTTGTTATGAGCCAAGGAGATGCATAGACACAGATGCGCATTCGACAGAAGACAGCTGTTCCGACTGTGAACCCGACAGGGCTGAGGGCAGTTTGTTGTGGCTGATAGCGAACCTAAACAAACACGATCAGGCGGCCGCAACAGCTGCTACGCATTAGCATCGGTTACGCACAGAGCGGCAGCCCTGGGGGGTAGTGCAGTGGGTCAGTTACGGGTTTGGAGAAATCTGGTTTGTCCTCAGTGACCTAAAGCTTGTTTTTGTTAGTAAGAGGTTAACGAGATACCGACCAAACCGCAGAATAACTAGAAATCCAAAAAGTGTTTCCAATCCCTCGCAATAAAAAACGTAGCGTTGTTTTCTCAGTGAAGACACATTGGGATTAAGTTTTGGGGAGATACTTCTGTGTGTTATTCGACTTTGATTGTTAATCACAAATTCATTCTGACTATCCAATGCCTGCCAATAGAAGTGAAGAGGCGTATTCCCGAAAGAAGTCAAGAAGACGGAGGCATGATCGCTGGAACAAGGGCTTTATTAAACTGATGTTTTGAATTCTCACTCGAGTCTAACGTCAGAGACAGAGTCAGATAGGGGCGGTAAAATGCCCAGGTGATGCAGTATTTATTGGATGTAGTTGCTAGACCGATACATACCTGTCGCAATTGGCAACTTCCGAATGCATCATGGCTCGACTGGCCAGGTGTTGAAGTATGCACCTACCGTGCCGTTGCTGTGCCCTTGTGTGCCGGTCAAAATTATCGATTCCCACGCTCATCGCATGCAGTCGAGTTTCTGACGGCCGGATTTCGTCATCCGTGTGGACTCTTGGGCAATTTGACTCACCGATTTTGACACCAGGAACAGTGGTGGGCAATTTACCACCCTTATCTGACTTTGTCTCTGATGATGGATTCCAGTGCGAATCCGAAACGTCAGGATAATAAAGCTCTTGTTCCAGCGATCATGGCTCCTTCTTTGCATATCCCATACCCGCCAGTCACGTCCCCTACGATCGAACAACTCACTGATTTTAAAATCCCAAGTACTTCAATTCGGCGTATTTATGGGATCTTTGCACGTGATGTTTTGATCAAAGTTCGGACACATGTCCGGATCTGGTAAATGCCGAGAAAATATGAAAGGACATTGAAAATGTGCCTGTCTGTAAGTTGGACGGCCTTTTAGCCTCATTAATAGAGACAAAATAAAAGCCTTTATTCGGCTGCAAGCAGTATTTTCAGCTGCAAATCCTGTATAATGGCAAGAGAAATGTATTTTACAGCTTATTTCACAAAAGGTGGAAATTGTTTACGCCTGCTTATTTCCTACTGTCAGCTCGTTCCATGACAATCTAGTCAGTTCAGCCACTTACAAATGCGTATGGCTGTACTGATCTTTGAAGTTGTTGTCAACCATTTCGATTCAAGAACGCAGGCTCAGTCTTCGACTAGCCTGTGGGCAGTCGTATCAACGGCTCATCTCATAATCCACGAACTGAGTTCAAATCTGATTGTGGAGCAGCCACAAGAGATACTAGGTCTCCTCATCTAGCCATCATTTAATATTGGAGTCAGATTGTGTAGAAGAAGGGTGGTCGAGCACCGGAACATTTGTTTATTGTTCTCAGCGTTCATACTCGTGCAGGAGTGCATTGTCACAGATAGGAGCAGCAAATGAACAAGCGAAGTTATAGGACGTTTAAGCCAATCATCGACCGACGACGCAGTGCTGGAGGTGACTGCGCAAGGCTCCGTACGCCGGCGCCAGATCGATAAATCGATCGAATGAGTTCTCACCCGAGGCCTAGGCTTTAATAAATTCTCGATCGATTTTGCTTCCGGCGTGGACGACTATCTTGGTGGTTGCATAGTTAAACTCATGACCCCTTTCATAGGTGCGGACGACCACTTGTGGTACTGCGTCGCCTCGTCTCCAGCCAGCTTATGTTCGTGTATGCGCGATATTAGCATGCGTCCATTCTGGCCTGTGTAGTTACAAGGACAGTTCTGTTGCTGCTATTATCTTTGATGATGGATTCCTGCACGAGGTCGGGAGATCATAACAATAAACAGAATGTGCCGGTGATCGACCACTCTTCTTTTTCTTCTTCTGCGCTTATACCTGTGCTTCGAGCTTTCTTATTCATTCGTGAGTCAGGTTGTCTCCAGTTTTCGCTTTTTCAACGTATATACAGTGAGTGACCGATCTCAAGAAATGTTGGTTGAAATTTTGAAATGCGTTTTTCATTGGGAAGGATTACTTATGTGCGGTTGTAATAACAATTATCGTGCGACACAATCCTATAATGTTTCGAACTCGGCAGCATGTCAGCTTTTGAATATACTGCTTCTAAAACTCCAGTAAAAACCATACTCTGTAAAAAAGACTACACAAGTAGCATGCATTTTCCCATTGGTTTTCGATGATCTTACGAATTCAAATATATTTTATAGACACCCAGAACAAAATATGCTTTTTTTAGTTGTTTTACAGAGAATCACGTCATCTATATATTTTATGCTCCAAGAAGGAGTATAATTAGGTATAGGAAATATTAAAATGGATAATTTTTCGTTATAAGTACTACATTTTTAGAAAAGAAAAAAATTAAAAAAATTAAACTCCGTGTAACTGAGTTAACTTGAGTTTACGATGCACAGAAAGTCTTTCTATGCCAAAACAGACCAAGTACAATAACACAAATAACTTATCATTTGAAAACGGTCCTTTAGTAAAGTTTGCACATAAATATCCTTCACGAATGAGATTAGTGTTAGGTAGGCTAGTCAGCCAACAGCCTACAGTACATGTATGTACCGTAACACGGTTTCACGAAAATTGGGCGTATATTCTCGGCTTTTTACACTGTCTGAAATGCGGTCGACTAAGCAAACAGCTTTTCGTTTGATTTCACCGAAAAGGACATCATAGACACAAACTTTTCGTAAGATCACATGTTGATAGGGCGGTCAGCGACCAATAAATTCAAATGAAGCTGATAGATGTAATCGTAAACACACCAGTTTGTGTATATTAAGAAAATAGTCATTCCGTGAATTAGTTTTTCAGTTGTTTGGTGCCGAAGAACGATTGCGATGAATACATTGTAATTTTCACTGTTTTCAGCTGATTGCCGAAAAATGAATGTGCTGCTTTATATATGCCGAAATAAGATACTTCTTGAAAGTATTCACCGAAGTAGTGAGTTCTCGGACGTTTCTTTTATGCCAATGGTGATTTCAGTCATAGTTGTAGACCCACCCAATGAGGATGCCATATCGTCGAGAAAAATTAACCCCCACAGCAAATATCGCCAACAAAAAGTCTTAAAAGGCGCATTCATCAGCAATTTCGATGTTTAAGTCAAGTTAAACCAAGTTAAGTTTGATCCGTCTTTCACTTCCCTGAAAATTGGAGATAATTCTTCTGCCGCAAATGAACGAACCCACTTTTCTCTCTATATTGAAGTGCTTTTGACTCTATTTTCTTACCTTAAGATTCCGTTTTAAAATTATGAACGCATAATAGGGTGGTCGTATAAACACGAGGATATTAATAAAACTACTCATTTTCTGACCATCGCATTTCTAAATTATACATTAGCAGAAACTGGACAACGATAGTTTGGCTATCGCAATCGACGATGTCTATGGTGTGTTCTACAACAAGATATGGCAGGCAGGGTTACTTGCGCGCGAATTGGATTATAGTGAGTGTGGACTCGCGCAGCATCTACTGCATTTTCTCCTCCTTACCCGGTGCCACGACATGGTTAAGACGACTGGAGGTGAAGAGAGCTCAGATGGATGGCACGGCGGAATCTGCATCTCGGCACTCCACTCCACACCCCTGGTCCACAAAAAACACTTGAACAGGGTCGCAGCCAACAACGATGGAAAGGATGTTGATGACTGGAGAGGGCTCCGGGGTGTTTTTCAGTTCGCCTTTTCAATTCCTCGCCGAAATCTGGGGTGAAACTCTCCAAGCTTGCCAAATTACGCTATCATTGGAGGTGGCCTCTCTTCTCACATGTGTCCTGTCGGATTGGCGCGCGATGTCCTAAGCGAACCTCTCAAAAAGAGGCGCGACAAAACCAGGAGGCCTCTAAGAATCGATCATCTAATGCAACTCTTTGCATTCTGCCAACAAGGCTTTCTCTATTTCAATTGCAGGACATAAGAACAAATCAAAAGAACACTGATGGGTTCCTTAATACCTAACATAATTCCAGAATTGGTCCTACAAGTGCTGGAAAAGTCAGTGTCAGCCACTCCGAACTGTGTTTTGTCCCATGTACGTGGACGACACACTGGCCATAACTGAGTGGGAGAGAACATCAGGATTTGAGGACCTGCTTAACATCATCTTCTTGATATCAGATTTACAAGAGGAGGACGAACCGCTACCCTTCATTGACTTTCACGTCCTACGCAGACCCGATGATAGTTTGATCGTCACATCCGGTGATGTCCACTGTGTGATCCACAGCAAGGTGAAGCAGGCACGGTTACTTGCGCGCGAGTTATTTATAGTAAAAGTGGACTTGCGTAGAATCAACCGCTCTCTTTCCTCTTCCCCACCTGAACCCGGTGACTGGAGGCCGGGGGGAGGGGGGGTGCAGGTTGCTGGCGCAGTTGAAGCCGCATCTGGATGTTCTACTGCACAGCTCTAGTCCACAACAAAAACGTGACCAGGATCGTAACAAACAATGACAGAAAACCAGAAGACGAAGTGGCGAGCATACGTAGCTTTCGATAAATTCTCATCGGGTCAGTACAATTATATAGAAACGAGGTAGAAGTAAAACATGTCAGCGATAAGAGAAATCGATAAAAGTTCTCGTTAAAACACAGGCGGGGTGTGGAGCTGGGGAAGAGGGGTTGGGGCGGGGGGGGGGGGTAGTAGTAGTCATTGTCAGGGACGGGGTGACAGAAAAGACGTGGATGACTGGACAGCCATGCACAAGACCTATATACCCAGCGGGAGCGCAAGCGCATCTACCACCAAACAAAACCGGGTACCGGAGAACTGCCAGAAAACATCCGGTTGCGAAAGCTACGTTTCGCTGATCATGACATAGTGGACGCTCACAAACCTCGGGGTCAAATCCTAGACCAAATACAAAGTAGAATGTCCTATGCTTAAAAGGTAACATATCTACTTTACATAAAGCCTTGCCCGTAGGCGGTATTACTTCGTTTTATAGCATGCAGTCTCACACATTTGCAACCTTGGCTTTTAAAATCGACAAAACTTCGAGTTTTCCAAAAACGACTTGTTTGTCTACACCTTGTTTCATCCTATTTACGCGGTGAAAAAAATCAATTTTAAAGTGCGGCACGTTCCTTTTAGCAACATTGTCTATTTTGGGTTATTTATTTCTCACGCAAGAGTACGTGCGGTTGCGCAAACTTGTTTTAGCATAGCTACTAGCATGGCAAATGGCTGGAATACAAAGTACCGTATAGTCGCGCTCACGTTTTTGACAATTTTATCAACTATAATTATTTACTAGCATATTTTGCTTGCAAAATGAACATTTTCCGGAATGGTCTAAGTTAATATGTAGAAAATGCACCATTTAGTTACTTAAAATTGCCCCGAGATTCCGAGATTTACGCACGGCAAACGGTCAGCCGCACGAAGGTGCAAGATAAACCACTAAGACCCCTCAATTTCTACAAGTCTTCCAATCATCCCCCGGTTCTAAATCCACTGTATGTTTGCCGGAATGTTCAGAATTCGGACTCTAGCAAGCAGGCATGACCTTTACTAGCCACAAGATTTACCTCACCAAGGGTCCGGAGAATCTTCTAACATAAATTTTTTGCATGCAAAGGGCAAATTCCCGCGGTCAGCCTGGCATCAGTAGCCTACCGAAAGGGCGAACATGTTCCTTTATGTCCTCCGTGAGCGTGCCGAATGCCGGCTTCCAGCACCGGTTAAAGGGGACTTTGTTGTAGCGTTAGGAGATACCGTGCTGTCAGTACAAGTACTAGCCAAAAACCTTGATGCTAATATGGTATCATCTAACGCAAAAAATACTGCTGCCTACCTTTGGGTAGTTAATGAGTATAGCACTTTCACCCCGTTGTGGCTGATGGACCTCGACACAATTATATATATGTATATATATATATATATATATATATATAAAATTTCGGTCTGCGTCCATAGACCTTAGTAGAAAATTGACATACTCCAAGTTAGCAGTTAATTTCTGAGGATTATTGTTTGCGACTAAGTTGGTCATGATAGGGTGCTAGTTAGAAAAACTGTCTATGGAAAAATCTTTGAAAGTATTTGAGACAAAAGGCAGGACAATCAGAACTAACATGATCTCTGTTGCTTTCTAAGTGACACTTCATCTGCCATAGAAGAGGTAGACATTGACACTAAGGAAACTGTAGTAACGCGAGTTAAGCTTTAGCAGGACAACAAAAAAAATTAAACAGTAGCAAAATATCGATTTTAAATTGGAAGCCGATGTAATTGATATCTCGTGGCCTTTAAATAAACAGAAAAAAGTGATGATGCGTCAAAATTTGTTAGGCCGATTTGCAAAAAATCATGAAATTTCGCCAAAAATCTCTGAAATCTGTCAAATTGCACAAATCTATGCAAAGTAAAGGAAAAATCTCCCTTTAAGTGCCATTATAAAAGGAGCGTCTAAAGTAAGTTTGGGGTTGTTAGATAATAATGTATCTAAAAAAGGCAAAAATGTCAATAGTGCAATGTGGATGCTAATTTTATGGATGTATTTAATGTCCACTGCAAGCAGCCAAGTAAATATGACGCATAGTCAGCAACCACTCCTTAATAATTATCGGGCAAATATACTCCAACAGTCAGTGTAATATGCGGTTCGACAGCCAATTATCTGCATGATCTTCGGAGGTGTCAATGAAAAATGCCAACAAAGTTGATAACTTACGTTTTTAGTTTTTTGGCGCGGTTTGTTTTGGCAAAGATGGTTTTATATGAATTTTAAACAGGGCCATTACGAGTTACGTACAGACAGTCAGATCAGTGGCTGCGGAAGAAGAATACATTTATCTAAGGTCAATTATAAACATATCATTTTCTATGCATCAGCGATTTTCCTTCGGCAAAATTATTGTACACTTTCTAATGACGGTTGTTCCTTTGGCTGTAAAAGCATTCCTGAAGGAGAAATCAGTTCTTCGGGCTTTTGGTTGATTTCCGATAAAGATATATATTGTGCATACGAAAATTATAAAAATAAATCAGATTATGAAAGCCTTATGCACATTCATCTGATGATACGTGCTAGAGCGTGAAGATAGAGAGATACTTCACTGTGCACCGAAATCATGTGTTTTAATAAATAAATTCACTGTAATTTAGTCAACAATGTCAATTCGATACAAAAGCTCGTATCGTTTTTATAATGAATGACAATGGGGTAAAATCGACTCTCATAAAGTAACTTGGTCGTAACTATACAGCCAGTGATTTCTATGAAATAATCACGTCCGTCAATAAGTTTTCCGATGCCACGGTTGTATAGTTCTGCGGGATTTTATTTGACTGATTCCCTTGCCCAAATAATGTCTCAGCGTTGACTATGGTAACAGGAGGGCATTGCACTTGTTGATGGATTGCGAGCCTAAGAACCATGACTAAGCAGCTAGCAGCTCACACGGTTATCACCTCTTGGGAGGGTTTTTGCCTCTCGAAACTTGTAAATATGGCCGAGTTCCGTGGAATGAACCGCCACCTGAGAGCTACCATTTTTTTCTTCTCACCGCTGTTGCCTAATCGGCCATCCACGACCTGAATAATTTCCCAGTTTCTCCGAAGTACTTTCTCTATCGGCAACTGCACCAGGTCCGGCAAACGAATCCGCAAATTTCCTGCCATAGCATTGGGTCTTTCAACATCATGACTTGGCGCCTGATGGTTGCCTCCGGCATCTTGGTGAAACCAAATCCAAGTGCAGTGAGAAGGTGGCCGACGACTGCCAAGACGTTGCCCACTACAAATTAAGGTTGGTTTGATTTGGCCGCTGATATCGTCTGAATATGCGCTGGTTGACAAAGTTGCGCGGGTAGCCATTAACTCTCAGTACTCGTCGAAGATATTGTAATTCACCACTTTTGTCGTCCGTTTCACTGCAATGCGTCTAAACGCGCCAGCATAGCGCCTCCACGCAAATGACATTGTGACAGATGGGGTGGTTCCTGTTGTAGTCCAGTATTTGGGTCGTATTTGTCGCTTTCCTGAACGCTTTGCTTTTGAGATTACCGAAATCTTTGTGGCAAACGAGGACATCAAAAAGGCCAGCTGGCTGATTTCTTCCTCCTTCATCGTAAACTGAACGTTCCGGAAGACGTTGTTCTTTGAATTTCGGCACCTGCTTCCGTTCGCTGACGGCGAAGGTTTCGTTCACATAACGAGCCCGGAATTTCGGTCCGTGGTGTCCTTGACGATGAGTTCGAGTGAGAATCCGAAACGTCGGGCCAATAAACTTCTTTATCCCACTGATTTAATCTTCTTCCATCTGCTTATTCTTTAACAAGTAATAATGGATTACTTCTTGGATATCTTGCCATACACACAACAGGATTTTTTTATAATGAAGGTCTTCTCCTCATTCCAGGATTGTTTATCCTCCACCACTGACCCACTATCGATGGCACTTAGCATTATGGAAGGGTGCCATTTCTTGTCATTAGCGAAAGTCTGTTCAAAAATGAATCTTGGGATTATCGTGCAAGTATTTTGAACAAGTCGAATCTGGCAAAGGTGAAGAAAAGCTGTGAAAGCTAAAAAGGCAACTAATAAGCAATTTTCATAGAGGCAGAGGGCTGAGGACGTTGAGACTTGTCGGAAATCAGGGGTAATTGTAGTCGAATTCTACCAGGGACAAGAGGGACGAGGGAGTCTGGCAATGAGTTATGCTCGTGCGTCGTCACTATAGAGCAACGTTGCACAATCCGCAAATGCATTTGCATGACTCAGTTTCTACCAGAGGAGCTTTTGGGACTGGATAAACGCCTTCTCTCAGCGCAAGGTTGGGTTGGCTACTCATACGGTCGCTGCATTTGCTGCTACTACTACTCGAAGTTCACTTTGAAAATCCCCTGAATCAGACGCGCGGTCAAGCATGTACAACGCTGGAAGAAGACGAGTAATTCACATCCGCTTTCTTGAATTATTGCCGCCGGCGCCCTACAAAAAATCCCCTAAGAATCGGACATTTGAAGACAGCACATCTGAAAAAGCTCGAAGAATTCTTCTAAGGTGAGAAAATGCGTGTCACAAAATCCGTCAGATGTTCTGCTCTCCTTCTAGCAAATTCAAGCGCTTGTGTCTCGAAAATCCAATCAATCCTGTCCGATGAGACTGAGCTCAGAGGCGAGACATAAGTTATTGTCTGATTCCACCCTTCCCTCATACCTCCTGAAAGAACTATATTATAATGACCCCTGACGCCTGACACGTCTCAACGCTCTTAACCCGCTCTCTACATAATTATTGTTCTTTTATCGTTAATGTACCCGACCGCAACTGTCAGTGATTAGAGGCTTTCGACGTCTACCCAACAGGTCGTGGGTTCGAGCCTCTGCAGTCAAACACCTCGTAGTCGAACATGGCTGGCCTAGGAGTGCTAGCAATCCAGAAATAGTCATTCCTGTCTCCCTTATTCCTGTCGGTAATGCAACTTTGTTCATTTGATGTTTTTCCACTTTTGCAGTTCCACCGCAACTTCTATTAATGTACAGGCATAAAGAAAATTATTTGAAGACGTACCTTCGCTGGATTTGACTTTTTAATATGCGCATGAGTGCTATTGAAGAAACGGACTCGATGTAGCGACTATCTTCAGGCAGGTCGTACAAAACCAATATTATAGACATCAGATCTCTTCCAATATTTTTAACTTCATAGAAACAGTTTGATGATCAGTATTAAAGTATTCACCAACTTCCTCAGTTGTAGTAAAGAAAGTAACTTTACCAGTCTTATCAAGTTATTCTTTCAGTTAAGCATCCACTCTTTGGCTCATCCTAAAGGCTAAAGCTCTCACATATGGAGCGGAAAAATCTCTTTCCACAGGTTTGTTTTCGGCGAAACCTCCAGGACAACGGCAGTGAGCGATCTCATTAAAGATTTATCGAAGTAAAATGCGTATTCGATTAGGAAGGATTACTTAAGTGGGATTGAAATGTTGATTATCTTACGACATAATGCCCTAATATATCAGTCACGTCAGGGTGTTGGCTTTTACCTGCACACGGTAAAAATGACTACTTACGTTGCAGGTATGTCCTCTTTCGGTTTTCGATTCTCTTATAGAATAAAATAAATTTTGTGAAAGACACGTATAAAAGTATTTTAGGTCCATTTGGTAGAAAATTATCTCTTTTTAAAGTTTCGTTTTTAATAAAATGTTCTAATGATGAGATTTTTGAGGTTGCTCAATGCCTTCTTAAACAGGAGGTGAAATTAACTCTGGAACTGAAAGAAGTTTTTTAAAACCGGAAAACACTCTTTCCACAACTAAGAAATTTTAAAAAATGCTTAATCGACTGTGGTCAAAAAGAAATGCAACTAAAAGCTGACCTCGTGATATTCCCAAAATATGATGGAATTATGCCTCAAGATGATTAATATTGCAACCTCGCTTAAGTAATCCGTTTTTATCGGGTACACATTTCCCAGTGTCGGTCAAAACTTCATAAGACCAATCCCTGCCTGTGTGTTTTTACCTAGTATTATCACTGCACTCGCAGGAAATAATACATTTCTAACACGCTTTCTTGTTGACTCCGACGTGAGGTAGAGTTTTCAAGGAGCTCTGACAGCCGCTTCCATGTAAATGGGACAAAATAGCGTAGACAGATAATCAAATTCAGTTTGATTCCTCAGTTGAAAATCGGAAGGAAAGCGCGTGTCAGTCTGACCTTTGCATTTCGTTCGAATGCATTTGGCACGTTACTCCACAGACTGGGCCATTACAGACGACTCACACCTACGTAAAGAGTCACGGCCATTAGTCACAGGACTGACCATCCGGCCAAAGTGAAAAATTCGTAAACAGACGTCATTATGTTCGTCACAGCATTCGTCATCGGCCGTCAAAAGCAGCCCTGCTTTGTCGACAGCCAGAATCAGAATGTTGCGTGTTGGAGAGACGATTGCCGTGCTGTGATGCAGGTGTTCCAATGTAGCGACATAGGAAAAACGGAAAAACGTCTTTGCTGTTCTCCTTGCGGTTACTCAACCCACCGCCATAACAGTCCGTTTCTTGTCATATAAAGTCGTGCCAGTTTTGCGGACTTAACAGCGAAAAATGGTGAAGGAAATTGTTCGGACATTTTGAAAATAATCTGCGCACGAGCTACGTTTGCCAGATGATGTGGGAATTCGAAAGGGCCTTGTACTTGGGGAGATTTCCTCTATCCAAGCGGCAAAACCGACTTAACTAACGTGCACATTTTATTGTGCAATAATCAAATTTTTAAGGTCAAACGGTAACCAGCTCCCCCCAAAAATCCCACATGAGCATATGGTTCGCTTATTTCTGGCGATTATAACGAAGCAAACATTTTTGCGCTTGCAAAGGGGAGAATATAGACCCTGCCTGAATGATAATAGCCATTTTCTGCCGTATTTTTTCAAGGCATCAGTAGTTATCATATATACACTTTGTTAAAACCCCTCCGGCAGTATACCCGTTCCAGTCTGTTAGCCCTACATCAGACTTCTCGATTTCCCTTAAACAAAAACCTCGTATAAAGTCAGACCAGTGCTGTGAGTTCGGAATTTGTCCCAGTTCACACTGTTGGAGGGAATTTTCCGGATTTTTGAAGGTCTGTGGAAGCACTTGTTCTCCCAACCGATGTGAAAATTCGAGAATACTTGGCATCAGGTGAAGTTTTTTGCAGCAAAGCGGTGCCATTGACTAGCACACAATTCAAATTTTCTCGAAAATCAATCAATTCATTTAGGAAAAAGGGGACCAAGTCTCGAGAAGAAACTGCCGCATAAGCATATTTTTCATTTATTTCACGTGTTTATGGCCATGTAAACATTTTTGCGTACTGAATTTCGATAAAGTTTTTTAGCTTATTGTTTGCATATGAATAGCCGCGCCATTATTCATTTCCTAAAACACATAAACAATTTTTAAACCTACACACTATTTTGATTGACACTGTTGGTGATTTCGTCGCAGAACACCAATTCTTTTTTCCTCATTTTAGAATCATCTTATGCCCTGCGTAGGTTAAGACTCAATTCAGGAAGGTAAGTTCAATGTGGAGCGGCTTGTGCTGCACATACGCCTTCTTCTCCTCGCTGTCATGAGTTTGAATGCCATCACGGCTGCAGGTTTTTTACAATTGTGTCAGTATGAACTGTTCAAAGTCTGCCAAAACATCTATTTATTTCTAAAATGTTTGAATAACACGATCAACCTTTGACTTGTCTCAAAGCCAGCCCAAACCAAACGACTTCCTTTACTTTGACACATCCAAATGGTAATTCATGCTTTTTAATGCGAATACCATTTGACCTGTCTGGGTTGTTTCTGACATGACAGGCCATGCTCTCATGTCAAACCTTTCCGCGTGTCTGACAGGTATCCAGTGACTTTGCCTTACTCGCTCTGGACTGTTTTAGGCTGTATTCAGAGATGAGGGCTGACCGAATAAAACACTGTCACCCAGTGAAAGTTCATTATACTTTGTAAAGCAGTCACTCATTGCTTCGATCTCAAATTTGTCCCTGTTTCTTTCGTGAAGAGATTGTTTTAGAAACCGTAAGCAATCTTGCCGTTTAACGTACGGCCATTTTTACGCGTATTCCACGAACTCATACTGATTTGCAAAAAAGTAAAGTCTATATCTGATCTCCAAGTGCAAAAGGGTGCTTCCGTGGTGTTTGATCAGACATTGGTTTCGGCGAGGGATCAGTGTAAGCTATACTTTAAGGTCCTTGTAAAATTAAAGACTTGTAATAAGAAATTTCCTTTAAGCATTTGTGATGATTCCACCAGCTGTCCGTAGCCAGCTAACTAACTTCCTGGGCACCAAATTTTTTTGGTCAATAAACAACTAAGCAGACGTGAGATAATGCAAAAGACCATAAAGGGCAGATATAGTGATCTTAGTTCTTGGTCAACTAGCTTGTGGCGGACGTTGTCTTCCAAACGGGGTTGTTATTCCTTCTCCATAAGAGCTTGGCGGTCTGGCAACCCCTAACAAATGTGGAACATAAGTTTGTGTGCGATCTTCAAATAAATTAACCGCCCACTTCTACAAAGATCTGTCAAAACTGACGCCAACAAGAAACTTACTGTCAAATGCAAGTGGAATTTTAAGTTCCATCTAAGACTTTTTCTTTCAATTCTAATGAGTCACTTGTTAACCAAAAATAGTCGCATTGACCCGCATGGGACTGCTACCTTTCGCTTCTTCCAAAAATGCATGACGTATGACTGGTAACTTACGAATGTTTTGAGGCATCTGACCATAATTTGTCTGTTGTAGGAACAAAAATCTGAGTATGTTTTAACTGCTCTAATACTAAGGATAATTTAGTGCCTCTTCTTAGTTCCTTTCGAGCAAAATGACCTGCTTCTTAGCTCTTCCACGCGTAGATTGATTTACTCTACTTGACAGTAAATGTACTTCAGGGTGAGGCTATTTGGTGTTAACGGCACAGATAGCAGCCAATAGCGTGTTTCGCCTATATTCTGTCGCTGCATGGTGCAGCTGCGAGGGGTTCGGCTCGTCAGTGGGTCCCCCAGCATTTCCTGTCTGCTTTCTAATAAATACTCAAATTTAGAAAATGACGTTTTTTAATTTCCTTAGAAATTATTTGCGAATTCGGTGTGGAGCAGTACGTTTAAGGTTTATAGGCTCAGGCCTCAAATATACTGATCTAAACCAAGTTCGCAGTTGGGTTCTAAAGAAATCAAAAAACGAAACTTTCAACTTTGAATATCTACCGTAAAGCAGATAGGGAATGCTGGGGGACCCACTGACGAGCCGAATTCCTCGCAGCTGTGTCATACAGCTGGCAGAATATCGGCGAAACACGCGTGTATGGGCTTTTGGCTAGTACCTGTGCTGTTGGTTTGGTATCATCTTACCCTGAAGTAAAGCTGCCTGTCAGCAGCTACAAGAATATTACGCGGTTATCCGCTGTGGCTTATGGACTTCGGTCCAAATACTCATACCTAAAAACTTTGGTCTGAGCCTATATACCTTAAATCATCCGACGTACTCCAAGTTCGCAGTTAGTTTCTAAGGAAGTTAAAAAGGAACAGTAAATAATTAGCTAAAACCCCAAATATGTGTTCCGTCGATATTCTGCCAATGCGTGAGGGGTTCGGCTTATCAGCGAAAATTCGGCCTTTCCCTTAGTCTTTCTAGTAGATACTCCAATCCTGAAATTGAGGCTTTCTCTTCGCTTCAAATATTAATTTCTAATATGGAGTACGACATTTGGAGTGAAGCTATTTAGGCTGAGCTCGGATCCATCAGCTAGAACGAAGCAAGCATGTAATATTCGTAAAACGCTAAAGTTAGCGCTTGCTTAGCCCGCTGGAGGCCAACCTTGTACTAAAACGTATTATAAAATTACCGTCCTGTAATTTAGCACCTGTTCTTCGCAAAGTAATCTTCCTCGGCGTGACAGAATTTTGGGCTTATTCTTTTGTTTCCGCCGAGGATTTAAACAGAAAGTGGGCTAACTCATGAAATTTAAACAGAAATTCCGAAATGCGTTTCCGTTTCGAAAAGATTAATTAAGTAGGATTGTAAAACCAATCAGCATGCAGCATAATTTCATAATAATTCAGCTACCAGAGGACGCCGGCTTTCGGACAAACTTCTTTACGGCTGCTTCCAAAAGCCATACTCCGTAAAAAAGATTGCTTAAGTAGCATGAATTTTTTCATCAATTTTCGGTGCCCTTAAAGATGCAGTTATATCTCATGGAAATATGCATAATAATATTCATTCTTTTTCTCATTCAGTAGAAATTACGTCTCATTTAAAACTTATACTCGAAGAAAGGGTATAATTCGGTTTTAAAAACTTTCTAATTGTGAGCTTTTTTAGTATCGTGAAATGGCCCTTCATAAAATGTCATGTCTCAGCATTTACCACTGTGGCTTGTAAAGTTAACTATTTGGCTCAAATCCACAGCTTAATTTTACGAACCCCATAGAATTCCCTTTTATTGCCGTAGAGAAATGTATAGTTTTCCGTACGCGGAAATTAAACGGCCAGTAGTTTGGGAACCCTGAAGGCAGGTGTAACAGCAGGTCGAGTTCAGAATTATTCGGGGATCGGAAAAGTTTTTTAAAACGGAATAATACTCTTTCTTTGAGTGTAAAATTGAAAAAAGATGTAAGTTTCTACTGAATGGACAAAAGAATTAATATTTTTATGTATTTTTTCCATGAAATATGATTGAATCTTTAAGGGTATCGAAAATCAATGAGAACAAATGCATGCAACATAGGTAGTTATTTTTTGCGGAGTATGGTTTTTGCATGCAGCTGACAGGAAGTTTGTTTGAAATCCGACGTCCTGGGTAACTGAATTATTATAGAGTTATGCTGTTCGATGATTTGTTTTACAACCCTATTTAATTAATCTTTTCAAAACGGAAACTCATTTCGGAATTTCCACTAACATTTCATGAGTTAGCCCACCTACTATAACTACGGACAAAACTTAGTCGGACAGGTCGAGCCCCAGACATGAGTCAAAATCCCTACCCAGTGCAAAAGGCCAGAGAATTCGGAGAAGTCTCCTGAACTCCTGCCTGTCAGTGCTTGACAGTGACTTGTCTGGACTGGATGACTTGTTTGACACGCAAGTGAACGCGCATGGAGCCAGACAGGCTGTTAGCATATGACGTTTGACCCGGCTGACAAAGGCGCATTACTGGGGAAGATTTCCAGAGAAAAAGGCGGTGTCTTGCTATTTCTTCCTCTGTTGATGCGTCTACAGTGTTCGGTCCAACAGCGTACGCTCGGTTGATGATGTCGACACTATTTCACCGGACTACAGCATACAGTGCGTGGCCGATCTCATAAAATTTTGGTCGAAATTCTGAATTGTGTTTTCAACTTGGAAGGATTAAAAAAGTGGCGTTGTAGTATTCGTTATCATGTAGCTTAACTACTATATTATTTCAGACTTGCACTTCTTTCTGACCTCCGGCATAAATAGTGCTTGGTAAAATGGCTACTTAAATGGCATGCATTTTACACATTGATCTTCGGTGGTTATATCAATTTAAATATATTTCACAGAAAAAATGCACAAAAATATGCTTTCGTTTGCTTGTTTGGTACAAAAAAATATTTTCTTCACACTTTATACCCGGAAAAAGTATATGTTTAGATTTTGAAAAGGTCTCCCCATTCCTGAATAATTTCGAGCCTGACCAGCCGTTGCATTAGCGTTAAGCTATCGCATTCCGCGTAAAGAAAATCGTATATTCCACGATGCATTTAAGAAGATATTATAAAGCGTTCATAAAATTCTGCAATGGATAGGGGCTGTGTTTTAAATTTTACGTGCAGCATTGGTAAACGTACACGTGCCATGCGGCATATATGGACATCGCACGGTCTTTAATACCTAATAATAATGAACTTTTAAAACCAAAATATAACCTCTATAGGGTGTAAAATATAAAGGCAGTGTGGTTTTCAACCTAACAAGCAACAGAATGCATATCTGAGCATGTTTCTTGTAAAATATATTCGGATTTATAAAACCATCGAAAATCGATGTGAAAGGTGCATGCCAATTACAGTACCTGTGCTAACTCATGAAATGTCACGAATTAACACAGGTTAACGCCTTTAACGCAAAATCGGTAAACACTACAGCTCCCAAAGTCTGACAGCGGAAAATAAACGATGTGCCAAAGAAATAAAGCAAAGTTTGGTTAAGAAAATATTATTTACTGAGATAAAAATAAATAATTTTCGACAAAAGTCACATTTTCGAGAAACGCCTATATTACAACCAAGTTAATAAAGGCTACGTATGAGGACGTATAAAGGAGGAGGGCGCA